>CM070609.1:31647222-32194722 GCA_036346395.1 Hsuehochloa calcarea | reverse complement strand
TAAAGTTTGAGAATAGGTCAAGGGTGTTGCACCCCCGATGCCTCTAATCATTGGTTTTACCCAATAGAACTCGTAATGGGCTCCAGATATCCTGAGGAAACTTCGAAGGGAACCAGCTACTAGATGGTTCGATTAGTCTTTCGCACCTATACTCAAGTGAGACGAACGATTTGCACATCAGTATCGTTTTGAGCCTCCACCAGAGTTTCCTCTGGCTTCGCCCCGCTCAGGCATAGTTCACCATCTTTGGGTCCCGACAGGCGTGCTCCAACTCGAACCCTTCACAGAAGATCAGGGTCGCCCAGCGGTGCAGGCCGTGAGGGCCTCCCGCTCGTCAGCTTCCTTGCGCTTCCCAGGTTTTAGAACCCATCAACTCGCACGCATGTCAGACTCCTTGGTCCGTGTTTCAAGATGGGTCGGGGGGTCACGCCTTTCGACGCGCGGGGACCGACCGTGATGACGGCTGCCGGGGGCACCTAGGGCCCTCGGGCTTTGGCGGCGACGCGGCCGACAACAGTCCACACCCCGAGCCGAGTGGCGGACCAGCAGGAGTCGTTCCACATACGGCTGGGGTGCATTGTGGGCCCCCATCCGCTTCCCTTTGGCAATTTCAAGCACTCTTTGACTCTCTTTTCAAAGTCCTTCTCATCTTTCCCTCATGGTACTTGTTCGCTATCGGTCTCTCGCCTGTATTTAGCCTTTGATGGAGATTATCGTCCGATTTGGGCTACATTCCCAAACAACCCGACTCGTTGATGGAGCCTCGTGGTGCGACAGGGTTCAGGCCGAACGGGGCTCTCACCCTCCCAGGCGCCCCTTACAAGGGGACTTGGGCCCGGTCCGTCACTGAGGACGCCTCTCCATACTAAAATTCAGACGGTACGGCCTCCCGATTCTCAAGCTAGGCTGCTCCCAGTTCGCTCGCTATTACTAGGGGGATCCTCGTAAGTTTTTTCTCCTCTGCTTATTTATATGCTTAAACTCAGTGGGTAGTCCCGCCTGACCTGGGGTCGCGGTCCAAGCGACGTGCACTCGGTCGATGGGTCCCTGGGCACATGCATCGGGTACACGCCGGGGCACTGCACGTAAGAGAGTGTGAGATCGCCCACCTTGTGCTGTGTGCTTCGGCGTGCAGCCCCGACACGAACTTCGGCCCACCGCGCTATGCGGCACAGGGGGCCAAACACCGCGTCCCCCACCGCGCCGAAAAATTTGGGGGGAGCATCTTTTGGCGTGACGCCCACGCAGGCGTGCCCTCGGCCCGAGGGCCTCGGGCGCAACTTGCGTTCAAAGACTCGATGGTTCGCGGGATTCTACAATTCACACCAGGTATTGCATTTCACTACGTTCTTCATCGATGCGAGAGCCGAGATATCTGTTGCCGAGAGTCGTGTGAATTATTAGATAGTGTAGCAACGCGAGAGGCGACTAGTGTTGGCTGGCCGGGCCGTTCGCACCCCTGGTTAGTAGGCACAGTGTTCCTTGACACCGTCGGCGCCATGGGTTCTATGGATGACACGCATGGATGACACGTCTTGTGATCTGTTTTGGTCAGGGTCACGACAATGATCCTTCTACAGGTTCACATACAGAAACCATGTTACGACTTCTCTTTCCTCTAAATGATAAGGTTCAATGGACTTCTCGTGACGTCGGGGGAGGCGAACCGCCCCCGTCGCCATGATCCAAACACTTCACCGGATCATTCAATCGGTAGGAGCGACGGGTGGTGTGTACAAAGGGCAGAGACGTAGTCAACACGAGATGATGACTCGCGCTTACTAGGCATTACTCGTTGAAGACCAACAAGAAATCGAGGGGCATGGAGATTTTGATTGTTTCTTATGCAGTAGTTGACTGTAACATGATAAATAAGATATATTATACATGGAGCAGCTATCTATAGATACATGCAAAAAATAATTTATTTTATGAGTTGTCTTAAACGCTATCTACAGGTAATATATGGGAGTACTATGGACAATAATTATTTATATCACTGTACATATCCCTAAACTGTACTGTGGTAATTTCGGACTGGATGCAATGCCACTGCCCGTGTTTTCGGGCTTTAAAAGATGAAAGTGGATGGTGCTTTCGTCTTCTTGGCAACCAGCATTAAACATGATGAGGCGGTCATGGTGGGAAGCCTTTATTGACATTATAAAGTCAAAACGGCATTTCGCTCAACTAGTATTATCAGATCCGTTTCAGCGTCCTTCTCATTTCTCAACACCCCTTATTCACGCCCGTTGACCGGTGACTAACACATAGGTCCCACGTCGTACTTGCCAGCACGGTCCCACATGTCAGTACTGCTTCACCGAAAGAAACTAGCCGGAACCCAGGTACCAAACACGGGCAAGAGTTAGTATTTATGACGTCTCGTCTACCTCGCAAAATGGCTCTCCCTGACACGGCATTAACAATCAATAAACTCCAACAAACTCCATTGAAAGCCATTGTCATGGCCCGAGGTAAGGTAAGCCTTGCCAACGGCTAACATGCTCCTAGTCGCCGGTCAAATTGTAACAACCAGTCCAAAAGTCGCTTAATGTCATGTTCACATTAGGACGGATCTACACGTAGCACTCTATCTATATTATCATTCTTATTTTGTGTAAAAAAGTTTATCTAAAGGTACTGTATTTAAACTCAACAGACAATATACAGTACTGTAACTCACTCTACATAGGTAATATAACACTAATACTACCACACAACTCTTCGTGAATCATATGGACCGTACTACGAGCAGGCATGTAGTATTACATTCAACCCCCTCACCTTATAAGGGCTGACGGTCTCGACGGCATGCCGCATAGCAAATACTTGTAACCACTCCTCGGTACACGTCTAGCACCGGCACATATGCTATGTTGTATGTCCACTCTAGGCACACACGCACTATCCGTAATACTTTGTCCCAAAATTCTCTCAATGCTCTGCTACTATCCGTAATACTCTGATCCAAAATTCCCTCAATGCTTAACCCATCGTGGGGTAAACTCACGCACACATAGCATCTCACTTACACTTTTATCCTCGTTTTGTATATTAAAAAAATTAACTCAGAAATACCACGTTTGTACCATTACAATTTTACATTAGACTAGTAATATCACTTTACTTTAGACCAGTAACCTCAGACTGATCCTACCACAACTCCAACTCCGAGTCAAAGAGCTGCGTAAAGCGTGCTTGTCACCGTTCCAAAAGTGCGGAAGGAAGAGGCAACCACGGTCGATCGCAGGTCTGGTTACGGACAGATGTTGCTTCCAGATCTGCCTAAATAGATCTCTAGCTTGCTTAAGACTCCGACTAATCATCTTTGCCGACAGAATTATTGGGTGCACATAACTCCTCTAGATAAAAACAAATGCACTCCGCAACCTGAAAATGTGATAATACCCGCAGTTTGATTTTTAGATGCCGCTTCGTTTCATTCACACGAAAAATACCTTCTTGTGGTAAGTTTTCCGTAAATGTAGTGGTATATCCATTCCTCTGGCGCCACTATTTTAACAAAAAATAAATATTACCCGGAAAAACAAGACGACAAGTATTTGCAAATTAAAGCAAAAAGTTGCGGTGGTATACTCCGCGAATTTACTAGTGGAGTAAAATCAACTCTGACCTTCTGCTGGGTTAAAATAATCTCTTTGAAACCTCACCCCAGGTTGAACAAACCATTCTGATTTGAGCAGCGTACGAAGTTGTTGTTACTTGGAAGCCACAACTCCTCCTCCGTCTGCAGACAAAAAAGCCATTCAATAAAGAAATTAACCGTGACAGCTCACTGGCGGCAAGAGTCCAACCGGCATAACAGAATGGACAAACGGAATTTAATTACACCAAACAGAGAACCGTTGGGGGCTTGCACTTGAGTGTTCGACTCGTCCGTTCCATATACGAGCCCCCGATGACGTCATACCACCTGGAGAGGAGAATTAGACAGATTAAGTGATACTAATTGAGGAAGGTTTTGGCTGTAATTAAGTGGCCCCTAAAGCCTAAACCGCCGCGTCGTCATCTTAAGGTGATTAAATCGGGAAAGGAAGAATCTCTCTGGGCCGCCAGCTTATCATCGGAGCTTATTAAAATATATTAAAATGTTGATGTAAATAAATAATGGTAAAGGTGACGAGCACGTGGGCATCGATTCCGTAGACCTTTCAATACTTTTATGAATTTTCGACACATACGGCACGATTTTAGCCGACCGATATAATCATCCACTCGCGTAAATACACGCCGCGGTCACCGCGGCGCCGGGTTCCGCGCCACCACGTGGTATTGGCGCACGATCACCGTGGCCCTCCCAGCCCCCCACCTCACCACTGTTGGCGCATGGCCACCATACGCCAGCCATCGGTGCATGGTGATCATGCATCAATAGCTCTCGACTCGTCACGTGTCCTAGGTGGTTAGATTAGTGTTAGTGTTAGTAAGGGAGTTAAGGTTAGAGTTAGGGTAAGACTGAAATTAGTAATAGTTTTAAAATATAGCAAATAGGTTCAAAAAATTATAAATTTTTTTGTGGAGCCTCTCGACACCGTGTACTTGTTTGTGTAAATTTGCTATTATTTTATTTGTTCATAATTTTTATCGCTATTTCGTATAAGTGTCATGTTTGTACGAATTTGTAAATATAGAAAATGAGCTCCAAAAATTATAAATTTTATTTTGAAGGCTCCTCACACAGTGGACTTGATTGTGTAATGTTTTGGTAATTTTATATGTGTTCTGGTATTATCTAAAAAATTTAGGATTTAGGTAGCGAAAATTTCGATTTTAGGTTTCGAAAATTAGGGTTTGATGATTTCATGCGACTTGGAATGTATAGAAGAAACACTACAATCCAATAGCATCACTACACATGGAACATGAAAACTTTTATTGCAATGCTCATAACAACAACGAATGATATAAAGTCCAATATATATGTAATTAGAACATGCTAGGACACTCTTTGTTTATTTATCGGTTGGATGAGTGGGTATTATCACATGTAACCCGATCAAATAGGACACTCTTTGTTTATTTATCAGTTTAATTTGGATAATATTCTTTAATACTGTATTGTATCACAAGCTAGAGAAGCTTGTACATGAACCAACTGAGGGAAATACATGGCATGCAGATTATATAACAATGTACTGTAACCTCCGACTCATGTGCGTTTTGAAGGCTACTGTACATCGTTATATGATCTGCACACCACGCATTTCCCCCATTGGGTTCATGTACAAGCCTATCTAGCCTGTGGTGCGATGCAGTATTAAAGAATTAATAGTATCCACATTAGGGTTTCATGACTCAGGGTCCTCCTCCTCGACGTCCTCGGCAACGTCCACCCCGATGATATGCTCCTCGAGGTCCTCTGAGTCGTCACTGAGCCACCAACATCCCTACACTGAAGAGTCTATAGAACTCTCTCCTCCGGCAGCTACAATTTGACCACGAATCTCCTGAACTAGAGGACCAGAAGTCTTTGTGCGACACACCTTCTTGCGTGCGGCCATCCTGTGAGGTATGTCTCTAAGACGTCTGGCTGGCTGTGGGTCTGGAGTCGCTCCACGATAGGGTAAATCATCCTGAGCTGGTGGAGGTTGATGCTGAGCTGTCTTCAGTTGGGTGAGCTCTCTCTCTGCAGCATCCAGTCTGTCGTACACTCGCTCTATCTCATTGGCCATGAACTCATAGGCTCGTCCTGTGCCTTGATCAAGGACGCCATGTGGGTGATGGTAGTGTCCTGCTCCTCCTCAGTGGATCTGTACCTACTAAAGACCTCCCCCTTCTTGCGGTAGGGAAAGTAGCGGAAGGTGGTATGTCCCAGTGCACTACGGTAGTGGAACCCCATACGGATGATGGTCACAAAAAATATAAACGATAGAGCAAGAGAGTGAGCGACTGTGAAATGAAATGAACGAGCGGAAGAGAGAGTGAGAGACTATAAAATGAAATCGCACTCGCTCGCTCAAATTTATAGCCGCTGCGGGAGGGAATCCTTATCGACTCGTCATGTGTCCTAGGTGGTTAGATTAGTGTTAGTGTTAGTAAGGGAGTTGGGGTTAGGGTTAGGGTAAGACTGAAATTAGTAATAGTTTTAAAATATAGCAAATAGGTTCAAAAAATTATAAAATTTTTTGTGGAGCCTCTCGACACCGTGTACTTGTTTGTGTAAATTTGCTATTATTTTATTCGTTCATAATTTTTATCGCTATTTCGTATAAGTGTCATGTTTGTACGAAGTTATAAATATAGAAAATGAGCTCCAAAAATTATAAATTTTATTTTGAAGGCTCCTCACACAGTGGACTTGATTGTGTAGTGTTTTGGTAATTTTATATGTGTTCTGGTATTATCTCAAAAAATTAGGATTTAGGTAGCGAAAATTTCGATTTTAAGTTTCGAAAATTAGGGTTTGATGATTTCATTGACTTGGAATGTATAGAAAAAACACTGCAATCCAATATCATCACTACACATGGAACATGAAAACTTTTATTGCAATGCTCATAACAACAACGAATGATAAAGTCCAATATATATGTAATTAGAACATGCTAGGACACTCTTTGTTTATTTATCGGTTGGATGAGCGGGTATTATCATATGTAATCCGATCAAATAGGACACTATTTGTTTATTTATCAGTTTAATTTGGATAATATTCTTTAATACTGTATTGTACCACAAGCTAGATAAGCTTGTACATGAACCAACTGAGGGAAATACGTGGCATGCAGATTATATAACAATGTACTGTAACCTCCGACTCATGTGCGTTTTGAAGGCTACTGTACATCGTTATATGATCTGCACACCACACATTTCTCCCATTTGGTTCATGTACAAGCCTATCTAGCCTGTGGTGCGATGCAGTATTATAGAATTAATAGTATCCACATTAGGGTTTCATGACTCAGGGTCCTCCTCCTCGACGTCCTCCGCAACGTCCACCCCGATGATATGCTCCTCGAGGTCCTCTGAGTCGTCACTGAGCCACCAACATTCCTACACTGAAGAGTCTATAGAACTCTCTCCTCCGGCAGCTACAATTTGACCACGAATCTCCTGAACTGGAGGACCAGAAGTCTTTGTGCGACACACCTTCTTGCGTGCGGCCATCCTGTGGGGTACGTCTCTAAGACGTCTGGCTGGCTGTGGGTCTCGAGTCGCTCCACGATAAGGTAAATCATCCTGAGCTGGTGGAGGTTGATGCCGAGCTGTCTTCAGTTGGGTGAGCTCTCTCTCTGCAGCATCCAGTCTGTCGTACACACGTCCTATCTCATTGGCCATGAACACATAGGATCGTCCTGTGCCTTGATCAAGGATGCCATGTGGGTGATGGTAGTGTCCTGCTCCTCCTCAGTGGATCTGGACCTACTAAAAACCTCCCCCTTGCGGTAGGGAAAGTAGCGGAAGGTGGTACGTCCTAGTGCACTACGGTAGTGGAACCCCATACGGATGATGGTCTCCCTGGTAGCATCCTGTATCCCGAGCTTGTCTGTCTCCCTATCTACCGTGAAGCGGTAGGGTCTATCTCATTGTAGATGGCTCTTCGAGTAGATGGTGACCTTGACGCGCCACATTTCCTTGCCGTACTTGTTGATAGTGAAGCCATGATACTTCGGTCGGTGGACGTAGCCCAAACCCTAAAGTATGCACCACACCTCTGCACAGAAACCTCTCTCCTTCTCAACACAGGTGTTTATGAAACACATCTAATTTTTTTTGAAATTAGGAGAAGATCAGCATCCAATTTAAGCCATGACATTTTCCTACATGCGACTAACAATGTTAAAGTAAGTAAATGCTTGCAAAATTACAACTACGTAAGTACGCATCCTCTGTTCTTCGGTGAATGCATTTCTTATTATTTGATTTCGCTTTACGACCAAACTAATACTACAAATTAATGTACACTACTTTATTAATTAATTACTACTAATTATTTTGTAACTAATAATACTATAAATAAAAAATTATGACCAAACTACCTGCAAACAACGATGGTTAATAACGCTAAAATGTCACAAAAAATGTAATCGATAGAGCAAGAAAGCGAGCGACTGTGAAATGAAATGAACGAGCGGAAGAGCGAGCGAGAGACTATGAAATGAAATCGCACTCGCTCGCACAAATATATAGCCGCTGCGGGAGGGAATCCTTATCCCGCGTGTGCTAATTAAGCCATGCATTTCGGGAGACAAAGATTTGATGAATGAGACAAGGAGGTGACGGGATGACAAGTGATTGATGCTTTCTGTGGAAAAGAAAGACAAATGGATGGAGGCCTCATTCAGATGTTTGGGCAAACAACAAATGGAGGGAGGGCCTCAATCAAATGTTTGGGCAAACAACACATGTCACAGTTTAGTGTTGATTTTTTGTTCTCACACAAATATGACACTTATACGAAATAGTGATAAAATTTTTGAATGAATAAAATAATGATAAATTTACACAAGCAAGTACACGATGTCGGAAGGCTCCACAAAAAATTCATAATTTTTTGAACTCATTTGCTATATTTTAAAAAATTTATTGATTTCATCCTAACCCTAACCCTAACTCCCTAACTAACCCTAACACTAAACTAACCACCTAGGACACGTGGCGAGCTGAGAGTTGTTAGTGCATGATCACCATGCACCAATGCCATGCGCCAACAGTGGTGAGGTGGCGGCCGGGCGGACCACATGGCGTGATAGGGGTTGGCGTGATAGGGGCAACCTCCATGGATGTAATTTCCTCCGTTGAAAGTCCATAATCACTAAGAGTAAAGCCATCGTATTTTTCCTAACGAAAACTATAAAATTGAAAAATTTGAAACTAACACTATTATTGCTTTCATCTTAGCATAACAAATAATAACAATAAAATTATATAAAAAAATATTATTGTACCTCTTTTGCTAACTTGCTGCTAGAAATTGAATTTTCCAAAATTTAGCACACTTTTTTTGAATTTTGCCAAATTATCTCACAACGAATTTGAATTTGCACAACAGAATTTGAAAGAGAGATTGAGGAATGGATGGGTACTGAATGAAGGGGGTATGGTGGCTACTTATAAAAAAATTCATGATTTTTATTTAATTTTTAAAGCCCCGAACGGTGAAAAAAACATCCCAATGAGCAGATTCCCCCAGGCCGTGTTGTGCCTCCCTCCCGTTATCTCCCTCCCAGACCGCCACTACGCCCCGTGCGCCACAGCCACGCCACCCACTGTGCCCCGCCTGCCCCGCCGCGACGCCACCTCCTCCATGAGTGTCGGGCGCTGTCCCCGCCCTCTACACCCCCCCCTGGCGCCTCCTCCCTTCGCACCAGCTGCCGCCTCCTCGGCTCTTTCTGGCTCCTCCCTCTGCGCCGACCGCCGCCTCCCCCACCCTCCCTCTGCGCCGCCCCTGGCTCCTCCCTTAGTCCATCTTCTCCCTCCGCGCCGACCACCGGCCGCCACCTCCCCCACCCTCCCTCTTCTCCCTCCCTATTGGCCAGTGGTTCCTCGCTCAGTCTTCTCTTCTCCAGTTCCCCTCCCCTCCCTCCGCGTCAGCCGTGCGCCCGCACTAACATCCTCCTCCTCTCCTCCTTATCGGTGTCGGCAGCCTCCTCCTCGTCGTGTCGCCACCGTCGACCACCCTCTACCTTCCCTCCCAGCTCCGGGCTTCCCGACTCCCCCTCACCTCAACGCAGACCACCGCCTGCGTCGCAGGTCGTCTTTGTCTGCGGCCGCCCACCCGTCGAGGGGCAACAAGCACAACCTAGGCCATCGTGTCGTGCCGACCCGGCCAATGAACTGTGTGATGTGGGTTGTGCCGTGTCTGGGTCGGATCAACAATGTTATACTTTAGGCACGGCCCACCTGACATCCTCTACTGTAAAGACAAATTTGAATAAAATAATAGTCAAACATGTAGAAGTAACTAAGAGCTAGTACAATCTTATAACCATATCCTTGAATCCCACACCACTGGGCTGAATAGGCTCCACTGGGTTGAATAGGCTGGGTAGTAGTTCTTTACATCGCTACTGCCGAGAAACGCAGTAGGGGTGGTAGCAACTAGTAAATGAGAGAGATGTTTAATGCAACAGATAACAAATAGTATATATTACAGTTACAAATGCCGATTCATGCATAGTGATTATCTGATTGGGGTAGCATGCATCATACCTGTAATCATGCATGTTATGTATGTGACAACAGGAGTGCAGAGATTGCTGTAGCAAAAAATAAAATAGGCAAAATCTGGAGCAATACAATGAACTAATGATTTTTGTAGACAGAACCAAAAAGAAGAGGAGTGGCACCTACCTGCACAACGCATAATGGGGAGGACTGGGCGCAAATCATGGGCTGGGGTTATGAGCAGCAAGCAGGTGGATCCATCGATTACATCCTTTGGGAATTGGGCAGCAGGGAAGAAAGAACAAAGAAAAGAGTGAGAGAAAAAAAAAACCCTCTTTTTTGAGCCTGCACTGTCAGGGAGCCATGCCTACGCTAATGCCATCACGAGCGTAGCTGTATGATTTGGCTTGTCAGCTAGCCAGCCCCCATGGGCCATGGCCATAGAGCGAGCGAGCGAAAGCCTTTCAGTGTCAATGCCGCCATCAGCTTTTCAAGAACACCCAGCTCGACAAAAGGCATCCCTTCCTCCTTATACTCCATCCCATCACAAACAGTGTAGATACTAGCTAGTACAGGGCAGAACAGCAACTGATGGCACTTTCCTTCCCCATTTACTTGCCCTTTTAGTGCTGCTAAGACATTCTTAGGACAAAGCACTGCCGCCTAATTGCCTCGTTGCATTGCATGCCTACCTGACCTGACCCAACCCATCTTATCCCTATCTATCTATCTATCAATCCTCTAACTGTACCCGAGTTGATGGTTATCTGCCTGCATCCATGCACTTTTGGCTGTAGAGAGAGCGCTCTTGCTTTGCAGTGCAAGAGCTTTTATGGTAGAAATGCCTTACATGGAAGGAGTTTGGGAGAATAGTTTAGAGAGAAACCATACGTAGGAAGAACTACTCAAGAATGCGTGTGGGTGGGTACTACACCAAGTAGTGATGGCAAGCGTGAGAAGAGGATGCTACTGTAGAAAGTACAAAGGTGATAGAAGTTTGGCTTTAGTTTAGGCGCACGTTAATTTAACCGAACTCAGATAGGGATGCATGCAAGCATTATAATATGGCGCTCCTAATGATAGGTTTAGCCGTGCAGAGCCGGATTATTCTACGCGCACAAGTACAAGCAAGCCAATTAATTAATGAAAGATCAGCAGGCTGCTTCCATTTTGTATACATTTGATTTTATCACAACAGAAAAGCATGACATCCCTAGACCCTAGAAGTCTAGATGGAAGAAGCCTCTCCTGCCCGGGCAAGAACAACCAAGAAAGGTACCGCTTTTGAGATGAGATAATCTAATTGATCCTAAATCACCATCATCATCGGATACCAAGAACATACAGAGAAAGCTTAGATTTCTAGACATCAAGCGGCATCCTTTCTTGGGGTTAATTTCTTAGATGAAAAGTCTACAGAAAAAGAAAAGAAATGATCACTGAAAGCTACATGTTTTCTCTCTCTCTCTCTCTCTCTAGTTTATGCGGACTGCGGCGACGAGGCTCCGTTCTCTGGGTGGCCGGCGGTGGCGGAGGGGGCGGCGGTAGAGGCGGCGCCGTTGATGTTGAAGTCGGTGACGGTGGCGGTGGGAGGGGGAGGGGTGGTGGAGGGGTCGAATGGTGGTGGGGCGGCGGCGGTGGAGGGGTGCAGGGGTGCAGGGGCGGCAGGGGCGGTGGCGGTAGTGGCGACTGAGGCGGCGGAAGAGGAAGCGCTGCGGCGGGCGCTGTGGCCGCCGAGGTAGTTGTGCTTGTTGTTGTGCATCCAGACCTTGAAGACGCCCTTGCCGACGCCGATGTCGCGGCACCACTCGTCGACGATGGCCTCATCGCGTTTCTGCAGGCGCCACCCTAGGCGCTCCGACAGCTCCTGCATCCGCTGCTTCTGCTCGGTGGTGAACTTGGTGCGGAACCGCTTCCTCGGCATCGCCCCATGGGACGCCGGCGCAGTCGCCGCCGGCACCTGGGCGGGGGCCTCTGCACCGCTCCCGTAGCCCCCAGCGCGCCGGAGCTCAGAGAGAGCAGCATGCGCGGCGCCGAAGAGAAGTACGCCGGCGACTGCTGCGCCACCGGCGCCGGCAGGTGCGTGGGCCGCGGCGGCGGGGGGGAGACCGACCGCTCGTCGTCGTACTCCGAGCCGTCCGAGTCGGACTCGGACTCGCCGCCGTCGACCCCCGGGAGCCGGTCCTCCGGCGTCTCCTCGCCGCGGTGCGGCTGTCCATGGAGCACGCTCGCCGGCATGGGCGGCGCTGGCAGCGCCGCCGGGGCAGGCGGCGGCGGGGACCCGTCCGTGAGCCGGCGGTGGAAGTTGCGGTGGCAGCCGCAAGCCGCGCACTTGAGCGACGTCGGGTCGGCGGGGTAGGCCGCCGGCGACGGCATGAACTCCCCGCAGCCGTCCACCGCGTGCCCGCCCAGGCTCGCCGCGTGGTTCTTGAGGCACTCCCGGTACATGGATTCCCCGACCCCCGCCGGCGCCACGGCCGCCGGCTTCACCTTCTTGACGGCGCCGTTGGGGAACATGACCGGCTTGTACTTGACGTCCATGGCCTCCATGCGCGCGGTGTCACTCGCCTTGACCGAGATTACCACTAGCGCCTAAGCCTTGGCTTTAGCATCGGACAACGGGTCAAGGGAGGGAGGAAAACAACAGGTAAGGAGGTGAAGCGAGGGCGAGGGGATAAGAATAAAAGGCCAGCGGGAGAGAGAGTGAGACACAAAGAGAGAAAACTCATTAATCGTGTAATTAGTGAGTAATCACACGATTTTTTCAAAGTTTTCTTGGAGATGGATCATGACGATGCAAAGTCTTGAATCTGTTGCAGATGTATCTTCGATGACGTCTACACGTGTGTATGGACCGTTGGATCAAGAATAAACGCTTTTTGTGATTACATTGGGTAATAGGATGATACAGATTTGAGACGTCATTTGCATCATCAGGACGGGATGGCCATGACTAGTGCAGTCTTGTATACTTGACACCAACTACAGCAAATCTCGGTACAATAACACTACATAAGCCTATATCAAAGACAAAACACAAATTAATCATGTCATTAGTGAGTGAGAAAAGAAGTATCAACGGTATCTTGGAGATAGATCATGACCTCGGTCTTGAATCTGTTGCAGATGTATCTTAAATGACGCCTAGATATACATACGAAACAACACTTTTGTGATTACATGGGGATACTACAGATGACACAGTTGTTTTTGTTTGACCCTTGATTTGAGATGTCATTTAATTCATCATAATCAATAAATGTGTAAACCATTCTTGTACAGTTGTCAGCAACTACAGCAAATCTCGGTACTATAGCACTACATAACCCTGTACCAAAGAGAAAAGACAGTTAATTATGGCCCTGTTTGTTTAGGCTTTTTGCCTGGCTTATAAGCAAAAAAGCCTAAGCTAAAAAAGTGGTGGCTTTTATCTGCTTATAAAAACTAAGTTCATTTTAAGCCAAAAAGCATAGCCATGGCGCAAGTCTTTTTAGCTTTATGAACGAAATATCTAATTCGCTAATCGAACTTCGTTAAAATTACCCTTAAAATGCCATGCATATATAAACATACACGTCTCCTTTTTTCCCCTGAATACCTCCTCCCTCCAGATCCCTCCCCTCCCGTTCCCTCCCTCCGGATCCCTCCCTCCCTCCGTTCCCCTCTCCCGATTCGCGCCCCACCTCCGCCTCCCTCTCCTTCCTCCCCTCGCCCACCGCCGCCGCCTCCCACTCGCCCCATTGCCGCCACCTCCCATCGCTGCCCTCCCCACCGTCACCGCCGCCTCATCGGGCGGCCCTCCCCGCGTCGCCGCCTCACAGTGACGCCGCCTCCCCACCACCGCCTCCCATCTCCTCCCCAGCGCCTCCTCCCACCGACGCGGCGCCTCCTCTCTCGCCCCATTCCCATCGCCATTGCCGCCGCCCTCTCTCGCCCCATTCTGCCGCCCTCCCAGACTCTCCCACAACGACGGCAGACCGCCTCCCCCACCGCCTCCCATCTCCGCCCCACCGCCGCCTCCCCCACCGACCAGCGCCGCCGCCCCACCGACGCCTCCCCAGCGTCAAGTATCAAGGTCCGATTGCTATGTGAAAAAATCCTTCGTGAAAAATCATACGTGAATGTACCGACGCCGCGATTGCTCGTGAAAAATCATACGTGAATGTACCGATTGCTATGTGAAAGAAATGATCGTGAAAAATCCTTCACGGATCCTTCGCGACTCACTGCTGGTAACCGACTTGGCCATTGTGATCCAGTTATGACCCAAGCGATCATAAACCGGTTCATTTGGAGGCACGGTGTCAATGGATCGAATCGATGATAGAGATATGGGTGTATTTCGCGACAGCATTGCTACTTCTTTAATGGCCTCACGAGAATAAAAAGATTACATTATTATGATATGATCGGACAAGTATTTCTATATTAATTTCTTTCATTACGCAATATCCATAATTAATATATGCGCGAACAAGCAAAACTCTTTTTGTTTCATATGTACACTTGCACGTATTGTCATAGTTACAAATCCCATGCAAAAATAAGTTTAAATTCATCCTTAAAAACATCCTTCAAACCCTCAAGGGCAATTCAGACTTTTTATCCTTCACACACAACTCAATAAGCCAACATCCTTTAAAAGCGGATTACAAACACCAAAGCTTGGCTTAAAAGCTGGCAGGCTTATAAGCCGATTAAGCCAAAAAGCTGGCTTTAAGCTATAAGCCAAAAAGCCTAAGCCTAAACAAACAGGCTTATGTATTTAGCGAGTAAGAAAAGAAGGTTTGAACAATATCTTGGAGATAGATCACCACAACGTACAGTCCTGAATCTGTTGCAGATGTATCTTCAATGACGTCTAGATGTACATATGGACTGTTGGATCAAGGATCTGACGCTTTCTGATTACATAGGGATGCTACAGACGCCTGCGGGGTTTTTTTTACCCTTGATTTGAGCTATCATTTAAATCACCATAATCAGGAAATGTGTAAACCATTCTTGTACAATTGTCACCAGCTATAGCAAATCTTGGTACCATAGCACCGCATAACCCTGTACCCCAGAGAGAGAGAGAGAGAGAGAGAGAGAGATTAATCATGTATTTAGTGAGTAAGAAAAGAATATATCAACAATATCTTGGTGATTACATAGGTATACTATGAACGCCGACGTTTTTTGTTTGACCCTCAGTTTGATATGTCATTTAAATCATCAGAATCAATAAATGTGTAAACCATTCTTGTATAGTGTTACCAACTATAGCAAATCTTGGTATCATAGCACCACATAATTAACCCTGTACAGAAGAGAGGCAAGGACAATTAATTATGTATTAGTGAGTAAGAAAAGAAGGTATGAACGATATCTTAGAGAGAGATCATGACGACACACAGTTTTGAATCTGTTGCAGATGTATTTCCAATGATGTCTAGATGTACATATGGACCGTTGGATCAAGAATCAACATTTTTGTGATTACATAGGGATACTATAAACGCCGGCGGTTATTGTTTGACCCTCGATTTGAACTGTCATTTAAACCATCAGAATTAGGACATCTATATATGTAAATCATTCTTGTATGATTGTCACCAACTATAGCGAATCTCAACACCATAGCACCATATAAATCCGGTACTAAATAGAAGAAACAAGTAATAATGTATTTAGTGAGTAATTAAAAAAAAGAAGTGAACCATATCTTAGAGATGACACACGACCTAACCGTTAGTTAAATCAGAAAAAATCCAGAATCGACGACCTAACCGGCTTGGTTCATCTCAAAGATCGTTCATGCATTTGGATCGGGAAAACCTACCGAACCAGTCGGTTATATAAAAAAAGATAAATAATTATAGTTTTTTTTAATATATATATATATATATACTTTAACCAATTCGATCGCCGGTCTGACTTTTCACACTGTGCCCTCGACCCGAGCAGCCGAGCTATCATTTACATCATCAGATTGTTAGGACAAAGGACATGTGTAAACCATTCTTATACAGCAGTCACACAACTAGAGCAAATGCCAGTACCACACAACACTACACCGAACAGAAAAACCAATTGACGCGTGTAACTAATGACTAGAAATAGGCCACAGCAAACGACGCAGCACGGCGAGTGATGCAAGGGGAGGTAGCGACAATTGCATGCACATCGGCTGAAGCCACGTTTAGGGGTGCAGTGTATCGGAGACTATAGGGGTGGATAGGCAGGCAGGCCCTCCTCTAGGGCAAAAGGGTCGGAGGTGATGGGAGAGTGGTGGTAGTAAATTCGGTCATTACTCGTCTGATGGTGAGGTAGGTTGGGGGGGATACGGCCGGGAATGCGTCCCTGGTCCCTATGGCGCGGCCTCCACCGTCGGATCAGCGTACTCGCATGCGTGCGTGACGCAATAAAAACTGGATGGAGTAAATGGAGTTAGCCCGTCTTGGATCCATGATGGTTTGGCTCTGGATGGACTTTGCGGTACAGCTAGCACACAGCAGTGTGCATGATACGAGTAAATACTATACTAGCAGTGCTAAGTACTGGAGCATGGCATGGTAGTGTGGTACAAAGATGTTTGGGGTTCAAATTAAAGGAACGGTGCGAGTGTTCTACAGGAGAGAGCTATGCAGCGTGTGCCGCTCACTCGGGTCCGGATTGTGTGCAGTATGGCAAAGAGTATTGCGCGCACAGTAATATGAGATGCTACAGCAACACTGCACAGCACTGTAGCAGTGTACCCCCATTTTACTGTATCACTTGATCTAAACCATTGGATATCGATTAAACTGTTAAGAGATGCTCCTAATGTAGAGTACCGTTGGTCCTCGATATTTAGACCTTCAATACAGATGATCCGAGTCCCACTTATTGACCGGACAAGCGGTTGCTGCGCATACAAACAACTCAGTCTGGAATGGAGTTAAAAACAAGGAAAGTCATTCTAGAATAGAAAACATTGTGTGTGGTGTGAAGGATTACAAATAGTCATTACCAGATAGCTGCATAAACAAGACACATGATAACTAACCATTGGACCATGTGAAGGGGAAAACACGTGGAATTGGTGTCCCCTCTCTTCCTTCCATGTGTAGCTATTGTTGCACAAGCGCTACATCCGGCGATCTCCCCAGGCCTTCAGGGTTTCGTTTTGTCCTATTTTTAGATTCAACTGGTGACCAATAGGCTAGTATGTTACAATCCTCATGTAGTTTGGGATCTTCTGGCCATAAACTTAGGAGTAAAGAGAGATATCGGGGAGATAGAAGGAGAAAGTAAGCAGATAACAGGAAGGTTCAGAGAAAGAACAAGTGTCGTGTTCGTTCAAAGTGTTTCTCTCGAGATAATGATACAAGTCACACAGATTCTCTTATATAGTTTCTCGCCTTAGGACTGCCGAGTGGGCCTTCCATCATCTAATGACCAGGCTGTCGCCAACTCACACCGCCCAATCCTTCCAGAGAATCTCGTACTGGGCTTCTGATTCCCTCATTCCGCGCATCCTGTGTCTTGACTAAGGCTTCGACCCTATTCACCATCCGGCACGGTGACATTCATCCCTCCTTCAGAAGCGGCTTGACCCCAAGCTGGTGCTAAAGGATAGTGATTCTTCAGATCATCAAAATGTTCCCAGGTAGCATCTGCTAATGATGCCCCAGACCATTGGACCAAGACTTGAGTCCCAGATATTGCTCCTGATTTGTGCAGCCGGCAGCCGTAAGATCTTTTCGGACATTCTGTTGTCAGCGGGATATGGTAAGACAGATTGCACTTGCCCGCTGGGAGCTAAAGCTTGCTTCAGTTGTGACACATGAATCACTGGATGAATGCCACAGGTCGACGGAAGCTTGAGTTTATACGCCACCGATCCCACAGCTTGCTCCACCTGAAAAGGTCCAAAGTATCGAAAAACAAGTTTATGATTAGCTCGAGTAGCCACTAAAGTTTGGACATAAGGCTGCAATTTGAGGTATACTCAGTATCCAACTGCAATGCTCCTTTCTGATCTCTTGTGGTCATCTTGAACTTTCATACGCTGACTGGCTCGGTTCAGGTGCGGGCTCAACAAATTGGTCATTAGCTCTCTATCTTTCAACCATGTTGCTAATTCAGAAGATGTACAGGCAGAAGCATCCACCACACCAAAAAGTCGAGGGCTATGGCCATATAGCACTTCAAATGGTGACTTTCCCAAAGTAGAATGATAGGAAGTGTTGTACCAAAATCGGCAAAGGCTAACAATTCAGACCATTTGCACGGGCAAGCATAAACAAAACAACGCAAATATGCCTCCAAACATTGATTAACACGCTCTGTTTGACCATCGGTTTGAGGATGGTAAGAGCTCATCCTCAATTGGGTATGGACCAATATGAAAAATTCCCTCCAGAGATTACTGGTGAAAATTCTGTTCCGATCCAAAATCAAACATTAAGGGAGACCATGTAGCTTGAAAATGTTACTAATATAAGCCTAGGCGACTTGGAAAGCAATAAAAGGATGTGCCAAGGGTACGAAATGCACATAACGCGAAAACTTATCTACCACCACCATGATGTTGTTGTAATGGGCAGACTTTGGAAGGCCTTCAATAAAGTCCAATGAGACCATTTGCCAAGCTTGATCAGGTATAGGGAGAGGTTGCAAGAGACTAGGGTATTTGACATGTTAGGTTTTAGCTTGTTTACATACTGAACAAGAGGTTACAAAGACCTTAATTCCATTTTTCATTCCTGCCCAAGCAAAAAGTTTGCGTACCCTGTTATACGTCACTTGGAATCCAGAGTGCCCGCCTATCGCACTAGCATGCATAGCCTGAATAATCTTCTATTGCATGGGAGTGTTGTTCCCGGCCCAAATACACCACTGATAACGCAAGATGCCATCTTTCGGTCGGTATTTCGGATGCTTGGAGTCATCAACACTTAACTTAGTGATGAGATGTTGGGTCTATAAATCTTATTCATATCCTTCGGCAACCTCAGATAACCATGCTGGCACACACGTTGATATTGCCACTAACTCTCTCGACAAAATGGTTGTTTTACGAGATAAAGCATCTGCCTCTTTATTCTCTACACCTTTCTTGTAAATTAGCCTATACTGCAATCCTAATAGCTTTGTTAAAGCCTTTTGTTGCCAAGACGTAGTTAAACGTTGGTCATCAAGATGCACTAAACTCCTCTGATCCATTCTGATTAGAAATTCGCCATGCTGCAAATACGATCTCCAATGGTCGACTGCCAAGAGGTAGCCAGACTTTCTTTCTCATAAGTGGATAACATCTGATTTCTAGGTCCAAGCGATTTACTGATATATGCCAACGGATGTCCATCTTGCATTAACACAGCTCCAATGCCTTTGTCAGATGCATCTGTTTCAATTTCAAACCTCTTCTTGAAATCAAGGAGTGCGAGTACTAGGGTAGTCACCAAAGCTTCTATAATATCTTGGAAGGATGAGTCCTTGTGGAGTGTCCATACAAAGATAGCATGCTTCTTAAGCATATCAGTGAGGGGCCGACTGACCATACAAAGACCCTAGTCATTTCGTAGGTCCTGCCTCGGCGACTAGGGAGTCTCCAGCCTCGAGGCCTCACCTCGACGGAGAGCTCTTTTACGATACAGTCAATTTAATACTAGTAAAATTCGGACAGAGCAAGAGTAGGTTTTTCTGGATTTTTCTTTACAGTGGAAATCGTGTAGTGCATAACTTTCATATACAAACTACAAATAGAATAATTTTTGTTTATAAATTCATATGAAATCATAATATACCTCATGTGTTTATTCGGTGTTTTCGTTTTGTCGGTACTTATCGTTAGATGACGATGATTCGGGAGTGCAACGGAGATGATATTGCGAATGTCCATAGTACCATCAAGCAAAGGCAAGCACCCATTCTGTTGATGCACGTTGATTCTATTATATTCAAAAACTATTATCTTGTTTTGTGATTGTGTGTATGCATGCTTTATTTGTCAAATTATGTTTGCGATTAGAGGTAGTTAATCCCTTGGCATGAATTCCCTAAAATTGTTCATCCCCTTCCACTAGCCTAAGTTAATAATTCCGCTGGTGAATTAGTGCCCGATGGATGTTATATAGTCTAATTATGCTTATGCGATGTCATGCTTAGCAATGCTTAGTTTCTGGTAGATTGGGCGGTTGTCGACTTTGTCGATGACCTTGATCACATAAATTATTTTTATTATGTTATATCCAGCACCTTGTGCTATTATATTTGGAAAACTAAAAATAAAAATAAAACGATTTGGACTTAGGCAAATGGTATGAACGTGTGAATGGTTTGTGCCCAAGTCAACAAGGACTGAATTACTTGCGCCATTGATCTAAGCACTTTTGTGTGCTAACTATATGAGAGGTATATGAGACCTCTCTTGACTTAGTACTTTGACGTGTGTTAGCTCCGAGTCGCAGGAGGTTGTTGGGTGTGCGGGGGTGGGGTTACGGGTAGGTTCGCCGCGCCGAGGAGCATCGATATGTTATCGCACTGCCAATGACTCCGACACAATGTATGGGTTTACATCCATACGGGTGACTTGTAGTTAATGCATTATATTGGAAACATCTCGTAGGACTTAGCTCTGCCGGTCGGAAGTGTGCTCTATTGCATGGTAAAGAAGCGGTCTGGCGTATGGGTACATTGGTACACCCCTACAGGGTTTAATCTATTCGAATAGCCTCGTCCTAGGTTATAGACACGCTTGGTTATTTCCGCAAGAATTAGACTCAACATTTTAGAATTTTAAACTTAAAACTTGATCGGTAGTATTGAGAGTGGTTCTCATGCTATGTTTGTGTGCTGCAGGGACAACCACCTGTAGATATTTTGTTGATGTCTAATGTTAATTACTCGTTGTTATTTGAATCATTAAAAATATTTGCTAACTTGCTATTTGAATCTACTACATTGTATTCAATTAAAATATTACTTTGTGCTGAAATGAACCCTATAGCCTTCTCCTTTGAATATAGCTTGCATGTATCTACGTATAAGCTTAGTACGGTCTTGCGGAGTATATTCGTGTACTCACTGTATGATTTTGTTTACTAATTTGGACAACAGGTTTCGAGATTGAATCTGGTAAGAAAGATTGCGCAGGAACGTCGATTTGTTATGGTTTGAACCCAGTCGATTGCCCTGCGGTTTATGGAATGCCATTGAGACTTTATTAATGGTTAATTTATTATTTTCCCGCTACATACTTGATATTTATCTTATTTTTGGTCGGTCGGCCCTTTTGTATGAAATTGAACCTTGTAAGTTTAATATGTTTGTATAGTATGAAAATTTGATATTGTAAGAACTTGTGTATGGATTGATATTGATGCTTGTACGTGATGGTGTATGTGTACCGCTCCTAGGAGGTACATAATACATCGAGAGCGAAAAATTTAATTTGTGATGCTATGACCAATTGGAGGGTTAAGCATTACAAGTTAAATCATCCGGGTTCTCACACTTTTTGAGCGATTCTCCTATGGCCAAGATCGCCTTGGTTAACTCTACTGGTTGATTGTCCATTTCTAGCGAATGGACTTGCACGCGATTATTGTTGGATTAATTGGGCTTGGACCATTTTAATTTAACAATTAATCAAATGAAATTCCTAGGCCCACATGAAAATTTTGATTAGTCCCATATGGAGAATTGAATGGGAGTTACACCACTTTAAAAGGTGGAATGTGGTAACCCCCTTGTGCAATTGGAGAGAGCTCAGACACGCTTTCGCTGCTTCCTTTCGCCTCGCCACGCCACGCCACGCCGCTTGCGCCATGTGCGCCGCGCCGCGGTGTGTGTGTGTGTGTGTGTGTGTGTGTGTGTGTGTGTGTGTGTCACAGCGTCTGTGAGCGTGTCGAGTGCGGCGCGTTTTCTTTATCTATTCGAAAATCAAACGCGACCGACTCATTTGGCGATGTAATGGTGCGATTACTAGTCTCTTCATTTTTTGTCACATCGAGGAGGAGTAATGGAGGCGGTTGCTAGTGACTAATGGCTGCGATTACTAGTCTCTTCGTTTCTCTTTATTCTTCAAGAGGAAAGGCTCTCTACTCCATAAAAGGGATCTGAGACTACTCATGCATTCGGTTCTTTGTTGTTCTTGCTCTCTGTAATCTCGGTTCGTAACCTTGCGCGAAGGCTCTGGCGAGTAGGCCTCGAAACTCCGTCCGGTTGAGTACACCTTTCGGGTAGGCAGGCGATCAAGTTTTGGGGCGCGATTAGCGCGACTACTCATCTGTGACTTCGTCTTCATCACGGTGGTGAATCGCTCACGATCTTGCACGGCGAACATCTTCTCGCATCACGCCTCGTCTGCGTCACGCCTCGATCGACTACATCGAATAGGCCACCATGTCGATGGTGGTAACGGCGCATCGGTGTCACGCATAATCGCCCCGCCGAGGGTATACCACGAGAACTTATCGATGTTTACATGCGCTATGAATATGTTAATAGAATCTGCTTTGTTATCCTGTTCATTAGCGAATATGAATACATCATTGTTGAATCACTCATGCTCTTGTTTGTCATGTTTTATATGCTTAATTTACGGATTAAAATATGCGAAATTTGACTAGATATTCAACAATCCAAAAACTTGATAGGTCTTTTAGGTAGTTGGCTTTTGCGTCACTTAAGCCGCACCCTCGGTTTGATGGTTCCAATTTTAAGAGATGGCGTGCGTGCTATCCACGTGGTTTCTTGCCATGGAATGTTTTCATGTTGCACAAGGCAAGCCCACGAGCCTCTATCTGCGAGGACGAACGCAAGTTCAATTTAGCGGATAACTTGTTTCGAGGTGCACTTGTCAACATCTTGGCGAGATAACATTGTGGATGTGTACATGCATTTGCCTACGGGCAAAGAGATGTGGGATGCACTTGAGGCCAAGTTCGGAGTTCCTGATGCTGGCAGTGAGCTGTATGTCATGGAGCAGTTCTATGACTACAAGATGGTCGATGATCGTTCGTAGTAGAACAAGCTCATGAGATTCAAAGCGCCGCAAAGGAGCTTGAGCATAATAAGTGTGAGTTCTGGACAAGTTTGTGGTGGCGGTATTATCGCCAAGTTACCACCTTCTTGGTCGGATTTTGCTACCTCTCTAAAACACAAGAGGCGGGGAGTTCGATGTTACCGATCTCATTGGCACTCTTGGTGTTGAAGAGAAGGCGAGGGCAAAAGATACTCGTGGCAAGAAAGTTGCTGCTGAGGGAGGTTCTAGTGCCAATTTGGTACAGAAGAAGAACCCTCAGGCTATCCACAATAAGAAGAAAAATAAGCATTTTGTCAAGCCTAAGGCTATCTGACTTTAAGAAGAAAGGCAAAGGAAAGAGGCGGTTGTTTTGTGTGCGGTGATTACGGTCATTGGGCTAAGGATTGTCCGGACCGCAAGGATAAGCAGAAGAAGTCAGCCAACATGATTATTTGTAATGCTGGAGGAACATCGGGTACGGTAATTATTTACCTACAGTTCTCTCTGTTTGTCAATCACCTGAGTGGTGGGTTGACACTGGTGCTAATATTCATGTGTGTGCTGATATTTCCTTATTTTCATCTTATCAGGTCTGTCGAGGTTGCTCCTTGTTGATGGGGAACGGATCGCATGCAGCTGTTCATGGTGTTGGTATGGTCGATCTGAAGTTTACTTCGGGAAAGACCGTGCATCTGAAGAACGTGCAGCATGTCCCCTCTATAAAGAAGAATCTCGTCAGCGGATCTCTACTGTGTAGAGATGGTTTTAGGCTTACATTTGAGTCCAATAAATGTGTCGTGTCCAAGTATGGAACATTTGTTGGTAAAGGTTATGAGAGCGGAGGCTTGTTTCGTTTCTCTTTGATGGATTCCTATAATAAAGTTGTGAACCATGTGTGTAACGATGATGATGAATCTAATGTTTGGCATTCACGACTTTGTCATGTTAACTTTGGGTGTATGACGCGCTTAGCCAATATGAGTTTAATCCCGAAATTCACTTTGGTCAAAGGTTCTAAGTGCCATACGTGTGTTCAATCGAAACAACCTCGCAAGCCTCACAAGGCAAAGAAAAGAGGCGAGGAATTTGGCACGTTAGAACTCATTCATTCGATTTGTGCGAGATGAATGGAGTGTTGACTAAAGGTGGAAAGAAATATTTCATGGCGCTTATAGATGATTGCACTAGATTTTGCTATGTGTATTTATTGAAAACAAAAGATGAAGCATTTGATTTCTTTAAGATCTATAAAGTCGAGGTAGAAAACCAACTCGAGAGGAAAATCAAGCGGATAAGGTCCGATCGTGGGGAGAGTATTTTCAAATGAGTTTACTTTATTTTGCGAGGAACATGGAATTATTCATGAGAGGACGCCTCCTATTCTCCGAATCAAGCGGGGTTGCCGAAAGAAAAATCGCACTCTAAGCGATTTGGTTAACGCCATGTTAGACAACTGCGGGACTTTCTAAGGAATGGTGGGGTGAGGCTATATTGACCGCGTGTCATGTCACGAATAGAGTTCCTACAAAGAATAAAGAAGTAACACCATTCGAGAAATGGGAAAAGAAGAAGTTGACTCTCTCATACTTGCGACTGGGGATGTTTGGCCAAAGTTAACGTGCCAATTGTCAAGAAGCGCAAACTTGGACCAAAACCGTAGATTGTGTATTTCTTGGTTATGCTATGCAGTGTGGGTTATAGGTTCTTAATTATAAAACTGGAGTACTGACGTGCGTGTTGGTACAATCATAGAGTCGAGAGATGCTACATTTTTGAGAATGAATTTCCTATGAAATGTGATGTACCTAGCTCATCTAGTCAAGAACCTATAATTTCCCTTGATTCTTTTGTGCCGATAGAACATGGTGAACAAACGCCTATGGAAAATCTGAGGAGGATAACAATGAAGGGACTCGAAAGAGTAAGAGACAGAGGATTGCAAAATCTTTTGGTGATGATTTCATTGTATACCTCATGGATGATACTCAAGAACCATTGAAGAGGCATATTCTTCTCCACGACGACTCTTTGGAAGGAAGCGATGCGGAGTGAGATGGATTCTATTATGTCTAATGGAACTTGGGAGATCGTTGACCGTCCTTATGGGTGTAAACACAGTAGGATGTAAATGGGTTTTCAAGAAAAGCTTAGGCGATGGTACAATTGAAAAGTACAAGGCAAGGCTTGTGGCCAAGGGTTATACTCGAGAAAGAAGGCGAGGATTTCTTTGATACTTATTCACTGTTGTCCGATTGACCACAATTCGAGTACTACTTGCCTGGTCGCTTCTCATGGTCTTCTCGTCCATCAAATGGGCGTTAAGACGACTTTCCTAAATGGAGAGTTGGAGGAGGAGATTTATATGGATCAGCCAGACGGGTTTGTGGTAAAAGGTCAAGAAGGAAAGGTGTGCAAGTTGTTAAAATCTTTGTATGGCCTAAAGCAAGCACCTAAGCAATGGCATGAGAAGTTCGACACAACTTTGACATCTGTGGCTTTGTTGTGAATGAAGCCGATGATGTGTGTACTATCGCTATGGTGGGGAGAAGGAGTGATCTTGTGCTTGTATGTTGATGACATATCGATTTTTGGGACCAACCTCAATGTGATTGAGGAGGTCAAGGACTTTCTGTCCAAGAGTTTTGAAATGAAAGATTTGGGAGTGGCTGATGTAATTCTTAACATTAAGCTACTGAGAGGAGGTGATGGTGGGGTTACACTTGTGCAATCCCATTATGTGGAGAAGGTCTTGAGTCGCTTTGGTTATAGTGATTGCAAGCTGTTTCTACTCCTTATGATCCTAGTGTGTTATTGAGGAAAAACCGAAGAATAACAAGGGATCAATTGAGATACTCCCAAGGATTATTGGATCATTGATGTATTTAGCTAGTGCTACGAGGCCTGACATCTCGTTTGCTGTGAGCAAGCTAAGCCGGTTTGTTTCGAATCCGGGAGATGATCATTGGCGTGCTCTTGAGAGAGTGATGCGCTATATAAAGGCAACCATGAGCTATGGTATTCACTATGCTGGGTACCCAAAGGTACTAGAGGGCTATAGTGATTCAAACTGGATCTCTGATGCTGATGAGATAAAAGCCACGAGTGGATATGTGTTCACACTTGGAGGTGGTGCTGTTTCCTGGAAGTCTTGCAAGCAGACCATCTTAACGAGGTCAACAATGGAAGCAGAACTCACAGCATTAGATACCGCCACTGTTGAAGCTGAGTGGCTTCGTGAACTCCTTATGGATTTGCCTGTGGTTGAAAAACCGATACCGGCTATCCTAATGAACTGTGATAATCAGACTGTAATTATCAAGGTGAACAGTTCTAAGGACAACATGAAGTCATCTAGGCATGTTAAGAGGCGGTTGAAGTCTGTCAGAAAGCTGAAAAACTCCGGAGTGATAGCACTGGACTATGTCCAGACAGCTAAGAATCTGGCCGACCAATTTACAAAGGGTTTATCACGTAATGTGATAGATAGTGCATCGAGTGAAATGGGCCTGAGACCCACATGAGTCATACCATAGTGGTAACTTGTTCTACGTGATCGGAGATCCCGTGAAGTAGGATGATGAAACAAGTCGTTGGTTGGTAGGAGGAGAGACCTTTACAGGCTCATTTCTTCAATGATGCGCTTCTTTCCTTTTCTGTATGGCAAGTTGGTTTTACCTTAATGTGATCCGAGTGGCTTATTTAAAGCAGAGATGTCGGCCTACAGGACATCTTAGAAGGAACACACCTATATGAGTTCGACTGCTGGTCACAGATCTATGAGATTTGGGTAATCTCTAGATACTCATGAATGTGCACAGAGTATGACTTATACGCTCCAACGGAGGGATGCTTTAGGCGACCTAGTACTAGTAAAGGAATTAGGTAAAACTTGTTCACACAAAGCTGTCAATTCAAGGCATAGTCCATTGTTGATTGTGAATGAGTGTAACTTCTTTCCTAGGTGGATGTTCAACTTAATCTCCATCAAACACTTGGTATATCATAACAACAGCGGGATCGAGAGCATTTCTTGTGTGCCTTGAAATTTGGTGGGGATTGTTGGATTAATTGGGCTTGGACCATTTTAATTTAACAATTAATCAAATGAAATTCCTAGGCCCACATGAAAATTTTGATTAGTCCCATATGGAGAATTGAATGGGAGTTACACCACTTTAAAAGGTGGAATGTGGTAACCCCTTGTGCAATTGGAGAGAGCAGACATCGCCACCAAGGCTCGCTTCGCCTTCGCCACGCCACGCCACGCCACGCCGCAAGGCCAGGCCAGGCCATGCCGCGCCGTCTTGATGCGGTGCGTGCGTGTGCGTGTGTGTGTGTCTTGTGCAGCGCTGTGCGCGTGTCGAGTGCGGCGCGTTTTCTTTATCTATTGAAAATCAAACGCGACTTCGACTGAGCGCGAATGGCTGCAGTTACTAGTCTCTTCATTTTTTGCTGTTACTGAGGAGGAGTAATGGAGGCAGTTGCTAGTGACTAATGGCTGCAGTTACTAGTCTCTTCGTTTCTGCTGTTACTGAAGAGGAAAGGCTCTCTACTCCATAAAAGGGATCTACGCACTACTGCATGCATTCGGTTCTTTGTTGTTCTTTGCTCTCTGTAATCTCGGTTCGTAACCTTGCTGTGAAGGCTCAGGCGAGTAGGCCTCCGAAACTCCGTTCGGTTGAGTACCTGCTCGGGTAGACGGGCGATCAAGTTTTTGGGGAGCGCATTAGCGCGACTACTCATCCTGTGACTTCGTCTTCATCCTGGTGGTGAACTGCTCACGATACTGCACGGCGAACATCTTCCTGCATCACGTCTCGTCCTGCGTCACGCCTCGATCGACTACATCGAATAGGCCACCATGTCATCGGTGGTAACGGCGCATCCGGTGTCACGAGATCGCCCCGCCCGAGAGGTATACCACGAGAACTTATCGATGTTTCATGCGCTATGAATATGTTAATAGAATCTGCTGTTATCCTGTTCATTAGCGAATATGAATACATCATTGTTGAATCACTCATGCTCTTGTTTGTCATGTTTTATATGCTTAATTTCTGGATTAAAATATGCCGAAATTTGACTAGATATTCAACAATTATGATAGCGTGGAGGATCCAGGGCTTCAAATTGGCTCTGATACCAATTGTTACAATCCTCAAGTAGTTTGGGATCTTCTGTCCATAAACTTGGGAGTAGAGAGAGATATGGGGGAGATAGAAGGAGAAACTAAGCAGATAACACGAAGGTTCAGAGAAAGAACAGGAGCCGTGTTCGTTCAGAGTGTTTCTCTCGCGATACCGATACAACTCACACAGATTCCCTTATATAGTTACTCACTTTAGGACTGCCGAGTGGGCCTTGCATCATCTAATGACCAGGCTGTCGCCAACCCACACCGTCCAATCCTTCCCCGAGAATCTCGTATTGGGCTTTCGATTCCTTCGTTCCGCGCATACTGTGTCCTGACTAAGGCTTCGACCATGTTCACCATCCGGCACGGTGACATAGTAGTGGGTGGTGGCGAGTTGGCAAGGGCACACGGCCGTTTGCAGGCTGGTCGTGGACGGCATCGGTGGGGAGGGAGTTCGACAGCGAAGGCTGGCTACTACGGAGACGGAGGGGGGCAAGGCAGCGGTGGCACATCAAAGGGCAACGGGGGGTGGTGCTGGGAACACTGGTGAGTGGCGAGCGAGGGGGGCGGAGTAAAGAATTGAGGAGCATTACTGGTGATAGGCGCGAGAGAGAACAAAACGGACACACGCACACACCCTCCCGGTCGGCCTCCCCACCCCATGTACTCAGGAAACGAAAATTGCCCGGCCGGAAGGCCCACCATGTGAGAGCGGCTCCTGTTCAGTTCGCGGCGGGCACATGACATTACACAGCGGCAGGGCGTGAGCTGTTTCTGGCAACTTCTTGTCCCCCGGGCTAACCCAACCAAACCAAGCTGTGAAGCGTTCTCGTGCTGTTGCTGTTGTTGCGCGGGCGGGGGCACGCGACGACGCAGAGCCCTATGGGTGTGTGGTGGGGCTGATCCGCGAGGCAGACGAGCAGATGGCGAAACAGAAGATGGGGTTAACGGTTGTTGGTCGCTGCTGGCGGTGGTATGCATGGGACCGCCGTGCCGAGGGACGTGTGGGCGCTGCCGCACATGACGGTCACCATGGGCGTCTGGGCCCCCGGCCTCTGGAGCGTGTTGGAAAACGGCTCTTACCCCGGCCTCTGGAGCGTGTTGGAAAACGGCTCTGCCGGAGTCAGATTTGTTGGTAAATAAGCACGGTAGATAAGCAAAGCCGATAGTGTTTCTTAGCATGCGTACTCTCTCTCTCTCTCTCTCTCTCTCTGTTAGCCTTGTCGACAGTGTACTCCGTTCTGTACGTACGCCTTGCTCCCTACCTTCCTCGTCTCCACTTTCCGGCAACGTGATGCATGCAGATGCGTCGAGCCGAGCAAAAACAACGCACAATTACAACCGTCTCCTCGCGTAACTCTCCTGTCGGTCCCTGACTAAACTAGGTCCGCTGCCGATCCGCCATTTTCCGCTCGATCTGACGAGGAAAACATGTGCACGCCGGCCCACGTACGTTTCTGACCGATCTCGGCTTGACACTCGTGTTATACCAGCTGTCATCCGGTCGCGGGGGAAATTAATGGGGAGTTGTCGCCACTGACAGCACGCACGCGCCGGCCTGTGGCCCGTGGAGAAGAATTGGTGCGATCGAGCCGCTGCCTGCCTGCCTGCACGCGCAATGTGCCTGGGTTAATGTCGCTGTCCTGCGGTTGAGCATACGATTAGGAGCAGAGAGATCTGATCTAAAATTAGCAGTTTTACTAAATATTCATATATAATTTCAACACTAATAATCATAATTAAAATATATTTCAGCAGTATTTAAATAATAAAATTGACGTATAAACATATAATTTCTTCATCTCAAGTAAACATGGTAATACACTTAAAACATAAAACTTGAGAACAACCAAAATCAGCACGTTGCTCAGATTTTAAATGTTTGTTTATTGCTCTCAGATGTCGGGCTGCTCAAGATGAAATCTTAGACTCCTCATCACTTTTGTTAATATTCTCCACTAATTAAATATGATAACTATTAATCAAACTTTGAGCTCAAACTAATGCTTTACTAATATGTCATGAATTATCTCATAAACAACGATTATACTTTCAGCCAACAGAGGATCATATGTTTAACATTTTAAAAGGATTCACAATTTTAGCACATTAGCCTTTCGACAAACAGGATATCACAGTGCAAAAGATATCACGGGTTTCAGCACTTAAGCCTTTCAGCAAACATGATATCACAGTGCAAAGAGATCACATAGGATTAACAAGATCACATAACAAAATGATCAAGCTCATTTCAGTCACAACCGAACTACATAAAGTATCAAAACAAAATCGCTAGAGATAAAACTGACAACAGTAAGCAACACAATTGACTCAAGTCTAGTCTAGTTATCAATTCAATTTCATAATATGACAATTATCCTCATCGAGCATTAAAACGATCCCACAACATTACTAAACTAAGTTTCCTAGTACTAGTCAATAAATACATAGAGCAAAATCAACTAGCACAACACACTTTGGTAAAGTAATGCAAATATGAAAAACAAAAAACTCATGAAGCGGATGTCACTCAAAGCCATCGAGTAGTAAACCGGGCAAGGCACGCCGAAGACGCTGACTCAAAAAACCAATCGTCCCGTTGTGTCGCGTTTGAACGGACGAGGTCGTCAGAGATACAATGCCAATTTGCAATCCGGGACACACCAAAATTACGAAGTCCAGGTACAGAGAATGCCTCCAGACTGACGAGGATCTAATAATCATCAATTAATTAAATTATTTATCTGTAATTGTTATTATAGATAGCAACATCTTCATGTTATTTGTAAGGATACCGTTTATCATTAATAAGGGGGAAGCTTAGCTGAGTGGTCGAAAATCATTTTACGACCACCAAGTGGTTTTAATATTTATTACCACTTTATTATCGTAAGCCTTACTACGATCACTTCATGGTCGTAAGCTTTACTACAACCGAGTCAACTACGACAACCCTATAATCAACAAAGCCTACAGACATATTGACCCAATCAACTAAGGACATTTATGCGTTGTGTTTAATACACAATGTAGTTAATCTATGTTGTTATTCTACAGGATAATTGCATGCATTAAATCTCTGTCTCTGACATAACTGCAAAGCGATATGAAAGGGTTAGTCTCTGATAATAACCATCACAGAACGTGCGCATTTCATCAAACGGTAGGCACCTCTTGATACGGGACAACTGTCACCCCTTCACGCGCTATATAAGGAGTAAAGCTGGTGGACAGAGGAGAGATGAAGCGAGTCTGGTGGATCAAGAACAACAATAAAGACATGATCAACAGACAGAAGTCATTAAGCCCTAATTCTAGTGATTTCTTCCCTGTTGTAAAGCATAGTCGGTACAGTAACACAGGAGTATGGTTATTATTCTCTCAGGAGAAAGCCTGAACTTATATCAAATCAGTGTGACTTTTTCTGTGTGGTCTAACTCAGGGAAAGTCTCCAGTACTCATTCGTAAGATCGATACTAAACCATCGACAAGACCCAATCATGACGCATCGGCCGAATGCACCCACGGAGTACCAAAACCGAAACCTTCTTCCACCCCCAAGATCAAGCCACTATGTGGCGACCCTCGAGTTAAATTCATAAGACCTAGTCCTGCCCGGTCTTATAAAACTCACTCTATGCCTCCAAGAATTGAAATCCAATTTAATTCAATTTTAGTAAGAGGACTAGGCTTAGCTAGAGCCATAGATACCATGCATACCGCACCTCTGCGTGTGCTACATGGTAGCCGGTTCCCCAACAGCCTGAGTCCCTACTTAAATGAATCAAAGAGCATTTCACAAATATAGGATATGTGTCCTGTGTTAGCTCCCAAGATCAGCGACTAACACGTACATATCCTTAACAAAATCATTCAAAGCCATTCCACAAGTCATACAACAATATAACAAAGTGGCATACAACATAGGACTTATGTCCATAACTTTTACATAAACGGTCGACCGGCCAAATTCAAAATATTTGCAACAAGTATGCAAGGAAACAATGTAAAGTAAACCAAAAAGCACGCTAGGTGTACCCATCCCCATAGGAAACTGAATTGGGGTTAGAAACAAGGTCATTTGTTAGCGTCACCAAAATCGGTGCTAACAAACTGGTCAATAGAATAATCTTCCTCACCTGCAATAAGTGGACAATCCAGTTGAGTCCAAAAATGTACTCGTAAGACTTATACAAAATAAAATTATACATGCTAGTGGCTGACCAAAGGAGAGGCCTTAGTGGCTTAGTTTTGCATAAAACACACAAGTTTTCATCCCTACAAATACTAGTTTGTAATTGCCATTTAGTAAACAAATTTTGAGCAAAAGAAGTATGAACGACAATTATATATATATATATATATATATATATATATATATATATATATATATATATATATATATATCAAACAATACCAAAGTGGCAGCCCATATTGATAAATTAAACCGCATGAATTACCCTTCATGTCGATACCAAGTTGTAACACATGCAAATTTTAATTGAGAGCCTAACGATGTTGTCTCCCAAACCAAGCGGTCGTTCGTAATCATGGACACATTATTCGAATAGATTAATTCCTACAGGGGAGTACAACTTTAGCCACAAGACTCGACCAGCCCGTAAGCCTTCGGAAAATGACACACTTCCTAAGGTATGCCGGCTGGGGAGATCGAGACTTGATATTTTTTTAGCAAGATGACCCAATTGAGTTTAATCACCCTTGCGAGATGAAGCCCCAAACTCAGTACAAGCTATATATAGAATTTCCTAAGCAGGCACACACGTTGCATTGGAGATGCCGATACAATGTACAGAAAGAAAAAATAGTGCTCACCCGCACGTTATAGAAAATTGCATCGGATTCCTACGAACATATGATCACACACATGATGTCCTCACACCACGTGTCTTTCAACCCAATAAGACGCCCCTTACTTGACAAAGAGGCGCCCATACACCGCATGTGGAAGTGCGAGTGTTACTGGGAATGTTGGCCCAAAGTTCGGTCCTTAGTGGTCCGGTCAAGACTACCACAATACCCGAGTCTCATGCACAAAGGCACCTACACTACTAGTCACTTGTCTAGACCAAAATTAGATTAAATAGACAAATTTTGAACTAAACAACTAGATTCGAAGATATGGACAAAAACATAAAAGTAAAATGTTCGGTGTTTCCCACGATAGACGGGCTAACCCCGTCAACCAAACTACCGTATATACTTGACTTGCAGGGCTAAGCATTAATATAGATAACAGATAAACTATCGCAAGACATATAACTTAATCTTAACTGCATAAGAAGTGGGATTATAATTCACGGATAACCTATAAGAGTTAGGACATAGCTAACTAAACTCACAAAATATCAATACTTCAAAATAGCATGCATGCAAGTATAGTTGCAACTCAAAAAACTTAGAGTGACAAAAATATGGGATCAATATGATGCAAGATAATGCTTGCCTTGCTAGTAGTCCACTTGCTCACTCTCGGGCACATAATCGCTTGCTTCCGGTAACTCGGAATATAGAGTGAAAGAATGATATCAAATAAACACCGAGAAATGGAAATTTCAAAATGCTAAAAAAATGCATGAAATTTACACAGTAGTGAGATTATGATTTTATATGAATTTAGGTGAAAGAATTAGTTCAATCAGAGTTCGTTTGTGAAAGTTATCACATTCTGAAAATCAGCTGGGAGAAAATTGCTAAAAATTCAGCTCCCTGTAGCTTTTGGCCGAAATTAAATATTTTGCCAAAAATTTCCAAAATATCGGAGGAGGAAAAAACTACATGGTTTGCTAAATAATAAAATTTTATGAACAACCCAATTGGATTAATCTCATTTGGAGTTCATATGAATTTTCAAAGTTGATTGAATATTTAGTATAAAAATAATTCTTTTCTGAATTTTCTATTGCGTTAAATATTTTTTACACGTAGGTTGACCTAGCCTCTGTCATTGATCGACATGGCCCATGTATTTTCTTTTTATTTTTGTTTAATTATAAAGACAATCTCCACTGACAAGTGGGACCCTATTGTTATAGACTCGGTTTATGCAAATAGTGCATGGACCTACCGAAACAAACCTCCATGTGCACAACTACCAAGTTCTCTCACAGAACAATGACCAGAGAAAAGGGTGCAGGAGGGAACTGGCGGGATGCACAAGGAGAAAGGTTCGGGCATCACCACCCAAGGCGTCGGGTCAACCACGACAGCGTAGGAGCTCCAGATCCTCAAAACCGAAGCCAAATCCACAGGGGAAGAAGAACCACCAAAAACGGGAAAACTCAATGATTTTTAGGGTGAAGAAAAGGGAGAGAAGGAGGCCACCTTTTGAAGAGGAGAGGAGGAGACAACGCAACGCTGGTGGCGGCCCGGCCGACGCTCAAGCACTGGGGGCTGACGCCCAACGCCGCCTTTCAAGAAGGAGCTCAGTCGCATGCACAAAGGATAGGGTTGAGACCCAGCGGTCTCAATATTATCTCATCCTCTCGCTCAAAACGATCGGTGGACCCCACTTTCCATTTTCTTTTCTATTTCTTATTTTCTCAGATTTGAGAAATTACTAAATAGCCCTCAAAATCCAACAAGATCTGGAGATGAACGAATTTTTAAAATAATATTATTTTAAAATATAATTATAGAAATAAATAGTCACCCTAAAAATTACAAAACTAGACTCTGTCGCCGTTTGAACTGGTGACAGGGACCCTGTCCAGTCCTTGTCACCGGTCCAACTCCCTATCGCTAGTTGAATTGGCAGCAGGAAATAGCGTGATCCTGTCACCAGTTAGGGTCCATCTCTATGAAAACCGCAAAAATCAGCTGAAATATCATTTTAATTCCAAAAAAAAGAAAAGAGAGAGGATGGGAGGGAGAGAAGAAAGGTAGCGAAGCTGTACTAGTTCTTCGTGGATGAGAGAGAGACGAAGCATCAGATCCAGTCGGCCATCTTGATGGTATATGTTTTTTCAACTTTGTATATTATGTCAAATACCTTGTCGGTTAGCAAACAAAAATAGCAATATAGAATTCAATAGATTGCATAGTTTTATTCAAATTATGTAGTATATCTTTTGAGCTTTGTATAGTCTAGTTCATCGTGCACATATTATGAATGTTCCAACACTCGAATGATTTAAGATAAATATGTAGAAATAGGAAGACACTTATACAAATCTATAAAATTGTAGAGTAGCTAAGTGGGGTAGGTAGAGCGCAATCAAAATAATCTCTGCTTTATTTAGCTTCTCATTTGTGCGTGGTAATTATATTGCTAATGCCAGAATATAATTTTAAACTAGAAAAATAGCATGATATATTTTAAAACTGTAAAGAAAATCAAGAATTTCTACATAGGCTACGTATAACCAAATAATGCCAGCTTAAATTTGGTTTCTATTTGTGGCTGGTAATTATTTTGTTAATGCCACTTCTTATTACTTTATGTACATATTTTGTAGTCTTTACAATGTATACACTGAATTTTCAGGTATGGCGGACCTAGGACACACTGCACAGTGGTCGTACGAGTTGCTTGACTCGGTGATTGATGCACATCACCACAGCCGCCTCAGTACCATCCACCCCCAGGAGGGCGAGGCAGCGATTCAGCTTGGCGTGTTGTGGCTGCGCACGCCCATCAGGGCATGGATGGTGGACCCACACTAGGTTCCGAGGTATGTGCCATTGCGATCTTCGTGTACTTATTTGTAGCTTGACTACTTTGGGTGGACTAACGTTTTGTCGTAACCTTACCCGACACAGTTTGAGAGTGGCAGGCCTCCTTCCGCCGGTGAGGATGGTTGAGGCTGCGTGGGAGGACAACCAGGACTGTGAGGGAGGTCCAGGTCGTACGTGTAGGTGTTTTTCATACGACCGGTGCCTACTAATGGCGCTGGTTGACCGTTGGAGGCTAGAGACGCATATGTTTCACCTTCCATGCAGGGGGATGGCGCCGACACTTCTGGACGTCACCTTCCTGACCGAGTTGCCCAGCGCTAGCTTCCCTCTGGCGGTCCTGACCGAGTTGCCCAGCGCTAGCTTCCCTCTGGCGGCATACGACATCCCGTACCACGTGGCGCATGTGAGTTCTTGGCGAGGTTCCGGATATGTCGCCACCGGGCGTGAGTACCGGAGTTTAGCAAAGCACTACGCATCGATCTTGAGGTGGATCTGCCAGTTCTACGTAAGTCTTTGTAACAATTACCCCCTCGCATTAATTTATTTGTTAATCTTGTTGACGTACATGTCTTCTTGCAGTCTGAGCGTATGGCGGAGGACACATGCGACAACATTGTTAAGAGGCACTTCGAGGCCTACCTGTTGTGGTTGTTCGGGTGGGTTATGTTCCTGGGGTCCCACACTAAAGCATCGACAAGCACTACATCTGGTACACACGTGAGCTCACAGACTGGCCGGTGGAGGAGATCTAACCCTATGTCTGCGGTCCGGCCGTGCTGTATGCGACGTACCGCAGACTGTGCGACGCGTGCCGCCGGGTTCAAGACAGCTCCGTCCTCTCTGGATGCCTGCTGCTTCTGCAGCTGTGGTCCTTCGAGCGCCTCCAGATCGGACGACGAGCTGGACTTGGGAGCGTACACGGTCAGCTTGTACACCGAGGACGATGACATGGACCGACCGACCAAGGGCACCGTGTGGTGTCACCGACATATTAGTTTCATGAACATTTATTATTTTTTGAAATAGAATCACAATTTCGTGTGCTATTTTTCTATTGTTCTATTCCACAGGTCACCTACACGCCAATTACCTACACGTCGATCACTACACACACATCCTACCCGGACTACGTTGTGATGTTCGACCAGCTGATGGATGACCGCATCATCTGGACACCGTACACGTAGGAGAGGGCGTACGTGCGCGTGCTCGAAGGACTGTCGAGCTTGTGCACGCGAGACTACGTTTACTGGTACACACAGAGGGCCTTGGTGCACGAAGTCTTTGTGGAGGAGTACTAGGTGCAGCGGGTCACGCGCCAGTTTGGTCTGCAATAGCAGGTCCCAGCTCCCTGGGGGGCAGCGGGTGCCGCCAAACGTGCATGGATAAGTTCAGGCTTTACTTCTTTCGTACAACCCGAGTTACGTACCGACGAAATAATTGTCTTGCCTTCCACAGGTATACTAGGAATGGAGTATCTGCTGCTACCTCCTGGGCAGATAGGATGTTCTCTTGGGTTGAGGGCTGGCTCGATGCCCATGGCGAAATCGTCGAGGAGCATGCTCCCTACGACCCTGGGACGTACGCGGAGTACACGGAATTGTACACCAATTGAACGCGGGTTCGCTGCGTCATTGTCATGGACGACCCACCACGACATGAGGCCACGATGTTCGACACGTACCCCGCCCAGTCGGACTCTGCATTCCACCGCGTGGTACGTATTGAATGGTCCATGCTTCATATTTAATTTGCAAGGTTTAGGTTTCCAACTTGCGGAGTATGTGTACAGGTGGATCTACAGTGGGAGATGCACGAGTTGGCAGCCTCTGTGCATCGGAGAACACTAAGGGAGCGGTTCAGCATGACGGCGTATGACATCAGTGTAACATCCCAAATTGGGTTTGTGTTTCAAATGTAATAAAAATGAGGATAAATTAAAACTTTTGCTGCCTCATGTATTGTTACAGTGTTTGAAACCTCTTTCCTTTAATTGGTGGAAATTAAAACTCAAAATTTCCCCAATTAAATTCAAGTCTTAAGACTCCTCAATGAAAATCTGGTGCCCAACCCTGAAAATAATTTTCATTGAACCTAGGAGGATGTTTAACACCTCGTAATTATTTCATAATTTTTAAATTATTTGATAATTTTTGAGACCAGTCAAACATTAGTCAAACTCCTAAAATAGCCTTCGAATTTTTAGAGAATAATGCAGTGCATAAAAGTCTCTGAAAATTTTATATAAGGTTCCTTCTTCATCAAGCAAGCTCGATTAAAATTTCATAATTTTTGGAGTATGTTTGCTATTCCAGTATAGTTCCTCCAAAAATCGCTTATTCAAATTCAAACTCTAACTGGTTTTCACTGTTCCTTGGGTTCGATCGACTCGGGCTCGAGCCACTTGACTCGGCCTACCAACTAACCGCACCTCGATCGCTTGGGCGCGGCGTTGTTCGTCGTTGGATCGGCATCGAACGGCCCACGATCGCGTGAACGTTCGGACCATCCGAGCGCCGATCCATATAAACCGTTGGATTCTAAATCAAGAGCTCGGGATTCGCGTGAACGCTCGGACCGTCCAACGCTCGCGCAATGTAAACCGTGAGGATCCAAATCAACGGCTCGGGCTAAAATGGACGCCAAACCGCTCTAATCACCCCGTTGCTTTTGGACCGTCCGATTTCAATCCGACGGTGGATGAGTCGCTCTCCTGTCCGAGCGAGCGGCCTCGAAGTCAAGCAATGGCGTGAGCAGAGGAGAAGCGCCGCAGTGGGCCACCTCTGTGGTCACCTTTAAACGGCTAGCTCGGGCGCATTAAATGCCCGCCGTGCTCCTCCTCTCGAGGTCCATTGTTCAACCTGCCTCCTGCCGCTCTCAAAGGCTCCCATGGCAGTTTGACCCGAGAGGGTTATTGCCGCTGCTCACCGCCATTCCCGCTATTTAAGCCCCTCTGGTCCTTCCATTGAAGCCTTTCAAACACCGCAAGCTCCAAAGAACCTCTCTTGTGTTTGCTTGAGCTCAAAACTTGAAACCTTCATTGCCGCCATTGCCGAGCTTCAAGCTCTTCTGAAGGCGGTACCTTTGGGCTTCATTCCTTTCACCTTGCTCCTCTCGATTCCTCTCACCTCGGTGATCATTAACCCTCACTCAATTTGGGTTTTTCAGGAGCAGCTTTAATTTTGGATTTCCCTTTCGCCTAAAGCCCTATTTTTCTTCATCGAGGCTCACCCTCTCGTGCTTTCTCCGTGCTCGTGTAACTCCTCTTAGTCCCTAGTTGCTTGGCACTCGCTCGCTTGGACCGCAGCAGAGCTCATTTGCTATTTTCGCTTTTGACCATTTTCGGTCATCTCTGTCATCTCGGCTTGCGGCTGTTCTAGAACGCCGCAGCCTAAAATTATTGGTTCCATTGGGTGCGCAAGTTTGTTAGCAACCCATTTTGGGCACTTGCTTGCACCGCCGCGCCGAGTCGCCGCGATGACCCTCTCTTCCCGCCGCTTTGTCGGATGAAAACAAAGCGCGAAGTTTTGAACGTGAATTGATGTGGACCGCCGATCCTTAGATCAACGGCCCGATCCGAAGTGAACGTTCGACGCCGAACTTCCATTAGCATCTCGTTCGTTAGTTGTTCATCCAACGGCCGCGATTAGAGTTGGCTCGCTCGCTCGCGTTGCCGCGGTGGACCCTTGGATCCAAGATCAGCGATCCGATTCAAGTGAACGCTCGGACGCGAACGCCCCGGTCCACGCGGAACCGTTGGATCGAGATCCAACGGTGAGCGCTTAGGATTTGTGAATCCGCAGCGCTGTTAGCACCGAACGCGGCCGCCGGATCTTTGATCGACGCTCCTCGCTCGCCACGTCGCTTTAATTCCCGATTTCCAAAGGATCTATTTGTCAATCAAAATGTGATAACTTGTAAAATGCATAACTAATTCATTTCAAATCCTTTTCGGTTGATTCAAATTTTGTTGGTTATGTTTTTGACTAGACTTTAATTTAAAAATGTTTCCAGCACCAAGATAGCTCGGAAAATTTTGCTAATGAATAGTAGCATTTTGATTTATAAGAGTGAGCAAAATTGTTTTGGCCATATCTTTTGCATTGAGAATCCAAATCAATTGGTTCTTGTTGCTTGAGTTCCTAAAAATCATGCTCTTTCTACTGTAAAATTTGAGAGCTTTTTGTTGAAGTTGGCTGTTGGATCTTTTCGGTTTCTTTTGCCTTATTGGTTCTTTTTGGTTCTTTCGATAGGATCAAGAAGAGCACATTGATACCGAGAGTGATCCTCAAGAAGACCTTGACCCACAACAAGGTGCAAGCAGCTTGATCATGTTAATCCTATTATTTTACAAGTTTAATATTTTGAATTCAACTGTATGTATGCATTGCTACTTTGTGTTAAATTATGGTTAGTTGATCCTATAGTTGCATAATCTGTAGGATGTTGTTTATTCTCTACTACTTGAGCCTAGGTTATTTGCTGTGATTAGAGTTCGATGGATGAACTCTTGTCACTTAGTAGAATACGAATCTTTGTGCTTAGCCATGCCTAGTTCGGTAGTTTTTGGGCGTATCATCGACTTAGTCGATGGTCTTGATCACACAAAAATTATTATTCTTCCATTATGTCCAAAGACTTGTGCTTTGTTATTTTGTAAAGTCAAAAATCTGAAAATGGAAAAATTGATTTGGACTTGGGCAAGTGGTTGGATGGTGGGTTATTGGGTTTGTGGATGTCTTGCCTAAGTCAACAAGGACCGAACATCTTGTGTCACACTCTCCAAGCATTTTTGCGCACTCAACCACATGAGGGTTATATGGGACCCTCTTGACCTAGTACTTTGGAGTGTGTTATCTCCGAGTCGCAGGAGGAGCGTTGTGTGTGTTGTGTGAAAAAGGAATTGTGTTCTTGTGTTTGTGTTGGGTGTGCGGTGGTGGGGATTGCCGGGAAGGTTCTCCACCTCGAGGGGCGTCGCAGTTGTCCAAGGCTTTACCCGTGACGGGTAGTTGTCCGAGGTGGGCCACGACCCGACACAACGTATGGGTTTCTATCCATACAGGCGACTCAAGGTAATACATAATATTGGAAAAGTCTCAGAGGACTTAGCCGTGCTTAAGCATACCTAAGGAAGTGTGCTTAATAGCTTGGCAAAAGGCGGTCCGGCATGTGGGTAAGTTGGTACACCTGCGCAGGATAAAACTATTCAATAGCCTCGCCCCTAGGTTATGGACACGCTTGGTTAGGTTTTGCAAGAGTTAGACTACAACCTTTAAATTAAAATTTGACATGGTTGGCATGGATGGGTAATTCATGCTATTGTTGTGGTGACTAATGGTTTAGTCACTTCGTGATTGTTGTTGTTTTCTACCTCATCGTTATATTGTTGTCTTTTGCTTATTTGAACATTAAAAACAGATTTGTTAAATTGCTTTCAATCTATTACATTATTGCAAATGGAAACTTGCTTTATGCTAAAATGAAACATATAGCCTCCACTTCAATGAGCTTGCATGTAGTATATGTACAGGTTTGTTATTCCACATGTAAGTCTTGCAGTACATTCAAGTACTCACCGCTTTTGCCTACCGCTTTTGTTTGTAGGGAGGAAGGTGAGCCCCAAGGGCCTCACTTTTGTGAGATGTGCTTGGTTTGGCGACTAGCTTGGCGGTCCTGGTCGGTTGCCTTGTGGGTTAAAGGCACACCGATTGGCTCTTTTGTTGTAGCCATCTTATGGCACTTTTGCTTCCGCTGTTAAACTTTCTTATGTATATGTCTTTTGGCCGGTTGGCCTCTCTTTTGTAATGACTCGGTTTAATATTATTAATACTTCTGTTCTATTCTGTGTTTCGGTTCTATGTGGATGAATGGAATTGATACATAAATTTTGTGATGAGGTGTGTATCTCGTGACTGAAGTATACATGTCTCGAGTCTCTGATTATCCGCTTGGTGTTGCTAGGACCGAATGGATGGTTAAGCATTACATGTCGGATAAACCGGTCTCACAAGGTTTGGTATCAGAGCCATACTGACCGTAGTAACCCAAGTTGGTCGTCTTTAGGATATTTTGGAAAACTTTATTTTCAAAATATCAAATGATTTATGAAAGCTTAAGTAAGTTCTCGATTTTATTCCTTACCTATCTTAGCTTTCCCTCATCTTACTCTAATTTGAGTTTGAAAGTTGTTTTCTCTCATCTCCTGCTCAAAGATAGTGTTATCGATTAAATGGGTTTTGGGAACCACCGAGTTTGGCAAATTGAAGAGCTTAGGGTTTTGAAGTTTCGGATCAAGGTTTCGACTAGAGGCTTGATGCGAATCTGGACAACACACCTCAATTTCAGACAATGAGCTCAATGGTTTCGATAGGACCACCGAGCTTGGCAAATTGAAGTGTGCCAGATTTTGAAGTTTCTAGAATGGAAGACTTCGACTGGAAGCTTGGATGCAAAATCACTACAGCAACCTCAATTTCCGGACAGCAAGCTCGATGGTTCTAAATGGGGTAGAAAATGAGAGGATAATCAACTAAAATGTGTGGGTTAAAAGGGTAAGAGGTGATACTAGTTAGCTATGTATCTAACACTATTTTCGTTGATTGAACCTTGCTCTTTAGTGGTGATAGATCTTACCTTAATCTTCTGATTTTTATCTTCTCAATCAATTACTCGTTCATTCAATACGGGTTAGTTGCGTTGGGAAGTTGAGCTTTGGTTTTATGATTCCTTCTTTTTTTGGAGTCTTTTATAAGCCTTTTTAAAGTTATGTACTTCTTTGTTTCTGGCTTTCGATTAGAGTGATATTCCATTCCCCTAGTCGCTAGCATTTTGCTTTCTTTCAGCTTTGTCCTTGAATCTAAGTCTTTTGCTGCTATTAGTGAGCTCCTTTTTACTCCATTGTTGGTCCCGTTGCTCATTCGCTCTCCTGGTTCGGAGTTAAGAGTCAACTGAGTGTAGGGATGTTCCAATTGAGATCGAGGAGTGAGATTCTTCGCGAATCTTATCCTCCTCCATTCAGCAAGTCTAGATGTAATTCTTGGCATGGATTGGTTGTCTCAAAGATAAGGGACACATCGACAGCCTGAAGTGCGACTTCTATCTAGTTCTTCCGAAAGCAAGTTCGCCGCCAAAGCCGCTAGGTCCGCATCTTTCGCGCTTGAAGCGAAGCCCGCCTCGATATTGGTGAAGTCCCGACATTCGTGATTTCGCCGATGTCTTTCCGAAGATCTTCCGGGATGCCACCAGTTCGAGACCTCGAGTTCGTCATTGAGTTGGCTCCCGGTACTGCCCCGATTTCAAAGAGGCACTATCGGATGCCACCGAACGAATTGGTGGAGTTGAAGAAGCAACTTAATGAGCTTCAAGAAAAAGGTTTCATCCGCCCTAGCTCATCTCTCGTGGGGTTGTCCAAACAATCTTCGTAAAGAAGAAGGACAATACTTTACGATAATGCGTGGATTACCGTCCGCTTAATGAGGTAATCGTAAAGAACAAATATCCATTGCCCGCATTGATGATCTCTTTGATCAATTAAGCTCGAGCTCGAGTATTCTCCAAGATTGATTTGAGAATGGGATATCATCAAGTTCGGATACGACGAGGATATTCCAAAGACGGCTTTCTACTCGCTACGCTTGCATGAGTACACCGTCATGTCATTTGGCTTAACCAATGCTCCCGCTTTGTTCATGAACCTCATGAATTCGGTATTCATGGAGTATTTGGATAAGTTTGTCGTGGTCTTCATCGATGATATTCTTATCTATTCTAAGAACGATGAGGAACATGATGAGCATCCGAGGCTTGTGTTAGGCAAGCTTCGTGAGCACCGGTGTGATGCAAAGTTCACAAATGCGCTGCTCGTTGAAGGAAGTGGCCTTCTTGGGCCATGTCCTTTCGGCAGAGGCGAGCCGCTGACCCTAGCAAGGTCGGCGATGTTCTTTCATGGTTCACCTACTTGATGAATCGGCGGAGTTTTCTCGGTTTAGCGGGATATTATCGCCGCTTTATCGAGAACTTCTCCAAGATCGCGGCCGGCGACGGAGTTGCTTAAGAAGAACAAGAAGTTCTTGTGGTCCGATGCTTGTGAGGAAAGTTTCAAGTACTTAAGAAGCGCTTGACCACCGCCCCGTCCTCGTTCTTCCCGATATTCATCGGAGCTTCGATATCTTTGCGATGCTTCGTCGAGGGCTCGGTTGTGTCCTTATGCAAGAAGGCAAGGTAGTAGCCTATGCATCAAGGCAATTGAGACCTCATGAACTCAACTATCCTACCCATGACTTGGAATTGGTGCGTGATTCATGCACTTAAGATTTGGCGACATTACCTAATCAGAATCGCTGCGAAGTGTATTCGGATCACAAAAGCCTAAAGTATTTGTTCACCCAACCGGATCCGAACCTCGTGCAAAAGAGATGGTTGGAGTTGATCAAGGACTATGACATGGGTATTCACTACCATCCGCAAGGCTAATGTCGTTCGCCGATGCGCTCATCGAAAGCGCATTGCAATGCCTTGTTGTCCCAGAATGTCAACCCACCCTTCTGAAAGAATTCCAGCGTCTCAACTTGGGATTGGTTGAGCATGGTTCCCTCGCTACCCTGGTTGTGCAACCAACCTTGGTGGATCGGATTAAGGTCGCCAACAATCGGATGTTGGAGTGAGCCGATCAAGGAAAATGTCAAGAACAGTACGACCAAGTGCTTCTCTGAGGATGAGCATGGTGTTGTAAGATTCGGGCAACGCCTTGTGGTTCCAAAGGACATGGAATTGCGGAATTTGATTCTCCGTGAAGCCCATGATTCGCCTTTGTCTATTCATCCCGGGGCCACAAAGATGTATCAAGATCTCCATCGAGATTTTGGTGGACCCGAATGAAGAGGGAAATTGCGGTTCGTTGTCGAGTCGCGACGTGTGTCGCCGTGTCAAGGCCGAGCATCGGCGTCAGCAGATCGCTTGACCTTTGCCTATTCCCGAATGGAAGTGGGATTCGATCGGGATGGATTTTATCACCGGCCGCCCAACATCCAAGGGCAAGGATTCCATCGGGTTGTCATCGATCGATTGACGAAGGTAGCCCATTTTCTGCCAGTACGGACAAACCTTAGTGTGAGTCTACTAGCGGACCTCTATATTTCCGCATCGTCGCTTGCATGGTGTACCAAGACGATCGTTTGGATCATGCGGCGCTTTTCACCGCCGTGTTTTGGAAGTGTTTGCAAGAGGCTATGGGAACCTGCTCACATTTAGCACCGCATATCACCCCCAAACCGATGGTCGACCGAAAGGGTCAACCAAGTGTTGGAAGACATGCTTCGTGCTTGCGCCCTCTCCTATGGAAAGAATTGGGAGAAATGCTTGCCATTTGCCGAAGTTTTCCTACAACAACAGTTTTCGAGCCGCCTCGGCATGTCACCTTTCGAGGCCTTATACGGAGAAAGTGCGAACCCGTTAAATTGGTGGGAGACCGCGAAAGACCATTCTTTGGCGGACTCGATCAATGAGGCCGAGAGTCAAGTCCAAATTTATTCGTGATCGTTTGCGCACGTACTCAATCCGCATAAAAGAGCTATGCGGATCGCCGCCGCCGTGAGTTGAGCTTTGAGCCTAATGACTTTGTTTATCTCAAAGTCTCTCCTTTGAAGGGCCATCAACGTTTCGTCAAGGAAAGTTAGCTCCTCGATATGTCGGTCCTTACCGTGTTATCGAGAAGAAAGGAGTCATTGCCTATAAGTTGGAGTTGTTTTGCACTCGAAGGGTACATGATGTTTTCCATGTGTCCCAATTAAAGAAGTGCCTCCGTGTTCCAACAGAGGAAGCTCGTTGGAAACTCGATGTCCGTGAAGATTTGACCTACAAGGAGCACCCTGCTCGCATCCTTGAAGAGGTCGAACGAAGAACGAGGAATCGTGCCATCAAGTTCCTTAAAGTTCATGGTCAAATCATTCGAAGATGAGGCTACTTGGGAAAGGGAAGATCGCCTCCGCGCAGACTATCCCTCTTTCTTACTCGAGTGAGCCAAATCTCTGGACGAGATTTTGTAAGGGGAGGTTTTGTAACATCCCAAATTGGGTTTGTGTTTCAAATGTAATAAAAATGAGGATAAATTAAAACTTTTTGTCGCCTCATGTATTGTTACAAGATGTTTGAAACCTCTTTCCTTTAATTGGTGGAAATTAAAACTCAAAATTTCCCAATTAAATTCAAGTCTTAAGACTCCTCAATGAAAATCTTGTGCCCAACCCTGAAAATAATTTTCATTGAACCTAGGAGGATGTTTAACACCTCGTAATTATTTCATAATTTTAGAAATTATTTGATAATTTTTGAGACCAGTCAAACATTAGTCAAACTCCTAAAATAGCCTTACGGAATTTTTAGAGAATAATGCAAAGGCATAAAAGTCTCTGAAAATTTTATATAAGGTTCCTTCTTCGTCGAAGAAGCTCCATTAAAATTTCATAATTTTTGGAGTATGTTTGCTATTCAGTATAGTTCCTCCAAAAATCAGTTATTCAAATTCAAACTCTAACCGGTTTTCACTGTTCCTTAGGTTCGATCGGACTGGGCTCGAGCCACTTGACTCGCCCATCAACTAATCGCACCCTCGGTCGCTTGGGCGAGCGTTGTTCGTCGTTGGATCGGCATCGAACGCCCACGATCGCGTGAACGTTCGGACCATCCGAGCGCCGATCCATATAAACCGCTGGATTCTAAATCAAGAGCTCGGTTCGCGTGAACGTTCGACCGTCCGAACGCTCGCGCAATGTAAACCGTAGGATCCAAATCAACGGCTCGGGCTAAAATGGACGCCAAACCGCTCTAATCACCCGTTGCTTTTGGACCGTCCGATTTCAATCCGACGGTGGATGAGTCGTCTCCTTCCTGTCCGAGCGGCGCGAAGCCAAGCAATGGCGTGAGCAGGAGAAGCGCCATGTGCGGCCACCTCTGTGGTCACCTTTAAACGGCTAGCTCGGGCGCATTAAATGCCCGCCGTGCTCCTCCTCGAGGTCCATTGTTCAAGCTGCTCCGCCGCTCTCAAAGGCTCCCATGGCAGTTTGACCCGAGAGGGTTATTGCCGCTGCTCACCGCCATTCCCGCTATTTAAGCCCTCTGGTCCTTCCATTGAAGCCTTTCAAACACCTCGCAAGCTCCAAAGAACCTCTCTTGTGTTTGCTTGAGCTCAAAACTTGAAACCTTCATTGCTGTCGCCATTGCCGAGCTTCAAGCTCTTGGTGAAAGCGGTACCCTTTGGCTTCATTCCTTTCAACCTTGCTCCTCTCGATTCCTCTCACCTCGGTGATCATTAACCCTCACTCAATTTGGGTTTTTCCGCAGGAGCGGCTTAATTTTGATTTCCTTTTACCGAAGCCCTATTTTTCTTCATCGAGCGGCTCGGTCCCCTCTCAGGCTTTCTCCGTGCTCGTGTAACTCCTCTTAGTCCCTAGTTGCTTGGCACTCGCCAGTTGGACCGCAGCAGAGCTCATTTGCTATTTTCGTTTTGACCATTTTCGTCATCTCGCTATCTCGGCTGTTTGTTCTAGAACGCCGCAGCCTAAAATTATTGGTTCCATTGGGTGCGCAAGTTTGTTAGCAACCCATTTTGGGCACTTGCTTGCACCGCCATGCCGTAGTCGCCGCGATGACCCTCTCTTCCCCGTCGCTTTGCTCGGATGAAAACAGTAGCGAGTTTTGAACGTGAATTGATGTGGACCGTCGATCCTTAGATCAACGGCCCGGATCCGAGTGAACGTTCGACCGCCGAACTTCCCTTAGCATCTCGCTCGTTAGTTGTTCATCCAACGGTCGCGATTAGAGTTGGCTCGCTCGCTTACAATTGCGCGCGTGGGACCCTTGGATCCAAGATCAGCGGTCCGATTCAAGTGAACGCTCGGACCGCCAACGCCCCGTCTGACACGGAACCGCTGGATCCGATCCAACGGTGAGCGTTTAGGATTTAGAATCGCGGCGTTAAGACTGGAACGCGGCCGTCGGATCTTTGATCGACGCCTCGCTCGCCACGTCGTTTTAATTCTTGATTTCGAAAGGATCTATTTGTCAACTGAAAAATGTGATAACTTGTAAAATGCATAACTAATTCATTTCAAATCCTTTTCGGTTGATTCAAATTTTGTTGGTTATGTTTTTGACTAGACTTTAATTTAAAAATGTTTCAGCACTCCAGATAGCTCCTAAAATTTTGCTAATGAATAGTAGCATTTTGATTTATAAGAGCTGAGCAAAATTGTTTTGGCCATATCTTTTGCATTGAGAATCCAAATCAATTGGTTCTTGTTGCTTGAGTTCCTAAAAATCATGCTCTTTCTACTGTAAAAATTTGAGAGCTTTTTGTTGAAGTTGGCTGTTGGATCTTTTCGGTTTCTTTTGCCTTATTGGTTCTTTTTGGTTCTTTCGATAGGATCCGAAGAGCACATTGATACCGAGAGTGATCCTCAAAGAAACACCTTGACCCACAACAAGCGAGTGCAAGCGGCTTGATCATGTTAATCCTATTATTTTACAAGTTTAATATTTTGAATTCAACTGTATGTATGCATTGCTACTTTGTGTTAAATTATGGTTAGTTGATCCTATAGTTGCATAATCTGTAGGATGTTGTTTATTCTCTACTACTTGAGCCTAGGTTATTTGCTGTGATTAGAGTTCGATGGATGAACTCTTGTCACTTAGTAGAATACGAATCTTTGTGCTTAGCCATGCCTAGTTCGGTAGCTTTGGGCTTATCATCGACTTAGTCGATGGTCTTGATCACACAAAAATTATTATTCTTCCATTATGTCCAAAGACTTGTGCTTTGTTATTTTGTAAAGTCAAAAATCTGAAAATGGAAAAATTGATTTGGACTTGGGCAAGTGGTTGGATGGTGGGTTATTGGGTTTGTGGATGTCTTGCCTAAGTCAACAAGGACCGAACATCTTGTGTCACACTCTCCAAGCATTTTTGCGTACTAACCACATGAGGGTTATATGGGACCCTCTTGACCTAGTACTTTGGAGTGTGTTATCTCCAGTCGCAGGAGGAGCGTTGTGTGTGTTGTGTGAAAAGGAATTGTGTTCTTGTGTTTGTGTTGGGTGTGCGGTGGTGGGGATTGCCGGGAAGGTTCTCCACCTCGAGGGGCGTCGCAGTTGTCCAAGGCTTTACCCGTGACGGGTAGTTGTCCGAGGCTGGGCCACGACCCCGACACAACGTATGGGTTTCTATCCATACGGGCGACTCAAGGTAATACATAATATTGGAAAAGTCTCGAGGACTTAGCCGTGCTGCAAGATACCTAAGGAAGTGTGCTTAATAGCTTGGCAAAAGGCTGTCCGCATGTGGGTAAGTTGGTACACCCGCAGGATAAAACTATTCGAATAGCCTCGCCCTAGGTTATGGACACGCTTGGTTAGGTTTTGCAAGAGTTAGACTACAACCTTTTAAATTAAAATTTGACATGGTTGGCATGGATGGGTAATTCATGCTATTGTTGTGGTGGCTAATGGTTTAGTCACTTCCGGGATTGTTGTTGTTTTCTACCATCGTTATATTGTTGTCTTTTGCGCTTATTTGAACATTAAAAACAGATTTGTTAAATTGCTTTCAATCTATTACATTATTGCAAATGGAAACTTGCTTTATGCTAAAAATGAAACATATAGCCTCCACTTCAATGAGCTTGCATGTAGTATATGTACAGGTTTGTTATTCCACATGTAAGTCTTGCGAGTACATTCAAAGTACTCACCGGCTTTTGCCGGCTGCTTTTGTTTGCAGGGGAGGAAGGTGAGCCCCAAGGGCCTCACTTTTGTGAGATGTGCTTCGGGTTTGGCGACTAGCTTGGCGGTCCGGTCGGTTGCCTTGTGGGTTAAAGGCACACTGATTGGCTCTTTTGTTGTAGCCATCTTATGGCACTTTTGCTTCCGCTGTTAAACTTTCTTATGTATATGTCTTTTGGCCGGTTGGCCTCTCTTTTGTAATGACTCGGTTTAATATTATTAATACTTCTGTTCTATTCTGTGTTTCGGTTCTATGTGGATGAATGGAATTGATACATAAATTTTGTGATGAGGTGTGTATACTGCACTCTGGGAAGTATACATGTCTCGAGTCTCGGATTATCTGCTTGGTGTTGCTAGGACCGAATGGATGGTTAAGCATTACAAGCTGGATAAACCGGGGTCTCACAATCAGAGTGGTCATGGAGCAGTTCCTCTAGAATACGAGGTGAGGGATACATATCATGACCTATCACACGCCGAGGGATCCAGTGGACCCACCAGTGCATGGACAAGGGGTGAGCCACGTTGGTTCACGGCCCAGGCTCCTCACCCGAACATGGTGAGCGGGTCCTCATGGCACCATGGTGCGAGCACCTCGGTACAGTGGGCAGGTGAGCATGATACATTCACTTTTGCTTCTTTATTTCGAACCCCACTAGTTACTAACGACAATCTTCTCTTGCATATACTGAGTTCCACCGGTACAAGAGGCGGGACTACGTCAGAGCCGTCGTTGGCTGCCTTCGTGCCACCAGGTATGACTACCTTGCTTGCTTGTGCAACGTCCTATTTCATGGTTTTCACCACGTTTGCATGCCAAATGTAATGCCTCACAGGTTGTACACCGCTTTGGGACGAGGTGGACTTGTCGCACGAGTAGTCACGCTTGAGGAAGTACTACTTGGACCAGCGTAGCACCCAGATCTCTATGGGGTTTCACAGCTGCACGGTGCACCCGGACCAACCCAACCGACACAGACCCCTCGCAACACCACCTCAGGCTACTAGCGCCGGTCGGGTACCTCGGTAGCCTGACCCTTTGACATACTCACACCAGTGCCTGCAGCCGCCCCGGACGAGGCCAGGGGTGACACACGGGGTACGCCGCAAGAGGGGCCATGAGTAGATATTTGCTCCTCTAAATATCATTCATACCATGTAAATATTAATTTTGTACAACTATTATTATGTTAGTCTCGTGTTTCGATATATTTTTTGCGTGCACACCACGACCACGTGAGGGAGTCTGCATCAGGATACCCCACACCACCCTCTTTCTAGCCCTGAATCCCCCACGCCACCTTTACAGATTGATATGACAATACACTGTGTTGCTTACTTTTCAGAGTGGCAAGACACACAGTCCGCCACGCGACCTTTTTAGAGTGACAAGACCACACATCAGGCAGCTTTGCGCAACGATGTGACCCAACGAGTCTGCTTCCTGTAGAGACGTGACGCAACGCTGCCACACAATTCCTCCTCAGGACCGCTGCCTCGCGGACGCGAATTTCCTTTAACCGGATTTCAATTCAGCCACTTAGGCATGACCAGCTCGGCAAATAAGTATTACCCTTCCACGGCGGGTTCTCCTTCGTCAAGACTTCAACACAATCTCGCTCAGATGGAGAACAAATGGGTCGAGATCTGCAAACTCGCAAAGGGTGCTGTGGCCCGGGACGAACAAACGTTGTGTGCTAGGAGGACACCTCCACACAATGACGCCCCCTGTAGCAGCAACACTTACCTGAACATTCCAACTGAGCATTCGCCGCAACACCCACCCGAGGGGGAGACGTTGTCTATCTGTTGGTGCAAGGACACATGCAAGTTCTTCAAGTCCAAGGAGTGGCTCGCCTAGGCATGTGTTACGGGAGTCTTGAGGCGTGCAGACGCGGAGAGCGCGAGGCTCGCGAGAGGGAGCACAAGAGAAAGGGAGAAATGACGGCCGACGAGGAGTACAACGCTAAGCTCTCAAGGAAGGGCAAATGGCCCCGATCCACGCATTAAGTTGGGCCATTCTGTAATAGTCTCATGTGATGAGGAGATGACCCCTATGAATACAACCACATTTGCTATGCTTTCTATTCCAATTACAAGAGCTCGTATGCTTCAACTTATTTATCAGGTAAATTCATTTCTATGGCTGAGTGTATCATTTCAGAACTCTATGATGCTGCCTAACGGAGATGATTTACTTGTACTTAGGAGTCTAGGACTACGATCAGTTCAAGAAGGTCTACGACCAGTTCCGCAGGGTCAACGACCACTTCAAGAAGGTCTACGACCAGTTCCGCAGGGTCAACGACCACTTCAAGAAGGCCTACGACCAGTTTCACCAGTACTAGGCGAGCACAGTACTCGTTGGACACAATCTATGACCAGAGATAGCATGGACTCATCAAGATCACCCGGGACCTACCCCACGACTGTGACTTCACCTGAGATATGCGACACGAATAGTGAATAAGGTGCTGCGTCACCGTTTTGGCCTAATAGGGCATTGTAAGTGTGTCGAGGTCGGAGTTCAGGTTGTGTACGCCTCTTCCCACGGTCGCACAACCCTAGGTCGATCTCCTCACGTCCCCCTATATATATACAATAGCCGTCATAGTTTAAAGGGGGTTTTTCTTTGAGATTATTCTCGCTAATGACTGGCCAAGACGCTCAGCTTGAGGAACCCCACATTGTGAGCTTCATCTATATTCGCAATACAATATCGATTGCATCTTCTACTTTCTTGCTTGTGTTCTCGATTCGCATGCGGGAGATAGCCTTCTTGGCGAGGTCAACCGCTGTTCAAAGCCGCGGTTGATAACCATCGGAGCAGTGGTGTAGTGATTGCGAGGGGTTTGATCTGTTCTGGTCGGAGCCTTCGGATCATCAACGTCGAGTTCTCCACAATCGACTTATCAAGTACCTTTGGAAGATCGGGCCATAGTCTCATCACCATGTTCTACCCGCCATGTTATTCCTATCTCCTAAAGGCATGTACACTTACATGGTCCGGTTGTTTGTGTCACAGTGCACCGTAGTAGTTGCGATGATGACTAAAGCAATTAGCCGAACCATCATGTCATGTCACCACGTGTAACATGTTTCTGTTTATGGACTCTAATGTATTTCTTTTTCCTTATCTCGCACTTTACCTTCGGTCAATGGAATAAATTCATAGTAACAAAAGATCAAGAACGTGTAAATGTGAACAAAAGAGAGTAGTAAGCAAGAGCAGTGAACAAGATAGAGTAAATGTGAATAAAAGGGAGCAATAAACAAAAGGGAGTGTGCGATTGAAATAGGGGAGGGACAAGCACCTTCGTCTATGCCCTCTGATCGTCATGGGGTTGACTAGCAACCTTGGGCGCGCACCGTGGCCAAGTATGTGAAGGTCATGCTTCCTTCTTCCTCCCTAAACTTGGCAAGGAATTGAAAATCAACATTGTTGTCCAGCAAACACACACCCAGCTTTTTTCCACTTCCAATAGGAAACATAAGAGCAGGAGCGAGAGGCCAAGCGCTGAAGAAAAAAGAGTGCAAAAAGCTACAGATATGTCTACGAGATTGGACCGTCATGGATAAAGAAGGAGATCAACAACTTCACTCTTGAACAGGGTTTTGTAAACAAAATCATGCATTTCTCTGCTGATATGAGCATGATAGGAATAGGATAAACTCGCTTCAACAAAAAGAAATAACCTGGTTAATTTCATGCCAAAATGAATGTTATCACAAGAAAAAACAAATCAATCTAGCAAAGCACTTCACTTGATAGAGTATCGCCTCTTGCATAACATTTCTCATGTACATGTACTGCGTGTTGTTTCTTTACGTTCAGCTAATAATTTCAAAGAATTTTTCAAGGTACACCCAACTTATTTTAGGCCATGCATTTTGGAAGATCCAATAGTTGATATTCCTATTACAATGTAGGTGGTAATAGGTCACTACTTGCCATTCAAGGGTAATAAGGAATTTTTACTACATATTATGTAAGGAAACAAATGTGAATTTGGCATTACTACCACAACTACGATAAATCACACTGATATTACATAACATTAAGCAAAACACCATAACACTTAGTTTTTTACAAATCAAAGTGATATTTCAATGCATTGGCAATCGCATATTACAACTGTCTGTGCTTTCCCGTGGTCGCGACCTCAACGTCCCTCATGTGGACTGCCATGAGTCGAGCTGTCGGATGAGGTTCCCGCAGCGATGTTTGGAGTGCCGATGTCTCCTTCGTCCAGAGGATTTCTCGTGGGGCATATCTTGAAGGTGTGCCTAGACTCCTTGCAAATGGTGCACTTATTCATACGACGTCTGGCTTCTACTTAGTCCATATCGTTCCTGATGCGCCATACTTGTTGCCGGCCAACCTTTCCCTTAAGCCTATCAATGTCTGTGGCCCAGATTAGTTGCTCCCAGGTTGGATGGCCAGTAAAATGGACAATCATGGCATAACCATACATCTCCACACTCCAGATTTGCATCACCTCCTCCTTGTTGAAATAGCGCCACCATCGAATATGCGGCCATGACATGAGAGCAGGTCCTATGCGGAAGAAGTGGCTTGTTGCAAGTGCATACACAACTAGCACGGCGTAGCGTACACTCGTGGGTGATCCTCTCGTGGTTCGTCATGCGCGTCCTTTATTTTTGCATATTATCTCAAAACGAAGCTCCCTTGTGCCCATCTTGAATGCCCGGTACATCTCACCCTTCTTGCTCTTCTCCTCCATGTACTTGGTGATCATGATGGAGTAAAGTACTCTGTCATTTGCCATGGCGAGCGACATGTTGTTGTTTCTATCAACAAAGTAGTTTATGGTATCACGGAGAATTACCTCCACAATACCAACCAAAAGGAGGAACATTGTGCCGTGCATGACCCAATTGTACATCTCGGCTAGATTGGTTGTCATAACACCATATCGTGCACCACCCCTATCATGTAGCAACGATCACTTCTCCTTAGGCTCGTGCTGTGACGCCCCGTGTCATTACCCCTGGGGTAATCACACTTAGGCATACGGATTACTATTCGTCTGCCTGGTAGAACACCGCTCCGACGAATAGCAAGCCTTTTATCAGAGTTGCGTAACAGAACAATAAGATAGAAACTGTACATCTTTATTACAGTAGTAGCCACGCAATGCTATGGTTCTTACTACAAATATTACACAAACACAAAAGGGAGCTCCTCCGCTTCTCTAGTCTGCTAGGAAGTACCGCCCTTCTATTCGTCCCACACGTCAAACAAGGCGCTCATCTCACCCTAGTCCTCATAGTCGGTGCCTTCTCCTCCTGCAGCTGCATAGGTACCTGCAAGTCCTTCGTCCCACTCGGGATAGTTCCCGGCCGGACTAGGATCTAAAAAAGGGGAATACTAAAAAGGTTGAGTACAAACGTACTCGGCAAGCATTAATAGCAAAAGGTGCACTGCATGACTGATTTCTGCTCGTTATCATATTTTCTATATCATCTCTTTTTTGAAAATAACCCATTAAAACACTAGGTGGCAAATTTTAATTCTGAAAACACTGCTTGTCACTCGGAGAGAAGATAGACCCCTAACGGTTCCCATAGACTCCAATACAGGAGACTGGCATGAATTCATGATTTGATATAGCACTGCGCAGGCTTGTACCACTTTACCCTTAGCTACTCTGAACCCTCTCTGAGCTAGGTCCACCGCATTTCCTTTGATGCGATTTTGAGTTCAGAATACAGAACGTTTTCCAGGTTACGTGATTAGGTCTCCACCCATTACTTTCCGTCGATGCTAATTTAGTCACGGTGCTGACCTCGTCATACACCGAGTTCCAGTAATGTTGGTTTGTGCGGCTCTCGTCCGTGCCCAACACTCCACCTTGGGGCGGCTCTCTTCCGTGCCCAATACTCCAATGTAACTCGTTGTGGAGAACTTAATTACGTAACAATGTAGCATTTTCTGCCCGCCGAAACGGGAACATGGTTGGCACTGAATTTACGGCCTCTGATCGAGTAAGAGTTTTGTTGATCCTTATATTTTAACCATATGTAAAGGGGCCCCACCTCTTACATCATCATCATCATCATCGTCGCGTTTCCCCTGCCAGAGCCCCCTTTACCAACCTAGTATTTCTCATTTCTCATCTCATCTCATTCATCATCTCTGTTCTCTTATCTTTTCTCATCATCTTAAACCGATTTAATTTTGAGAAGTAGTTTTGATGCAATACATATATGATAGAGCAATATACGGTTTACATTTAACATAACTATATTTATGTTCAAGAGAATAGCTTGCCTTTGAAGTTGTAGGAAAGGTCGGCGTCGACGAATCTCTCATCAGTTACCCTGTCGGCACTGGTTCGCCCTCTGTAGCAATGCGGCAGCACGAATAATATATAAATAAATACTTAGTTGAGTTTGAGTGATAGTAGGCGTATAAAATGTTAATGCAACTTCCTATGTTAGTCAATTTTAATTTAATAAAACTTTTCGGATCCCGACCCGGTTAGCACTCTCCCGCTAAAATCGTTCTATGGTTTAACTCGATCTACAGCCGAAATCGCCGAACTCGCGTTCTACTACTCGACAAGTACTACTACTCATGCTTACACTCTGCTACGCTTGCAAGAATATACCCGAGTGCGTACAACTACCAACACTTCCTTGCATACAAAAGGGTTACTCTAAATAATTGAATAAACAAGAGTTATAATGATTTTCCTATACTTAAAATTATACACCTAATTTGCTAACCCTAATCACTAATAAACTAATAACCTAACTACTTAACTACCTAATCACCTATTCCCCTAATTACCCCCCTTCCTAACTCTACCCCCGGCCGACACTCCCTTATCTCTCCCCTTCCCTTCTCTCCACCTCTCTCTATCAGGCACCGCCTCCCTCTGGCTCGGTCGGCCTGCTCCGACTCTCGCCTGCCCTGACTCACCTGCTCGGCTCCGGCCTCGCCGCCCTGCTTAGCGCCGGCACAGTCCAAAGACCTCCGGCTCCCTCCTCCTGGTTCTCTACGCCGCCGCCTCCCTCCGGCGTGGCCGGAAGGTCTTTGTCACGCCACCTGCCGCCTCGCCTCAAGACTCCCCTACAAAGATCTCCTCCTCAGTCGGCTCGGCGCCTAGCCCCGCCGTCTCTGGCTCCCTCTCCCTGGCTCACCCTACTTCGGTTCCCAGCGTCGCCCCCTATTTGCTCCTGGCGCCGGCCGCCTCGGTCCACTGCTATGCTATGGTAGTACTACTACCTTTGACCTCTCTCTCTACTCCCTTCCCCCTATTGCTCTGGGATGCGATGAACTGAGAGCTATTATGCTGCTACAGAGATCTGGTGGTATGTGTGAATGATGTGAATGTGCAGTGTATCCTGAGGTGTAACTGAGGTTACCTCTGCTGGGATTTGGGTTGGGAGAAGAGGATGGCAGTGTTGGTGCTCTCCTCTTCTTCCTGGCTCCCTAGCTTCCTTCCTCTTGTTGCTCACTTGTTGCTGCCGCTGGACTTGCCTTTGGGTGACAAGAAGTGTGATGATCTCTGTTGTCCCGATATTTCGGTGAGAGGGGTAAATTTCGATTGGATGACGGTCAACTCTCACGATCCAAGCTACGAACACAGCACGCACGAACCAAGCAATCGCTGAACTAACAACCAATTCGTTACCAACCGTGCCAAAGACCCGGTTGACCTGATCACGAGGATCAATTCCTGCTAGCAATCGAAGAACAAGCAAGAACGAGGTAAAAAGCAATCTGAATTGCAAATATATGATTAAGTTCAAGAGGTGGGATTCCGCAGAGGTCCTTTACGGTTGGTCTAGTCGACACAAGCGAAGAATGAGAGTTTTCACAAAGGAGAAACTAATCAAACGGAATCTGAGTTCTAGCAAAAGGAGACATACCAGTTTGTAATTCTTGATAGTAGTCTTCTACTGTATTACTATCTTGTCTTAAACGTTGTAATTTATTTAGCAAATCATGAGAATAATATGAAGGCACAAATCTAAATCTTATAGCTCTCTTCATAGCATCCCATATTCTAGGTATGTTTTGTTCATTACGGCACAATTCATTCCACCATATAGATGTAAAGTCAGTGAACTCACTAGTAGCAGCCCTAAACCTTTTATTTCCGGAAATTCATGGCATGCAAATTTTTGGTTTACAACTAACTCCCATGTGAGGTAAGCATCAGGATCATATTTTTCAACAAAAGGAGGCATATTGATTTTAATTTTACCAAGTGCATCACTACGATCATGTACCTCTCGAGGTGGGTCTCTTCGCATACCTTGTCGATTGATGTGTCGTTGCCGATAATCACGACCATTGTTGGGATTGAAACCACCATCGGTCTCCATATCCGCAACATATGGGTTCACTTAATCTTCTATCTCATCGGTCAATGAGCTACCAACGATAGGTTACGTCGCGGTGGTGCTACGTCGACAGCAGCAGCAGGAGGTGGAGCTCTCTCTAGCTGCTTCGCATGTGTAACAATCGCAGCAAGATCGATATTGGTGCGATCTAGAACCGCCTCAAGACGCTCTGAATGTTGACTCAACAAGTGTGAAAATTGCTGCATGATGTCTTTCGTGCGAGGCGTGAGAGGCGCATCTTCCTCAACATTGGGTCTGCTATTCTCCCCTTGTGACCACGAACCTGCCATTGTTAGTATCAAAGAAAAGAACAAATCATAGTGTATATATACCTAGGAACTACTAGGTTCTTGGAGTTTCACAAGTCACTCTCTCACATTGCCTTACCAGATTCTTACAAGCTCTTACCAACGCAGCAAGGAGGTGGTACAATCGGTGGCTGGTTCGTGATACTCTCATTTGCGATTAGGCCAACGATTGCAAGGAACTGAACCTGCTGAGTTAGTTGGAAGTGGAGCTCGGAAGGATTCAATATGGTAGCAAGGATCAGCAATAATCGAATCAATTAATGCAAGCTGAAAAATCGTTCAACGTCGGTTAGTGCTGGTCCTTGGCTAGTCCGTACTAGAGACGCGAGCCTAGAGCACAAACGAAAACACGGCGCTGCAGAACTAGAGAACGTCGCACACGGAGTTCGGAAGCTCTAAAAAAGATGATGTCTTCACGGGGAACGTTAGAATCAGTTGTAAAAGGGCTCTATCAATTTTGAGCAAATTCCGAGAAACTTGAATTTTTTCGGTTTGCGGCTGTTTACGGGTCCGTTTTGAGGCCTACGTGTATGATAAAATACTCGGATGCCCCAGACTTTAAGCTTTTTCGGATGTATCTTCTCGTTCCCTTTCCAACGGATCGAAAATCGCCCCAATCGGAGATCGTATGCAAAAGTTATGTGCGTTTCTTTTTTTTGTCTTCTCTGTTTTTTCTTTCTTTCTTTCTTTTATTTGCGAACACCACGCATGCTATTTTGGCTATCTGCGAATTGGGTAAGGTTTTCTTATCCGAGACCAGCTAGGGCAAAGCCTCCCTAGACGGTGTGTCTGTCCCTTGGCTGAAGTCGGTGTCCTTCTCCTCCTTTGATCCCCTTGCCGTGGCAGGTCGAACTCAACCACAGCAGTGAGACCAAACGTGAACAGAACTCGAAACTCTAAAAGAACTAGACACTAAGACCAGCAAAGGACACAACGATGAAACCGAAAGTTCAACAATGTAATGCACTAAAAATAAAAATTGCGAGGCTCAAAGGGCTCAGTATGGATGGTAGATGCGATTTTTTTTGCAATTTTCTGAACTCTAGGTATGAAAAATTGGAGACTAACCGATGAACTGTAGCTCTGATACCACTTGATGATCTCTGTTGTCCCGATATTTCAGTGAGAGGGGTCAATTCCGATTGGATGACGGTCAACTCTCACGATCCAGGCTACGAACGCAGCACGCACGAACCAAACAATCGCTGAACTAACCACCAAGTCGTTATAAACCGTGCAAAAGACCCGATTGACCTGATCACGAGGATCAATTCCTGCAATCAATCAAAGAACAAGTAAGAACGAGGTAAAAAGTAATATGAATTGCAAATATATGATTAAGTTCAAGAGGTGGGATTCCGCAGAGGTCCTTTATGGTTGGTCTAGTCGACACAAGCGAAGAACGAGAGTTTTCACAAAGGAGAAACTAATCAAACAAAATTTGAGTTCTAGCAAAAGGAGACGACGAATCCTATATAGGGAGATGGCCATGGGTGGTGGCCAACGAAGTGGGCTCACACCCCTTGGGTTACAAGGCCCATGGGCCCAAGGGGAGGTGGCGCAGCACCCGTTTGACTCGGACTCACAAATAGACATGGCCTCTTTTGACGATTGTGGCTGTCTCGGATGGATTTTGATCATGATCTTGGATCCGTTGGAAATTAGACTTGATAAGCTTTCCATGAAGTCCAGAATCACCCTAAACGGAGTCCGTATGCAGAAGTTACGACCTTTTTAAGTTAGTACTATTGCAGCAGTCTGAATTCGAATCCAGAACGAGCCCAACTCGAACTCTTGCTTGAGATGGATCCAAAGTGACGTGGTGACCTCCATTATATCTTCCATGCATGTCCATGACTCCACAAGTCTCTCCTTAATCCGTTCCCATGTTCCTAAGCATAATTAAATCACTTGCATTAGGTAGCGATTTATCTTCAGTAATATATAAACATACAAACGAATTCACCTGGTAATTAAGTTGGCGAGCACGAGCTCGGGTAAGAGGTCCTTGTACTGGTTGTGGATGAGTTGTGTGTGTAGGCGCGACAGTATCCATAGTAGGGATGTCCTCATCATCCTCCCATTCTTGCATTTGAGTGGTCCTCGACTCCAGCGCGTCCTCTTCTCTCAAGTATGGCTTCAAATCTGAAATGTTAAAAGTAGGACTAACCCCAAAATCTGCAGGCAGTTCAAGCTTGTATGCATTATCATTAATCTTTTTAACACTTTGAAAGGACCATCACCTCTAGGCATCAATTTTGACTTTCTCAATTTAGGGAACCTATCTTTTCTCAAGTGCAACCAAACAAGATCACCTTGTTCAAAAGTTAGATATTTCCTCCCCTGACTACCAGCAAGCTTATATTTAGCATTCATGCGCTCTATATTCTCCTTGGTTGTCTCATGCATTTTTAAAATCAATTCAGCACGTTGTTTAGCATCAAAATTCAATTTCTCATAAGTTGGAAGAAGCATTAAATCAATAGGAGCACGAGACATAAAACCATAAACAAGCTCAAAAGGGCACATCTTAGTAGTAGAATGCAAGCAACGATTATAAGCAAACTCAATCTGAGACAAGCATTCTTCCCATATTTTTAAATTCTTTTTCAACACAGCCCTAAGCATTGTAGATAATGTTCTATTCACAACTTCAGTTTGTCCATCAGTTTGGGGATGACAAGTAGTAGAAAATAACAGCTTAGTCCCCAATTTAGCCCATAAAGTTTGCCAAAAATGGCTAAGAAATTTAGCATCACGATCTGAAACTATAGTATTAGGTACACCATGTAAGCGAACAGCTTCACGAAAGAATAAATGAGCAATATGGGCAGCATCATTGCTCTTATGACATTGTATAAAATGAGCCATCTTAGAAAATCGATCAACAACCACGAATATACTATCCCTCCCCTTCTGTGTTCTAGGCAATCCTAAAACAAAGTCCATCGAAATATCTTCACATGGAACGCTAGGAACAAGTAGAGACGTGTATAAACCATGAGGATAAAGTCGTGATTTAGCTCTTTGACATGTAGTGCAGCGAGAAACGTAGCGCTTGACGTCCTGTTTCATCTTTGACCAAAAGATATTATCATTAAGTATATCCTCTGTTTTCTTCACTCCAAAGTGTCCCATCAGCCCGCCTCCATGCGCTTCCTGTAACAACAACAAACGAACAGAGCTAGCTGGAATGCATAGCTTGTTAGCTCGAAACACAAACCCATCATTAATAATAAATTTGTTACACGTTTTACCTTCTTTACAATTCAACAAGACATCCATAAAATCAGCATCATGCACATATTGCTCTTTAATGGTCTCAAATCCAAAAAATTTAAAGTCAAGTTGTGAAAGCATGATATATCTCCTAGACAAAGCATCAGCAATAACATTCTCCTTTCCCTTCTTGTGCTTTATGACATAAAGAAAAGACTCAATAAACTCAACCGAACTTGCATGTCTACGATTAAGTTTACTTTGACTTCGAATATGCTTTAAAGATTCATGGTCAAAATGTATAACAAATTCTTTGGGCCATAAATAGTGTTGCCAAGTTTCTAAAGTTCAAAATAGTGCATATAATTCCTTATCATAAGTAGAATAGTTTAGACTAGGCCCACTCAATTTCTCACTGAAGTATGCTATCGGTTTACCTTCTTGTAACAACACGCCACCTAAACCAATTCCGCTAGCATCACATTCTAGTTCAAAAGTTCTATTAAAATCAAGGAGTTGGAGTAGGGGTGCATGTGTTAACTTATCTTTCAGTGTGGTGAATGCGTTCTCCTGTGCAGCGCTCCACACAAATGGCACGTCCTTCTTGGTGAGCTCATTTAATGGTGCAGCGATGGTGCTAAAATACTTCACGAAGCGGCGATAAAATTCAGCAAGTCCTAAAAAACTTCACACCTGTGTGACCGTGTTAGGAGTCGGCCAACTCTGTATTGCTCCAACCTTGGTTTGATCAACTTCAATTCCCTGTGGAGTAACAACATACCCAAGAAAAGCGACTCGGTCGGTGTAAAATGTGTACTTCTCAAGGTTACCGAATAAACGTGCACCACGTAAAGCATTAAAAATAGCACGTAAATGGTCACGATGTTGCTCTAACGATTTGCTATATATCAATATGTCATCAAAATAAACCACCACAAATTTACCAATGAAAGTACGCAAAACTTCGTTCATCAATCTCATAAAAGTACTAGGTGCATTAGTTAAACCGAAAGGCATCACTAACCACTCATACAAACCAAACTTAGTTTTGAACGCTGTTTTCCATTCATCTCCTAATTTCATACGAATTTGGTGATATCCACTACGCAAGTCAACTTTAGAAAATAAAATAGAGTCACTTAATTCATCAAGCATGTCGTGGTCGGATGGAGACATTCAGTGTTGAAACCTCAGCGGGCAGAACTAGGTTAAGAAGGAGCTTTGTAAAGGCTTTACCACGTGCTCTAGCCTGCTTACCTAAGGTAGTGAGCAGTGGTATCGACGGGTGCCAAACCAACTAGAGAAGTCGTGTCTTGTGGGTCAAGCTGTACAACCTCTGCAGAGTGTGTAAAACTATTCGAATAGCCGTGTCTGCGGTTATGGACGTGCTCGAGGATTTCACACGGGAGATAGAGTTTCTTCCAAAATGAGTCGGAGTGTGAATGGAAAGTTCACTTGATGAATATAATGTTTGTTCGGTGAATGGGTAATTCACTTGGTGGTGTGTGTCGATGGGTGAATGGGGAGTTCACTTATCATTAGTTTGGTTGGGAAGTGAATGGTTAGTTCACTATCGATTTCAAAGAAATTGTTTAATTATTTATTATTCTTTTTCAATTACGCATTTCAATCTATTTATTGTATTTGACGTAAATGATGTTTTCTGCAAAAGAACCATACAGCTAACTTTTGGTAAGTCTTGCATAAATACTATTTGCATACATTTCCCTACGGCCTGGTGAGTGCTTTATGTACTCACGGCTCATGCCTTTGTTGATCAGTTGAAAAATATCAAGCTGCACAGGAGTTCTTTCAGAAGGAAGACTATGAAGGTTTTGCGGATTAGGATGCGTTCTCCACTCGATTGCCTGTGGGCATGTTGATTGGCCTTTTTCAAGTTTCTTGTTCCGCTGCAAGAGTTTATTTGTTTCTTTAGCCCTGCGTGGCAAGTTAAGTAAACATTGACTATAAGGTCCAGTTATTATTATTATTTGTTATTTTGAGATCTTTCTAGTTAAATCGAATAAATGGATGGTATTTCATCCCTGTTTCTTGTGTGAGCTAGCTACTGATCTGGGACTAGTTCAGAATACACAGAGGGTTCCTGAGATGTATTTTCGGGTCCTGACAGAGGTGGTATCAGAGCCATATCGACTGTAGAACGCAACCTTAGTTAACATGGTCGTTTAGTTAAAGCTTCAAAACTTATTTTCTAAACCAAATCAACTGAATATGATTTAAGTTGTTGTTCTTTTCTAATCTATTCTATTCTGATCTCATCTCAGTCTATTCTATTCTTACCACATTCTATTTCTCCTCACCTTGTGCTAGAGATGTTGTCTCTTGTCCTATCTGAATTTTATTTTGTGATCTTAATTTGACAGTCTTATCCTGTTAATTTCTTTAGATGGTTCAAGTGTATCGCGATCAAAGAAGCGATTGGCCCGGAGTTCTTCACTGCTTGTTGCAAAGTTTGGGAACAAGTAGAGGTGCAACTTACTTCACCAAGAAAAAGAAAGTGAAGGGGCACATAACTGGATTCGAGACGAGGGTATAGTTCATTGTGAGTATTGGAAGCCACATCCGTCATCACAGCATGAAGTGCTACGACAAGCTTGATGACATGTCAGCAGTCATAGTTGCCAACAAAGCCGTTCAAAGGATTTGCAGAATGCATCGGATTAGTTTGTCCAAGTTGGTTCGAAAGTATGTGATACAAATAGCGTCAGCACCAGCCGTTCCTAAACCAGAAGAAGAATTGGAAGAAGTCCCTGCTCCACCACTAGCTCCATTGCTAACAACTACTCCACCCAGCCCTGAAGACAGGCATCGAATCACCGGCAATCGTCGGGAGTATCTCCACCACACCGTGCCAGCTGTTCGTCCAGAGTCTCCTCCAGCAGCTCGCAACTCATGGGTGTTTTACAACAATTCAGAACCAGAAGTTGAAGAGTCTTCGCTCTCTAGTCCAGAGTGGGAGCCATCCTATTAGTGTTTTAGTAGCGTTTTTAGACCGTCGTTTTTTATTTGGGTTGTGTGTAAGTGGGAGCTGCAGTTTTGCCGTCAAGCATTATGTTGCAGTCACACTAAGCTTTTAATTTGAAGAGTTTATTTGTTCTTTCATAGCCTTTCAGCTATGCTTTCTTGTCTCTTGGGTTTAACCTGATTCCCCTACTTAAGCTGTTCCATCTACCCTATCTTGTCTATCTCATCTATTTTGCTATTCCCTCTCGTCTACATTGCTTTTCTATCTTATCTAACAAACCTGTGAAGAGGCATCGCAGATGGTTGACACTCGCAACACATTGAGCCATACTCAGTCAGATGGTGCCCATACCAACGTCAACACTAGTGGCTAGTCACGATCCACCGAACTACGTAACCCAAAGAAGGCACAACTACTAGCAGCTCAAACTCAATTCATGAGCGCAATGATGCAAAACATGAACAGTATGATGACTCAGCAAAGTCAGACCGCCGCTGCAATAGTCAACTTGTTGAATCAGAATAATCAAGCAGCCTCTGCTCCACCGTCAGCTCACCATCATTCTAAGTTAGCAGAATTTATGAGGACTCGTCCGCCTACATTTTCTCATTCGTCAGAACCTTTGGACGCAGAAGATTGGCTTCACTCCATTGAGAAAAAGCTCGCCATTGCCCAATGCAATAATCATGAGAAAGTTCTTTATGCTTCACATCAATGGAAGGTACAGCCGCATAATGGTGGGAAAACTACACCGCAGCTCATGAGAATTCGCAAGCCATTACTTGGGGAGAATTTTCAATGGCGTTTCGTCAAGCTCATGTTCCAGATGGTATAGTGGAAATGAAGAAGAACGAATTTTGTGAACTACAGCAAGAAAATATGTCTTTGGTTGAATATCACAACAAGTTCACTCAACTCTCTCGCTATGCTCCAAAAGATGTTGCAATAGATAATGCACGTCAGAAGCGATTCAAGCGTGGACTCAACCCCATCTTGAAAGTGCAAGTTATTGGGAATGACTATGTTGATTTTTAGCACATGGTGGATAAAGTCGTACTCATAGAAGATTCTCGTCGTGGGTTGGACGAATCTCGCAAAAGGAAAATGATACAACACGGAGTTCATCAAAACCAGCTACAGAGAGCCAGAACCAATGCCCAGCAGCCTTTTCGTGCTAGCAATTCATCTGCCGAATTCAGAACCCCTGCCCCAGTATCGTATGCAGGAAACTCTGGAATTTCCAATTTCAATAACAGTAACAATCATTAGCCTCAGAGGACCAACAATCATGCAGCAGGAGTTATTTGTTTTCATTGCCAGGAGACAGGTCATTATGCCAACAAGTGTCCGCAGAAGCAAGGACCAACACTAATTCCTTTCAATTTGGGACCTACACCAGCCAGGACTTCTGTGCTAGGAATGGGAAGAGGAATGCCTCAGACTCCAAATCAAGCTACCAGAACCCCACCAACTGCAGAAGAGGAAGACTGAATCATATCACTGCAGAAGAAGTTCAGCCAGTTCAGAACGTCGTTTCTGGTAAGTTTTTAAGTTAGACCTGCGTCAGAACCTATTCTCTAGTCAGCCCGAATTTCGGGGACGAGATTCCTTTAAGGGGGGAGGTTTGTAACATCCCAAAAATTCATCTTTTAAAATTGCTTCTGGAGACATGGGTAGTAAAGTGATTCGCTTTTCTTTAGACATGAGAGCATATTGATTAGTCCTATCATGATGCACAGTGTCTTTATCATATTGCCATAGTCTACCTAGCAGTAATGAACATACTTGCATAGGTACGACATCGCAATCAACAAAATCTCGATATGAACCAATAGAAAAGTGTACTCTGACAATGCGAGTTACCTTCAGCTTACCACATGAATTAAACCATTGAATGTGGTCAGGACGAGGGTGCTGTTGTGTGGTCAATGCAAGCTTGTCAACCATCTCAATGCTAGCCAAATTATTACAACTTCCTCCATCAATAATCACACGACAAGAACGCTCATTGACCACAAATTTTGTTTGAAATAGATTGTGGCGTTGATTCTGTTCAGCACGCTCCTTTTGAGCACTGAGTACACGCTTCACAATTATGCTAAAAAAACTTATCACTTGTTTCAGCTCCAAAACGTTATTCGTCATGTTCAGGTTCAAATTGCTCACCTGCGGGGTCAGTTACAAGCAATGCATGTTCTTCATCAACATCACTAGATGAAGTATACTCAACATCGTCTCTAACAAGAAGTGCCCGCTGATTTGGGCAATCTCTCGTTATGTGCCTGAAGCCTTTGTAGCGATGGCATTGTATGTCTCTCGTTCGCCCGGTAGAAGCAACCGAAGTAGAACTCTGAGCTTGCTGAACCGAAGTTGATTTCCTTGCGTCGGAGGCTCGGGGAGTGGTGCTTGCTGGTTGCCCATGACTAGAGGGGGAGGAGGACTACACCTGACGGACGGCAGGGATGGCGCCCGCTCACGGATCGTGACTGATTTTGCCTACCGGCAAAAGAAACTCCAAAAGAGCCTCGGGAGCGAGACTATCTTCCCTGCTCTTCACGTTCAGCTTTACAAGCAAGATGGAACAAACGGATGATAGAATTATACTCCTTATAATCTAGAATGTCCTGAATGTCCCGGTTAAGCCCTCCTAAAAATCTAGTCATTCTAGCATCTTCGATTTCTTCCAAACCACAACGTAACATACCAGTTTGCAATTCTTGATAGTAGTCTTCTACTGTATTACTATCTTGTCTTAAACGTTGTAATTTATTCAGCAAATCACGAGAATAATATGACAGCAACAGCAGCTTCGCACGTGTAACAATCGTAGCAAGATCGATATTGGTGCGATCTAGAACCGCCTCAAGACGCTCTGAATGTTGACTCAACAAGTGTGAAAATTGCTGCATGATGTCTTTCGTGCGAGGCGTGAGAGGCGCATCTTCCTCAACATTGGGCCTGCTATTCTCCCCTTGTGACCACGAACCTGCCATTGTTAGTATCAAAGAAAAGAACAAATCATAGTGTATATATCCCTAGGAACTACTAGGTTCTTGGAGTTTCACAAGTCACTCTCTCACATTGCCTTACCAGATTCTTACAAGCTCTTACCAACGCAGCAAGGAGGTGGTACAATCGGTGGCTGGTTCGTGATACTCTCACTTGCGATTAGCCCAACGATTGCAAGGAACGGAACCTGCTGAGTTAGTTGGAAGTGGAGCTCGGAAGGATTAAATATGGCAGCAAGGATCAGCAATAATCGAATCAATGAATGCAAGCTAAAAAATCGTTCAACGCCGGTTAGTGCTGGTCCTTGGCTAGTCCGTACTAGAGACGCGAGCCTAGAGCACAAACAAAAACACGGCGTTGTAGAACTAGAGAACGTCGCACACGGAGTTCGGAAGCTCGAAAAAAGATGACGTCTTCACGGGGAACCTTAGAATCAGTTGTAAAAGGGCTCTATCAATTTTGAGCAAATTCCGAGAAACTTGAATTTTTCTCGGTTTGCGGCTGTTTGCGGGTCCGTTTTGAGGCCCTAAACGACCTTTTCCGGGGGCGTACGTGTATGATAAAATACTCGGATGCCCCATACTTTAAGCTTTTTCGGATGTATCTTCCCGTTCCCTTTCCAACGGATCAAAAATCACCCCAATCGGAGGTCGTATGCAAAAGTTATGTGTGTTTCTTTTTTTTATTTGCGAACACCACGCACGCTATTTTGGCTATCTCCGAATTGGGTAAGGTTTCCTTATCCGAGACCAGCTAGGGCAAAGCCTCCCTAGATGGTGTGTCCATCCCTTGGCTGAAGTCGATGTCCTTCTCCTCCTTTGATCCCCTTGCCGTGGCAGGTCGAACTCAACCACAGCGGTGAGACCAAATGTGAACAGAACTCGATACTCTAAAAGAACTAGACACTAACACCAGCAAAGGACACGACGATGCAACCGAAAGTTCAACAATGTAATGCACTGAAAATAAAAATTGTGAGGCTTAAAGGGCTCGGTATGGATGGTAGATGCGATTTTTTTTGCAATGTTCTGGACTCTAGGTATGAAAAATTGGAGACTCACCGATGAACTGTAGCTCTGATACCACTTGATGATCTCTGTTGTCCCGATATTTCAATGAGAGTGGTAAATTTCGATTGGATGACGGTCAACTCTCACGATCCAGGCTACAAACGCAGCACGCACGAACCAAGCAATCGCTGAACTAACCACCAAGTCGTTATAAACCGTGCCAAAGACCCGGTTGACCTGATCATGAGGATCAATTCCTGCAATCAATCAAAGAACAAGCAAGAACGAGGTAAAAGGCAATATGAATTACAAATATATGATTAAGTTCAAGAGGTGGGATTCCGCAGAGGTCCTTTACTTTTGGTCTAGTTGACACAAGCGAAGAACGAGAGTTTTCACAAAGGAGAAACTAATCAAACAAAATTCGAGTTCTAGCAAAAGGAGACGACGAATCCTATAAAGGGAGATGGCCAGGGGTGGCGGCCAATGAAGTGGGCACACACCCCTAGGGTTACAAGGCAATGGGCCCAAGTGGAGGTGGCGCAGCACCCGTTTGACTCTGACTCAGAAATAGACGTGGACTATTTTGACGATTGTGGCCGTCTCGGGTGGATTTTGATAATGATCTTGGATCCGTTGGAAAGTAGACTTGATAAGATTTCCATGAAGTCCAGAATAACCCCAAACGGAGTCCGTATGAAGAAGTTACGACCGTTTTAAGTTAGTACTATCGCAGTAGTCCGAATTCGAATCCAGGACGAGCCCAACTCGAACTCTTGCTTGACATGGACCCAAAGTCATGTGGTGACCTCCATTATATCTTCTATGCATATCCATGTGTGGATATCATGGGGATATGCTCCAGATCTTAGGATGATGTGACAATTGGCAATGGCGTTAATGGTTTGTCGTTTCACGGGTTTTCGACAAAGTTTCAAAGACTGCTCGGATTTTCGACGGGCGGGTCGACCGCCATAGCATCGGCGGTCCGACGGTCCCAAATCGGCTCGGACGGCTTATGTGCGCCGGTCGGACCGGCCGTGACCAAAAGTGGTCAAACAGTCGGGCCAAAAATAGAGGGTGTAGGCAAGTGAGGATCCCATTGTTCTTGCTCCCATAATTTTTGGAGTCTCCAGAAAAGTTCTATTGGTTTAAAGTTTCCAGAGGTTTCGATTTTCAGGTTGAAAATTGGCTAAGTCCTTACGGCGGTCGACGCCTTTGGTCGGCGGTCCGACCGGCAAGCCGGGCGGTCGACCGCCCCGAGGCGGTCTCGACCGGTTGTTACTTGAACGTCGCCGTCGTGGCGGCGTTGTTCGCTGGTTAGGTCAAAGTCATGAGTTTGGTGCATATGTGTTGCATGATGCATGTTTTGACTAACGTGGGTCAAGTTGCGAAGAACTTGTTCCCGGCTTCGATTTGCTTGTCTATTGTTGTGCAAAGTTGCTTGGTGGTCAACGACGGTCAACGGCGAGGATGATCGGACGAGGCTTGAGAGCTTAGGTCCGTAACGATCGACGATCTTTGGGTGAGGTCAATGAAATCAAGTATGGCATGTATGGATAATGATGACCGAACAGGCAGTTCGGTGCGGATCGGTTTGATCAAGCGGCGCTGAGTCGGTGCAAGTGCCATGGTGGTTTCGGTGGGAGCCGGATGGGAGAGACTTGCCGACATGGAGAGAGCCGTTGATCAACCTACACGCATGAGCATGCGAAGTGCTTCATGAAGATGGACTCGGTCTTCTGAGAAGGACCGAGAAGGGGTATTTTGGTAATCTTACCAAATATCACCTTGGTGACCTTTGCCTACCCACGGCGCAAGACGGCGCAAGAGAAGCGGTTTAGGTTAAGAGGTGTTGTAGACGGCGCTTTAAAATGCGTGCGTGTGTGACCCGCTTGTGTTGGGCCTTAACGGAGCCCATTTGAGTTAATCTTCTAGAAGGTCTAAGTCTCCACTATAAATAGAGGAGGGAGGTGGCTGCACCCTCCAACCCTTTATCATTATTGAAACCCTAGTTTTGGCTTAGGGAGAGGATTAGTGGAGGTTAGGGTTCTAGAGAGTTTTGATTTGATCTTGTGTTCTCTGATTGAGCTTTGTCCTCCATTGATGGAGTGGTGTAAACCCAAACCCTATCAATCAATCCAAAGAAAGCTTTGATCAAAGATGTGTCTCTTTGCCCTTCTTCTCTATTTGGTGATTTTGAGTCTTTCTTTGATTCGCATGTTTTTGATTGATTTCTTTACATGATATAGCTTGCTGTGACATGTGGGAACATATCTAAGATCATCTTGATCATCAATCACCCACGAGCAAGTTTTGGGTCACGTTTGCTTTTGACTCGGCTTTGAACCATCCATCTCTCAAACTGAAAATGTCGAACTTTTCCATGGATCTCCATGATCTTCGATTGAATAGGTTCCGACATCCTAGAGAAGGTGTGTTCCAAGTTTCATGAAGTTTGGAGTTGTAGATCAAAAGTTAGACCTATTTGCAACTTCGCTTTTTCTGGCCGATTTCCTTTGTTCATGGTGGTGGTCGACCGCCCTAGCTAGAGGTCGGACCGCCCTTGAGAGGTCGACCGCCCCCGAGTAGAGGTCGACCGCCCTTCTCTTAGGAAATTAAGTTTCGTTGTTTTTGGTTGTTTTGCTTGGGTTTTGATTGGATTCAATCCTAGTCTTCCATTTGTCAGATGGTATATCGATCTTCATAGCTTCTATAGCTATTGGAGTGAAATTTGTGTTGAATCTAATCGTGGTTGAAAAAGTGAGCGTGCTTCTATTCACCCCCTCTAGTCGCCTTTTCGGTCCAACAAGTGGTATCGAGCCCTGCTAGTTCAATCTTGATCTTAACCGTCACCGAACTTGGCGATGGATAAGTACTCCACCAAGCCACATATCTTCGATGGGCACGACTATGCCTATTGGAAGAATCGCATGCGAGTCTTCCTTGAGAGCGAAGGACAAGCTATATGGGAGGTTGTTCGAGCCCCGCTCGTTCTTCCCGGTTGTTACTGTGAAGCTCAATGACCCTCTTGGCTAACAACAATAAGGCAAAGAACCTCTTGTATGGTGGGCTTGGTAGATGGGAGTATGATCGAATTTGTAATCTTGAGATCATGCGACGAGATTTGGAACACCCTCGAAACCTACCATGAGGGTTCGTCCCAAATCAAGAAAGTACGCCTGCACGTCTATAAGCGTGAATATAACAAATTCGAGATGCGCCCCGAGAGAGCATCGATGATATTTTCGATCGCTTCAACAAAGTGATTAATCGATGAAGGTCGTTGGAATTGAATATTCTCACCGAAATGCCACCCACCTCTTGGTCGCAATCAACACCAAGGAGTGGGAGATAAAGGCTACCGCCATTGAGGAGAACGTCAACCTCTCTGATCTGACTTTGGAGCTGCTCTATAGCAAGCTTAAGACTCATGAGATCAAGAGGATTGATCATCCCAAGAAGGAAAATATGGCCTTGGTAGCAGACCCGCTCAAGAGAGCTTCTGATGGGTCTTCTGAGTCTTCTTCTGGATTTTCGCTTGCTGGTTTATCTGCAATCCATGAAGAGGAGTTTGAGAGTCTTCCGAGGCCGAAGTTAGCCCTCATAGTCGAGAAAAGTCACACGGGCCTATAACAATATGAGAAACAAAAAGAGAGGAGGTCCCGTGACTTGCTATGAGTGTGGTGAGCTTAATCACATCCACAAGGAAGGAAAGCCAGCTTGGAAGAAGCCTCAATGGAACAAATCAAGATTTGATGCTGCCAAGCTCACAAAGGCAGCTCACCGGGTTCTTGCCGCTTTTGGGGAACAATCCTTAAGCGATGTGGACTCCGGGAGCGAGGATGACAAGGAGGAGGAGATCCCTCAAGACAAGAAGAAGGGGAAGGCCAAGGACTTCACCGGCGTTTGCTTCATGGCCGACTCCGACGACGTCGACGACGATGAGGTACCTCTCTCCTATGATGTCCTTTCTGATAGATGCGAAACTATCTTTGAGCAACTCATGAGCCAGGATAAGGCGTTAGAGTATATCATGGCTAGGAACAAGGACTTAGAGTCTCAAGTAGATAATTTGACTTTAGAACTTGCAAATACTAAGACTCTTGAATCGATGAATGTTCTTCTGCCATGCTCTACACTCGTAATTTGCTAAACCGCAATCCGCTTCATGATATTGCTTTGCAACAACTTGAAAATGCTAGGATTTGAGTTAGTTGAGGTTAATCTGCTCCTTGTGAAAAATGCTTAGATTCCAGCAAGTTGGTTGCTCCGGTGTCATTGATCCTAGCCTTTGCTCTTTTTGCATTGAACGCGAACATGAAGTTAAAGATATCTTAGAAACAGTTAGAGCTAAATATGCCAAGCTTAAGAACAGTATTGAGTCTTCTACATGTGCTTCATGTCCTGCTCTTAAACTTGAAATTGCTTTATATAAGGAAAAATATGCTAGAGCTATTAAAGGCAAAACTTGTGAGTCATGTGTTAATCTTGAAAAGAAAATGCTTATCTTAAGGATACCTTAGAAAAATTTTCTAAAGGTAAGAAACAATTAAACATGATTCTGGACAAATCTAAGACTCCTTATAAGAAGCAAGGATTAGGATACAACTCTGTCCAAGATAATTCTAAGCCCCAAGTAACTCAAGTCTTGGAAAATAGGTTAGTTGAATTTAAAACCCAACTTTGCAAAAACTACTTTTAAATCAGGTTTTGCCCAAACTTCTGTTAAGTCAAAGGGTGCTTCTCCCAAGTGGTATCAAGTACCATTGCACCTATTGCAAGAAGAATGGACGTTTGGTTGAGTTACATTGGCGAGGTTGAAAATGATAAGAAAAATTTTGCTAGAATTTCACCAATCAACCTAGAGCTTTTATGAGACATGGTAATGTAGAAAAGAGGAAACTTGGTTTAGGATTTGTGTCACATGCTCATCATCATGTTCCTAGACAGGATAACTCTTATGTTAAAGTAACCATTGCTCATAACATAACTTCAAACTTAATCAATGATAGCACTTCTGCTTTGCATACTACTCGCAGACATGTGTCTCAAGATCGGGTTCCCAAGTCTTGTTTAACTAACTTGAGATTGAGACACATTGTTCTTCTAAGGCCTTGATTTTCGTGGATTACCGCGGAAGAGGAAGGACACGTGGTTCGTCGACTCTACTATTCACGCCACATGATTAGGAGACTCAAGATGGTTCACCTCCTTCACGCGGTCGACGGGTGATGAATTCATCACCTTTGGAGATGATAGGCAAGGGCGGATTGAAGGAACGGGATCGATCAGGGTGAACGACAAGTTCATCCTTGTAACATCCCAATTTTCAGAGCTTTAAAAATCTTTTAAATATTGGTAGCAAGAAAATTCATCAATTGGTTTTAATTGAATATTAATTTAAAAAGCTTAATATGGACTTTAAGGACAAATTGATTTAATGTGTTTAATCCCAACATCAACAATTGTCAAAACTATTTTATTTAGATTCTATATGCTTGGTTTTATTTTATAGAATTTTCTGGAATTTTTCCAAAGTCATTTGCTATTTTCTAATTGCTATTTGCATTTTCTGGATTTATTTAAAAGAAAAATCTATTTGTTTTCCTCGGAGCGAATCGGGGCGAAACCCGCATACTATTCCAATCCGCCCAACTCCCCGCAGCCTCAACTTTCCTCGGCTCGCCTTCGCGCTCGCTCCCCACCGTCGGATCGCCATCGCCGGTTCGGCTCCGCATGGTCGCTTCGCTTCGCCCTTGGATCCAGATCGTGCCGCTCTATCTCCCACACTCGCGCAGCGCAACGCTTCCCCTTTCCTCGCCGTTGGATCGTCCGCTACGATCTCGCCTACTCGCAGTGCACCACGCCGCATCGTCTTCAACCCGACTCGAGTCCGAGCTCGCGACGTCGCAACCGCCGCCTCCGCTTTCGCACAGATTCGCTCGACCCGCCTATTTAAGGTCGAGCCTCGCACCCCAAAGCTCCGCCCCATCTCCCTCCACCGAAGCCCTAAGGCGCCCCCTCCCTCGTCTTCTCGGCGCCGCATTCACCGAAGATTGAAGCTCGGCCGAAGACTCGTCGCCGACGAATTCCGCCGCCTCCCGACTTCCGCCGGACGTGCAACCTCCGCCATTGTGTGCGCAATAGCCGGAGCTTCACAGTGCTGCCATCGCCTTCGCCCGGGAACATCCCAGTCACCGTTGCCGGCTCGTCCGACAACACCGTCGTCGTCCACCGCCGCTTGCCGCCCCGCCGCCGGTGAGTTTACGCCTCGACCTCGCCACCACCCTCATCACTTTCGCCCTCCCGGCGACGCATTTTGTGCTTCGCCGCCACCGCCTCATTGTTAGCCATCGCCGCCACGGCAAATCTCTACGAGTTTCTCTCTGTCTCCCCGTGCGGTCATTGCCGGTGGCGCCAAGGTCACCGCCACCTCCTCAACTCAGCCCACGTGGCAGCCTCATCACGCCTGCGTGTTTGCCGCGTGGCGTTGTCCACCGCCACTCACTTTCGGCTCGGTGGATTTGGTCCACCGTGAGTAGAGAGGTCGACAGTGGGGCCCACTGTCGACGGATTTAAATTAATTCTTTTTCCTCGGTGACGCAAGCATTGCTAATAATCCGATTTTCCTTTATAAAAATAATTCGGAAATTCGAGAAAATCCAATTTAGGGTTTTATTGATTTTCCAATCTTCCAAAGCCCATATCTTTTGCATCCGAAGTCCAATTGAGCCCATTCAAATTTGTAAATTTATATAAAATTCAGATCTATTTATTTATGAATTTTATTTAATTTTTGGAGTTTATTTTGCCTCTGTTATTTATTTGTTTTGTTTTCTTTTGTCTCGTTCATGCAGTAGGCGTCGATACTTGGGAATTTTGCGTAAGAAGGAGCACCTCAAGGCCAAGACCAATATCTAGATCTATTCCAAGGCAAGTTATACCTTTGATCATTTTGAACCCAGTTTTCAAAATACTTTGTTTCAATGTATTGCATTCTATTTCAAGTATTTATTTAAATGCTTTTGGGTGTAGTTATTAAATCCAAATTGTTATGCCACCTTGTCTATTGTATGCCATGATCTTTTGTCACCCTAGGTTGATTAATTACTAGTTGGTATTATTGTAGCACCAACGTGGGTTGGTTAGATACGATTAGCGCTTAGCCATGCCACGAGTCATCATTTCATGTGAGAGTTGCAATTATAAATTTGACTAAGTGATTATGGAACTGTGATGAATCTGTGTGTCTGTGGTGCTATTACTCGTTGATGGCATGTGTTGCACTTAATCAACAGGTGGGAAAAGATTTAGACCGAGGCAAGTGGTGGATTCTGTGAATGGTGGAGCTGTGTGCTTATTAAACTTTGTGATTTGGGTAAATGGAAGTCTTGCCTTAGTCAATTAAGGACTTAACTTTGTGCGCCATTGAGTGGGCCTTCTTGACGACCACATGCCTAGTATGGGCCGGGCCGACTTAGTAAGTTATGGAGTCTTAACATTGACCACTCAGTTGTATTTAAGCTATGTGATGAAATGGAGGTGTGATATGTCACATCGCGGGACGATTCACGCATCCCCGCCCAATGGTGTGTGTCGTTCCAAGGGTGTGTGTACAAATTGACTGCGAAGAAAGCACACCAGAGTGTCATTGTTTGAGATGAAGTCTCCGAAAGGTTTTGTTGTGATCAACTCGATCCGGTTGGTTTCATCGTGTGGGTAAAGTGTACAACCTCTGCAGAGTGTTTAAACCAATCTATTCAATAGCCGTCCTCGGTTATGGACATGCTCTGAATTTCACACGAGGTAGATTTTCATAAAACAAATGGGAAGGGTCATTTGTGTGAGATAACTTATTGGTGTGTGAAAGAACTTGATTAGACTCGTGTGTCTTTGTGAAATCAATTGTTAACTTATTATTGTCTATTTGTTTTGAATTACGCTTTCAATCTATTATTTGTATTCAATTGCAAATGTTGCATTTACGCAAAGTAACCACGAAGCCATTCCTTTGGAATAAGCCATCATGTATAAATGCATTCTGGTATGACTTGCAGTACGGTGTGTACTCACTCTTGCTAAATAAATCAATGAAGTGGAGGAGTCGTCTTTGCTTTTGAAGAAGAGTTCTACGAAGGTTGAACGTTAGGGTCTTGATCGATCGGTTGTTCGTGGTAAATTGATGGGAGCCACCGAGTTTATTTCGTTTCAGCTTAGATTTATTTCTTTATTGTCGACCTTGCATGGCTTAATAAATGTAAAACTCGACCGTAAGGTCCCAACGATTATTTGTTATTTAAATGTACTCGTTTATTCTTATATTCGTTGTATGGATGTGATATTTCATCAATGTTGACACTTTGTGTGCACTAGCGTGATCTGGACTAGTGCGAGAATACACAGAGGGTCCAGATTTGCATATTTGGGTCCCGACAGAGGTGGTATCGAGCCATACCGTGAGGTCTTGACCCTAGTTAGATTGGCCGTTCTTAGTGAGTCCAAACTAGTTTCTAAAGCAAAATTAACTTGCAAGATTAATTGAACTCTTTAACTCATCTCATGTCTCTCTTGACTCAACTATTGCTGAAATTCTTTCTCTCCCCGCTGCTTTAAAGTTGTTTTCATATCCTTGTCCATCTTGGCGGATGCCTCGTCTTGAGTTATGGAGAGCGCAAGGAGGACTTGCCGCCGAGCTTTGGAAGTTGCTACAAGTACTTGGAGGGTCGATCGTCCATTGTACCGTGGCGGTGCTTGGATTGTGAACGGCCGAGATCGTGGAGTGATCGCCATTTGACCGCTCGCTGTGCAGAACACCAAGGCGAGTAAACCATTGAACATCTCATTTCGAAGGAGTATTTGGATTGAAGCAATCCAGAATCTTCACGCCTTGCCATCCCGAGGATCCGCAACATCTACTCTCGAGCTTCGTGACACGTTTTCGTTATCATCCCCGCACATCGACGCGTGGATCTTCTGCAGACGCTTTTCCGTCTACGGAGGGAGAAGACAACGCCACCGTCGTGCATCTCGCCCGATTCGCGCCGCTCGGGAGGAATCGTTGGAGTTAGCCGCCTCTGAGTGGAGTGTACCTATGAGACTCTTCAGAGAGCTGAAGAAAGGATCGCCATATTAGAAGAAACTCTTTATGGACGACACGAAGAAGACACTGAAGAGGAAGACCCAGAAGAAGCTAATGGACCGGCTGAACCAGAAGAGCCAAGCAGAGGTCAGAGCCGAAGCACCAAAGAAGACTCGCACTGTGGACACTGCTCCTATTGCACCATCCCCGGGACATCAAGATCAGTTCGCGAGGATGCCACTCACTTCGAGTTCACAAAGGCGGGAGCACCGTCAAGGTCGGAGGCTATTTGATCGAGTAGTCTGCTCGAGTTGTTTGAGCTTAGCCGCTTTTATGTCTTGAGTCGCCCTTTAGGCGGTAGTTTGGTGTGCTTAAGTTCGTCCTTATTTTTGTGTGCAAGTATGAGCTGCAAAGGCCCTTAGGCATTTGTTGCAAGCCATACTATTATCTTAATCAATATAAGAGTTTCAGTTGAGCTTTCTTAAAATATGTTGTTGGGTTTTACCTACCCCGCTTAGTTCTACAACTTATCTCGTGCTTGCTACCTTATCTAACCCTTGAGATTCACGGATGGTTCGGACTCGTCAAGGCTGCGCAAGTGGTTACGATACTCAAAGGTCGAGAAGGACGGGAGCAAATCCCCGCAGAAGCAGTTCCACCACAAGCACCTTCAGTTGATCTGCAGAATTTTGGAGCATTCATGACAGCTCAGACCCAGCTGATGTACACCATGATGAATCAGATGCAAGCTATGAATAACCAGAGCAACAACAATCAGCATCACAATGGAGCCCCAGTTGCTCATGGTCACAATGGATCATCCAAGTTGGCGGAGTTTATGAGAACCCGTCCACCAACCTTTTCTGGACATGTCTCACCAGTAGAAGCTGATGATTGGCTTCGTGTCATTGAGAGAAAGCTGCTGATCACTCAATGCAGCGATCATGAAAAAGTTCTGTACGCCTCTCACGGATGGAAGGCATTGCTTGCCGAATGGTGGGAAAACTTTGCTTGGCGCATGGAACGCCACAAGATATTACTTGGGAAGAGTTCACAACTGCGCCGCCCGATATCATGTACCGAAGGAATTATGGATCGAAGAAGGATGAATTCGTGCTCTCAAGCAAGGAGGAATGTCGGTGATCGATTACCTCAACAAGTTCTCTCAACTTGCTCGATATGTCGCGAGAAGATGTCGCCAATCGACAAGGCTCGTCAGAGTCGTTTTCTGAAAGGATTGAACACTGGACTTCAAGTCAACTTGATCGCCCACACCTTTCCTGATTTTCAAGAGTTGATCAACAAGGCTTTGATTCTAGAGGATAAGCGCAAGGAATTGGAAGATCATCGTAGCGCAGAATGGCTCAAAGAAGGAAGTCACCAACCCCGGTGAGGCAAGAATGATTCCACCGATTTAGCCGTTTTCCACCACGAGTGCGGACCACTGCACCAACTTCAACCTCGCCCGCTTGCTCGAATTTCCGCAACCCCCGCACTACCAACCCCAATCCAAGAAGCAACCCACGAATACAACGAGTTTGCTTTACCGTCGGCCGGGCATTTCGCCAACCGATGTCCGCAGAATGGGACTATCACCCAAAGACGCTTCAACCTTGGGAATACACGGCCAAGACACGATACAAGGCAACCATCAAGGAACTTCTCAAGCTACCGGTCAATCCGGAGGAGCACCGCCATCGGTGGTCGAGGCCGTGTCAACCACGTCACTCTAGAAGGAGCCCAAGAAGCACCGACGTTATCTTGGGTAAGTTCCTAGTAAATTCGATTACTGCATCGCCTTCTGTTTGATTCGAGCTTCGCATTCGTTTGTTTCGAATTTTTGCAACTAAGAACAAATTGGAAGTTATACATCTTAAGCATACTCTGTTAGTCCGATACTGGAGCAGAGCTAAGTTCTAAAGTTGGATGTTTAGGAGCTAGGCTACTCATAGGCGGAGTTGAGTTTCTAGCCAACCTAATAGTTCTAGACACTCGGACCATAGATGTCATCCTTGGTATGGATTGGTTATCCAAACATAAGCGAGTGCTAGATTGTGGCAAGAGCCGTGACAATTGAGGATACCACGGGAAAGAAAGTTGAATTTCTAGCCACCTCGAAGACGTGATGGACATTTGGTAGTCAACGATCAAGGCAGTTTCTTTGGAAGACGTACTGTAGTCGAGATTACCGGATGTATTTCGGAAGAATTACAGAATGCCACGGACCGTGACATTGAGTTTGTCATCGATCTAGTGCCAGGAACAGCACCAATTTCCAAGAGACCCTATCGGATGCCAGTCGATGAACTTGTGGAAATGAAGAAGCAGATAGAAGAACTACTGGAGAAAGGTTTTGTAAGACCTAGTTCGTCGCCATGGGGAGCACCTGTTTTGTTCGTCAAGAAGAAAGATGGAAGTATGAGAATGTGTATCGATTATCGTTCTCTCAACGAAGTCACCATCAAGAACAAGTACCCATTGCCCAGAATAGATGATTTGTTCGACCAGATGAAAGGAGCCGGAGTATTCTCTAAGATCGATCTGCGATCAGGTTATCATCAGTTAAAGATTTGTCCTAAGGATGTACCAAAGACCGCTTTCTCAACCCGGTATGGACATTATGAATTTCTAGTCATGTCTTTTGGATTGACTAATGCCCTGCCTATTTCATGAACATGATGAACAAAGTATTCATGGAATATTTGGATAAGTTCGTGGTAGTATTCATTGATGATATTTTGGTATACTCAAAGTCGGAAGAAGAACATACGGACATTTGAGATTAATCCTAGAGAAGCTCAGAGGACATCGGTTGTATGCCAAGTTCAGCAAGTGTGATTTTGGAAGAAGAAAGTTGATTTTCTCGGTCATGTGATGACGGTAGAAGGAGTAGCGATTGACCCGGAAGGTTAAAGGCAGAATGAATTGGGAGCGGCCCAAGACGGTTACTCAAATTCGTAGTTTCTTGGGAATGGCGAGGATACTATCGTCGTTTCATTGAAGGGTTCTCAACGATTGCTAAGCCTCTTACGCAATTATTGAAGAAAGAGAAGAAGTACATTTGGACCCTGACTTGTGAAGAAAGTTTTCAAGAATTGAAGAAACGTCGACTTCACCCAATTGATGCTAGTTTTGGATATTAGTAAGGATTTTGATATCTCTTGTGATGCTTGGCGTCAAGGATTAGGATGTGTCCTTATGCAAGAAGGAAGAGCTGTCGCTTATGCGCCAAGGCAAATAAGACCTCATGAAGAGAACTATCCTACCCATGATTTGGAACTAGTCTGCGTAGTGCATGCCTTGAAGATTTGGCGTCATTATCTCATCAGAATCGTTGTGAAGTCTACACGCATCATAAGAGCTCAAGTACATATTCACTCACCGATTTGAACATGAGCAGAGAAGATGGTTGGAATTAATAAAGGATTATAACCTTGGAATCCATTACCATCCTGGTAAGGCCAATGTAGTTGCAGATGCACCGAGTCGTAAGAGCTACCGCAATGCTCGAAGCAAAGAGTTGTGTTGAGAACTTCGGGAGGAATTCGAAGCTACGACTAGAAGTTGTTAGGAAGGATTTGTGGCCAATTTGGAAGTACAGTCTACTCGAGAAAGCAGTTCGTGAAGCTCAACCTAAGGATTACGAGTTTGCTAATCTCAAGAAGAAGATGTCGAAGGAAAATTTAAAGACTTTACCACAGATGATCGGGATATCTTGTGGATCAATGGACGTATCGTATGCAGGATATTGATGGATTAAGACAAGCGATTACGGAAGCCCATGACTCAAAGTATTCAATTCACCACGAAGCACTAAGATGTATCAGATGTTAAGAATAAGTTTTGGTGGCCAAACTTAAAGCGAGACGTCGCGAGTTCGTTGCCTTATGCGGCGTGTGTCGAAAGTAAAGGCCGAACATCGAGGCGGCGGGATTGCTACAACACCAAGATACCGTAATGGAAGTGGGAAGAGATCGGTATGGATTTTATTACCGGATTACCCAAGACTCAATCGAGTTATGATTCGATTTGGGTAATAGTGGATCGCTTGACTAAGGTTGCCCATTTCTTGCCGTCAAAACCACTTACTCAGAGACCGCTTGGCGGAATTGTATATGTCAAAAATCGCGACCGCACGGTGTGCCTAAGAAGATAGTGTCGGATCGAGGATCTCAATTCACCTCTCGTTTCGCGAGTCTACATGAAGCCTCGAACTCATCGAATTTCAATCATCGCTTATCATCCACAGACGGATGGGCGGTGAAAGAGTCAACCAGATATTAGAAGATATGTTGAGAGCACGTGCCTTAGCTAATGCTACCGGTTGGGATAAAAGTTTGCGTATGTCAATTCTCGTACAACAAAGCTTATCAAGCCGGTTTGCGATGTCACCATTTGAAGCTCATGCGGTCGTACTGCAGAACCCGTTGAATTGGTCGAGACAATTGAACGTGTAGTGTTCGGGCGATATTATTCAGAAGTCAGAAGAACAAGTTGCTATGATCGAGAGAGGTTAAAGATAGCCCACCGAGCAAAAGAGTTATGCCGATAATCGTCGTCGTGACCTCGGCTTTGAACCAGAGGATTTTGTGTATCTTGAGTTACTCCGCCAGAGGTGTTAAGAGATTCCACACCAAAGGAAGCTTGCTCCAAGGTATGTGGGTCCATTCAAGGTTTTGGAACGCCGTGGAGAAGTTGCGTGCATTGGAGCTACCACGATCGTTAGCGGAGTGCATGATGTCTTTCATGTCTCTCACCAAGAAGTGTCTTCGTGTGCGGAAGAGCGGACCGTTGAGTCAATTGAATCAAGGAGGATCTCACGACAAAGAGCGACTGTCAAGATTTTGGATGTCGCAGAGCGCCGCACTGAAGCAAGACCGTTCGTACGCAAAGTCCGATGGAGTAACCACTGTAGGAGAAGCAACGTGGGAACGTGAAGAAGAGTTGAAAGCCGAGTTCCTAGCCTTTTCTCTAGCTATAGGAATCTCGGGGGCGAGATTCGTTTAAGGGGGAGGTTTGTAACATCCCAATTTTGAGCTTTAAAAATATTTTAAATATTGGTAGCAAGAAAATTCATCAATTGGTTTTAATTGAATATTAATTTAAAAAGCTTAATATGGACTTTAAGGACAAATTGATTTAATGTGCTTAATCCCAACATCAACAATTGTCAAAACTATTTTATTTAGATTCTATATGCTTGGTTTTATTTTATAGAATTTTCCGAATTTTTCCAAAGTCATTTGCTATTTTCTAATTGCTATTTGCATTTTCTCGGATTTATTTAAAAGAAAAATCTATTTGTTTTCTCGAAGCGAATCGGCCGAAACCGATTCATTATTCCAATCCGCCCAACTCCGCAGCCCAACTTTCCTCGGCCCGCCGCGCTCGCTCCCAAACTGGTCGGATCGCCATCGCTCGGTTCGGCGCCGCTGCGCTGCTTCGCTTCCTCGCCCTTGGATCCAGATCGTGCGCTCTATCTCCCACACTCGCAGCGGCTGCGCTTCCCTTTCTCGCCGTTGGATCGCCGCTGCGCGATCTCGCCGCGCGTGCACCACGCGGCATCGTCTTCAACCGGACTCGAGTCCGAGCTCGCGACGTCCGCAACCGCCGCCTCCGCCGCGCAGATTCGCCTCGACCCGCCTATTTAAGGTCGAGCCTCGTACCAAAGCTCCGCCCCATCTCCCTCCACCGAAGCCCTAAGGCGCCGCCCCTCCCTCGTCTTCTCGCGCAGATTCACCGAAGATTGAAGCTCGGCCGAAGACTTCGTCGCCGACGAATTCCGCCCGCCCCGACTTCCGCGGACGTGCAACCTCCGCCATTGTGTGCGCAATAGCCGGAGCTTCACGATCTTGCCATCGCCGCCCGGAACATCCGATCCACCGCTGCGGCTCGTCCGACAACACCCGTCGGCCACCGCCCGCCGCTGTCCTCTTGCCGGTGAGTTTACGCCTTCGACCTCCGCCACCACCTCATCACTTCGCCCTCCGGCGACGCATTTTGTGCTCGCCGCCGCCTCACCGCCACCGGTTAGCCATCGCCGCCGCGGCAAATCTCGCCGAGCTCTCTGTGTCTCTCCGTGCGGTCGGTGCGGTAGTGCCGCGTCACCGCCACCTCCTCAACTCACCACGTGGCGCCTCATCACGCTGCGTGTTTGCTGCGCGTGGCGTTGTCCACCGCCACCCCTCACCCTCGGCTCGGTGGATTTGGTCCACCGTGAGCCGAGAGGCTGACAGGTGGGGCCCACCTGTCAGTACGGATTTAAATTAATTCTTTTTCCTCGGCTGACGCAAGCATTGCGCAATAATCCGATTTTCCTTTATAAAAATAATTCGAAATTCGAGAAAATCCAATTTAGGGTTTTATTGATTTTCCAATCTTCCAAAGCCCATATCTTTTGCATCCGAAGTCCAATTGAGCCCATTCAAATTTTTAAATTTATATAAAATTCAGATCTATTTATTTATGAATTTTATTTAATTTTTGAAGTTTATTTTGCCTCTGTTATTTATTTGTTTTGTTTTCTTTTGTCTCGTTTCATGAGTAGACGCCGATACTTTGGGAATTTTGCAGAAGAAGGAGCACCTCAAGACCAAGACCAATATCTAGATCTATTCCAAGGCAAGTTATACCTTTGATCATTTTGAACCCAGTTTTCAAAATACTTTGTTTCAATGTATTGCATTCTATTTCAAGTATTTATTTAAATGCTTTTGGGTGTAGTTATTAAATCCAAATTGTTATGCCACCTTGTCTATTGTATGCCATGATCTTTTGTCACCCTAGGTTGATTAATTACTAGTTGGCATTATTGTAGCACCAACGTGGGTTGGTTAGATACGATTAGACTGCTTAGCCATGCCACGAGTCATCATTTCATGTGAGAGTTGCAATTATAAATTTGACTAAGTGATTATGGAACGTGTGATGAATCAGGTGTGTCTTTGTGTGCTATTACTCGTTGATGGCATGTGTTGCACTTAATCAACAGGTGGGAAAAGATTTAGACCGAGGCAAGTGGTGGATTCTGTGAATGGTGGAGCTGTGTGCTTATTAAACTTTGTGATTTGGGTAAAACTGGAAGTCTTGCCTTAGTCAATTAAGGACTTAACTTTGTGCGCCATTGAACTGGGCCTTACTGTACGACCACATGCCTAGTATGGGCTGGGCCTGACTTAGTAAGTTATGGAGTCTTAACATTGACCACTCAGGTTGTATTTAAGCTATGTGATGGGCTGGAGGTGTGATATGTCACATCGCGGGGACGGTTCATTGCATCCCCGCCCAATGGTGTGTGTGTTCCAAGAAATGTGTGTACAAATTGGACGGCAGTAAAGCACACCAGGAGTGTCATTGTTTGAGATGAAGTCTCTGAAAGGTTTTGTTGTGATCAACTCTGATCCGGTTGGTTTCATCGTGTGGGTAAAGTGTACAACCTCTGCAGAGTGTTTAAACCAATCTATTCGAATAGCCGCGTCCTCGGTTATGGACATGCTCGGGAATTTCACACGAGGGGTAGATTTTCATAAAACAAATGGGAAGGGTCAGCTGTGTGAGATAACTTGTTCAGCTGTGTGAAAGAACTTGATTAGACTGTGTGTCTTTTGTGAAATCAATTGTTAACTTATTATTGTCTATTTGTTTTGAATTACGCTTTCAATCTATTATTTGTATTCAATTGCAAATGTTGCATTTCTGCAAAGTAACCACAGAAGCCATTCCTTTGGAATAAGCCATCATGTATAAATGCATTACGTGGTATGACTTGCGTAGCACGGGTGTACTCACTCTTGCTAAATAAATCAATGTAGTGGAGGAGTCGTCACCGCTTTTGAAGAAGAGTTCTACGAAGGTTGAACGTTAGGGTCTTGATCCCAGTCGGTTGCCTGTGGTAAATTGATGGGAGCCACGGAGTTTATTTCGTTTCCGCTGCAGTTTATTTCTTTATTGTCACTTTGCATGGCTTAATAAATGTAAACTCGACCGTAAGGTCCCAACAGATTATTTGTTATTTAAATGTACTCGCTTATTCTTATATTCGTTGTATGGATGTGATATTTCATCAATGTTGACACTGTGTGCACTAGCGTGATCCTGGACTAGTGCAGAATACACAGAGGGTCCAGATTTGCATATTTGGGTCCCGACAATCCTCAAGGACGTCGCCCTTGTGGACAAGCTAAGGTTTAATTTGCTTTCTGTCTCTCAACTTCTTGATGATGGCTATGAGACTAGATTTAAGAAAAATGCTTGTCGGGTGCTTGATTCAGCTGGTGAGCTTGTTTTTGGGATTACTAGAGTTGCTAGGATCTTTGGAGCTGATTTTTCTGAATCTCTTCTTTGGTTCTCTCAAGTGCTTAATTTCATCTTCTTCTTCTGAGTTCGCTTTGGCACCGTCGTTTGGGGCACATTGGTTTTGATCATCTGACGCGAGTTAGCAACCTTGAGCTCATGAGAGGTTTGCCCAAACTCAAAGCCGTCAAGGATGCTGTATGTGCGCCCTGTAGGCATGGCAAGCAAGTTGCCGCCTCACACCCATCAGTGACTATGGTCATGGTAGAATGACCGACAGTTGCTTCATATGGATACTGTTGGTCCCGCTAGGGTTCGGTCAGTTGGTGGAAAATGGTACATTCTTGTCATAGTCGATGATTTTTCTAGATACACTTGGGTGTTCTTTCTTGCTTCGAAGGATGAAGCTTTTGATCATTATCATGATCTTGTTCTTCGCTTGGCTTCGAACTTCCGAGTGCCTTGAGAGCGATCCGCAGATGACAATGGCACGGAGTTCAAGAATGCATCTTTTGCTTCCTTTTGTGCCGAAGCGTGGAATTGAGCATCGTTCTCCTCCCCACGTCCCTCAACAAAATGGCGTTGTGGAAAGGAAGAACAGGACCCTAGTCGAGATGGCTAGGACGATGCTAGATGAGTATAGCACTGAGGAGGTTTTGGGCAAGCTATTTCTACCGCTTGTCATATTGCAAATCGTGTCTTTTGAGACCGTCTTTGGGCAAGACTCCTTATGAGCTTGTTTCAGAGAAAACCCTCTGTCTCACACTTTCGAGTCTTTGGATCAAAGTGTTTTATTCTCAAGACAGAAATCTAGATAAATTTGAGTCAAGAACTTTTGATGGTTTATTTCAGGTTATCCCGCACATTCAAGGGGTTTTCGGGTTTTTAATGCTGAAACTAACCTGGTTCAGGAGACATGCAATGTCACTTTTGATGAGACTAGCCCTGGAGCTAGATCAGATATTTCAGGTGATACACAGGTGACAGAGAGTATATTCGTAGAAGAAGATGATGATGGACTCGATGATACTCTTCCACTCTTCATTGCTGACATTCTTATCCCCGCACAAGAAACATCGTGACTACTTCGCCTTCAGTTGAGGCACCTGCTGCATCTTCATCATCAGCAGTACCTGCGGAGGTCGAAGAGGTACTTTCCTCTCCGGGTGCGCCACTTCACATTCAAAAGCAGCATCCGCCGGATCAGATGATAGGTAATATCCATGAACGAGTCACTCGCTCCAGGTATCATGATCCAAACCTCTATTCTCATTCTGCTTTTGTAGCTTCTTTTGAACCCGCGATATATCACATGCTTTATCCGATTCGAGTTGGGTCAATGCCATGCATGAGGAGTTAGAGAATTTTGAGAGGAATAAGGTCCGGAACCTAGTAGAACCTCCTAGTGGTCATAATGTTATAGGAACTCACTGGTCTTCAAAACAAACAAAATGAGGATGGTTCGTGATTAGAAACAAGGCTAGGTTAGTAGCTCGTGGTTTTAGCCGAGTTGAGGGGTTAGATTTTGATGAGACCTTTGCTCCTGTTGCTAGACTAGAAGCTATTCGCATTCTTCTTGCTTTTCTTGCCTCTAAGGGCTTTAGATTATATCGATGGATGTTAAGAGTGCCTTTCGAATGGTTTTATAGAGGAGGAGGTTTATGTTAGGCAACCCCTGTGCTTTGAGAATCCCAAGAACCCACATCATGTCTTCAAGCTATCCAAAGCCTTGTATGGTCTTAAACAAGCCCCTAGAGCCTGGTATGATAGACTTAAGACCTTCTTGCTTAAGAATGATTTTGAGATGGGTAAGGTAGACAAGACCTTGTTCATTCTTAGGCGTGGCAATGATTTCTTACTTGCTCAGATTTACGTTGATGATATTATCTTTGGTGGTTCTTCTCATGCTCTTGTTTCTAGCTTTTCTGAGACTATGTCCAGGGAATTTGAGATGAGCATGATGGGAGAGCTCAATTACTTTCTAGGGCTTCAAATCAAGCAATGTAAGGAAGGGATCTTCATCCATCAGACGAAGTATACTAAGGATCCGCTCAAACGCTCGACATGGGTGATCGCAGTCGATCGCCACTCCCATGGCGACTTCGACTGCTGGATCCAGATGAGGAAGGAGAAGCCGTGGATCAACGCGAGTACCGCAGCATGATCGGCTCCCTCCTATACCTGACGGCCTCAAGACCGGACATCCACTTCACAGTCTGCCTCTGCGCGAGGTTTCAGGCGTCTCCGAGAATTTCCCATCGCCAAGCAGTTAAGCGCATATTCAGGTATTTACACTCTACCCTCCAGTATGGCATTTGGTACTCCTGTTCTTCTTCTTTATCCATTCGGGGGTTTTCTGATTCTGATTTTGCGGGCTGTCGGCTTGATAGGAAGAGTACCTCGGGCACTTGTCACTTCCTAGGCACTTCTCTTGTTTCTTGGCCTTCTAGGAAGCAGTCCTCTGTTGCACAATCCATCACGATTTGAATATGTAGTCACTTGCTAGTTGCTGTAGTCAGATTTTGTGGATGGTATCCACTCTTAAGGACTACGGGTTAAATTTTGCTAGTGTTCCTCTTTTCTGTGATAACACTTCTGCTATTAACATTGCTAAGAACCCCAGGCAACACTCTAGGACCAAGCACATAGACATTCGCTATCACTTCCTTAGAGACCATGTAGAGAAGGGTGATATTGTGCTACACTTTGTGGAGTCCGAGGCTCAACTGGCTGATATCCTCACCAAACCTTTAGACCCAACTAGGTTTGCCACCTTGAGAAGTGAGTTAGGGGTAATTTATCCCTATGGGTTGGTTTGAGGGGGAGTTCGATCTTTTCTGATCTTACCTTGTTCTTTTGATCTTTTATTGTTCTTTTTCTGAACTTGTTGATCTTTTTGAACTTTTTAGGTTTTTAGGCTTTTTATTGCATCGCATTGTATCATATTGCATTCATATGTAAAATACTTCAAGTGGTTTGAAAAATCCAAAAAGATGCATTGTAATGTAAAATTTTCTGCTTATCTTTTAAAATTGATGAAGCTTTGCCTATTACCCTTTGGAGCTTTAGTATTTCAATTCTTGCTCAATGCCATGTCTAGTTCTTTGACTTGCTAGAATTATCATGCTTTTACATGTGTAGCTAAGTCTTTGCTATATGAGCTAGAACTTTAAAAACAAACTCGAACTAAGAAATTGCAATTTGTGGATGTTTTAGCGAGTTGCGCAATTAGTGCTCCTTTTGTGACATTGGCCTGTCGTGAATTGCTTTGTTAGCTCTTTGATCTAAAATTGACCATTACTTGAGCTCTTGTGTTCTTGAGATTCTAAACCGCTCATGTGAAAAATGAAAATCAAGATTGTCTTATACTTAAAATGTGCCAAACTATTCTTACGAGACTGCTTGTCAAATGACATGAACTTGGAGATAGTTTGATGATCCAGACGATCTCATGGGGATTGCTTGTCAGAAATGACATGAACCTCAAGATTTGTCGCCCTGGTAGAAGCTTAGAAAGAGTTTGTGGATGGCTCCTAGTCCAGAATCTTCTTTACTAAGATATACCTTTAATCAACTTCCGTGAAGCTTAGGATGAGTTTGTGGATGGCTCCTAGTCCAGATCTTGTCACTAAGTTAGATCATTAGTCAACTTCAAATATTCAATGCATATGTGAAAACTGTTGACAAATGGGCTTTTAAGAAATACTGAGCAAAATGATTCAATACAGGACCTGATTGACTCTTAATGTGGTCTTTGTTAGATTTTTGATCTCACTTTGACATTTTGACATGGCCAATTTCATTTTAGGATCCTCGTTGATGAACTTGTCAATTTGAAGCTTTGCTTAAATTGATCAAATCCATTGCTTTACTTTTGAGCCTTTATGCTTAGCTTTGTTATATATGTCTTACCATGATCTTGCTAGCACTATCAGGCTTGATATGTTGTTTGTGCAATATTAGAAATGCTGACTTGCTCTTTTGGGTAATCTTCAAAGCTTCTTGTAATCAAAAATTGAAAAATACAAAAATGAAGCCACTCCATTGCACTTCATGCATACTTCTTCTTTTTGCTTCCTTCTTCATTCTGCAAATTGCTATCTCTGGATGAGAGGAAGGCGTGATTCCTTGATGACTCCATTGTCAAAGGGGAGAAGATATTTCGATGTTGGGAGAAGTTTATACAAAGGGAGAAAGTTGGAGAATTTGAAATTTTCAAATCCGAGGATCATAGTGAGGGGAGTTTTGAATTGCATTCTTATTGTCTTATTGACTCTTCCGAACTTGAATTGCATTTATTACTCCTCACAATGATCAAAGGTCAATTGAACAATTGTTCCTTCATATGGACCTTAAGTGAGATTTTGACTTTTTCGAAATCAAAGTTTTATGCTTTCTTTTGCCTTATCTCACTTGTCTATGCTATTCTGATGCCAGCTTGGTCATTTCCATTGCTTTCTCTTGCTTATGGACCAAGTTGTGCCTTTGTGCGAAAACGAAAGTATTTTACTTTTCAAACCTTCAAATTACATTTTCTGGATTATTGCCAATGTGTTCATCAAGGGGGAGATTGTGGATATCATGGGGATATGCTCCAGATCTTAGGATGATGTGACAATTGGCAATGGCGTTAATGGTTTGTCGTTTCACGGGTTTTCGACAAAGTTTCAAAGACTGCTCGGACTTTTCGACAGGGCGGTCGACCGCCATAGCACTACGGTCCGACCGGTCCCAAATCGGTCGGACCGGCCATGTGCGCTTTCCGGACCGGCCGTGACCAAAAGTGGTCAAAACAGGCTGGGCCAAAAATAGAGGGTGTAGGCAAGTGAGGGGATCCCATTGTTCTTGCTCCCATAATTTTTGGAGTCTCCAGTAAAAAGTTCTATTGGTTTAAAGTTTCCAGTAGGTTTCGGATTTTCAGGGGTTGAAAATTGGCTAAGTCCTTACGGGCGGTCAGACCGGCCTTTGGCCGTGGTCCGGCAAAGCCAGGTCGACCGCCCCGAGGGGAGTGATCGACCGGTTGTTACTTGAACGTCGCCGTCGTGGCGGCGTTGTCGTTGGTTAGGTCAAAGTCATGAGTTTGATGCATATGTGTTGCATGATGCATGTTTTGACTAACGTGGGTCAAGTTGCGAAGAACTTGTTCCGGCTTCGATTTGCTTGTCTATTGTTGTGCAAAGTTGCTTGGTGGTCAACGACGGTCAACGGCGAGGATGATCGGACGAGGCTTGGAGAGCTTAGGTCCGTAACGATCGGCGATCTTTGGGTGAGGTCAATGAAATCAAGTATGGCGCAGAATGGACAATGATGACCGAACAGGCGATTCGGCGATTGGTTTGATCAAGCGGCGCGGAGTCGGTGCAAGTGCCATGGTGGTTTCGGTGGAGCCGGATGGGAGAGACTTGCCGACATGGAGAGAGCCGTTGATCAACCTACACGCATGAGCATGCGAAGTGCCGCGAAGATGGACTCGGTCTTGGAGAAGGACCGAGAAGGGTATTTGGTAATCTTACCAAATATCACCTTGGTGACCTTTGCCTACCCACGGCGCAAGGCGGCGCAAGAGAAGCGGTTTAGGTTAAGAGGTGTTGTAGACGGCGCTTTAAAATGCGTGCGTGTGTGACCCGTTTGTGTTGGGCCTTAACGGAGCCCATTTGAGTTAATCTTCTAGAAGGTCTAAGTCTCCACTATAAATAGAGGAGGAGGTGGCTGCACCCTCCAACCCTTTATCATTATTGAAACCCTAGTTTTGGCTTAGGAGAGGATTAGTGGAGGTTAGGGTTCTAGAGAGTTTTGATTTGATCTTGTGTTCTCGGATTGAGCTTTGTCCTCCATTGATGGAGTGGTGTAAACCCAAACCCTATCAATCAATCCAAAGAAAGCTTTGATCAAAGATGTGTCTCTTTGCCCTTCTTCTCTCTATTTGGTGATTTTGAGTCTTTCTTTGATTCGCATGTTTTTGATTGATTTCTTTACATGATATAGCTTGCTGTGACATGTGGGAACATATCTAAGATCATCTTGATCATCAATCACCCACGAGCAAGTTTTTGGGTCACGTTTGTTTTGACTCGGTTTTGAACCATCCATCTCTCAAACTGAAAAATGTCGTAACTTTTCCATGGATCTCCATGATCTTCGATTGGAATAGGTTCCGACATCCTAGAGAAGGTGTGTTCCAAGTTTCATGAAGTTTGGAGTTGTAGATCAAAAGTTAGACCTATTTGCAACTTTTTTGCCGATTTCACTGTTCATCGGCTGGAGGTCAGACCGCCCTAGCTAGAGGTCGGACCGCCCCTTGGAGAGGTCAGACCGCCCCTGAGTAGAGGTCAGACCGCCCTTCTCTTAGGAAATTAAGTTTCGGTTGTTTTTGGTTGTTTTGCTTCGGGTTTTGATTGGATTCAATCCTAGTCTTCATTTGTCTTGGTATATCGATCTTCATAGCTTCTATAGCTATTGGAGTGAAATTTGTGTTGAATCTAATCGTGGTTGAAAAAGTGAGCGTGCTCCTATTCACCCCCCCCCCCTCTAGTCGCCTTTTCGGTCCAACACCATGACTCCACAAGCCTCTCCTTGATCCGTTCCCATGTTCGTAAGCACAATTAAATCACTTGTATTAGGTAGCGGTTTATCTTCAGTAATATATAAACATAGTTGGCGAGCATGAGCTCGGGTAAGAAGTCCTTGTACTGGTTGTGGATGAGTTGTGTTTATAGACGTGACTGTAGCCATAGTAGGGATGTCCTCATCAAAGTGGGAGGAGGGGAATGGTAGTGGAAGGCTTGTGTGCATTGTGAAATGGGGTGATAGCTTGTGCTTGCCTTGTGAGGCTATGAATGAGAAGTGGCTTCCAGGGGGAATGTATTGCTTGTGCTGCTGCTTGAGGGGGGAATGAACTTGGGGGCTGGCCTGTGCTGGCCTCCCTATGCTTGATATTTCAGCTGGCTGGCTTGCTGGCTTTGCAGGGGGTATGCATTTCGGCTAGGGGGCCAGGGGGAATGAATGGGGTGAGGAAGTTTCTGGAGGTGGTCAGATCGCACTCAGTTGTTTTGTCTTTGTCTGGGTCGTGCTACACTCTCACCCAGGGGTGCTGGGTTGGATACACCCAGTGATGCTTTGACTGAGGGTGTGGTTTAATGTGATGTGCATTGTGGGATTATACTATGGTTACGGCAATTGCAAATAGTGGGTGCTGGATTCTAATAATGCCGGATGAGGAAACCCACCAAGTGACAGGTGCCGAATGACCTCGAGTGGTCTGGATATCTTGACGATCAAAGGGCCGACTAACTCCGGTTGGTCTGGGTATCTTGATGGACAAGGGACCGACTACTCGGGTTGCTCCGGATATCCTACTGCACTTTGGGGGAATCTAACGGCCACTTCCTATATTCTAACTTCCTATATTCTAATGCTCACAAAAATGCTCTCAACTTAGCTTGCTAACCGTTTTGATTTTTCCTAACGAGCCAGGAAAATTGATCGCGAGATGGTTCTACAGACGGGTGCTCAAAGGACATGGTGACGAGGATGGCTGCTGCTACAAGAATGCAAGAAGAGGGTTAGTTTTTAATTACTTGTTGCCAAAAAATACTGCAATTGGTTGTAAAATAAATCTTGTAACAATTGATGCAATGAGATGATGCTGCACTGATATAGAAATGCCTCATGTTATCAAAGGTGTTAATTATACGGGTTGTCACACGTGCTTAATCCAGTCCGATAAGCATTTCACCTGCGCCCCCGTCTTCCTCATCACATTGGGACCATCTGTGGATAGCTATGGCAATACTTTAGGGGCATGGTCACTCTTGGGGCGACCCTTTTCGTTATCTCCATTATGTGCGTCTAGGTCCGCTCATCCATAATCTTCCAGAGGGCTTCAAACTTTTGCTACTGGTTCTGATTGCACAGCCGCTTGAACATGTTCATCAAGTCCTTATTGTGGAACTTCTTGTGGAAGTTTGCACCCAAGTGCCTCATGCACCACCGGCTCTGCATATCCCTTCACGAAAGTTGTTCGTTCTCTCCTTGTTGTAGCTGAATTATTACACTCGGTAGGCCCGTATGCTGATCATGTATGATGCATACGTTGGGACGACCCTGTACAATAAAAATCCTCACATTCCTCAGGAACCATAACTAGCTATTAGTGTTCTCGCTTTCCATAAAAGCAAATGCAACGGGAATAACTTGATTGTTCCCATCCGTCGCTATCCCAGTCAGTATCTGGCCCTTGTATTTTTTCGGTCAGGAATGTGTTATCCACGCACAAGATTGGACTGTAGTGTTGGAATGCATTGATGTATGGAACAAAGGCAAAGAATGCTCACTGCAGTACCCTCTTATTGGCTCACTTTGGATGTGTGGAATCTTGAATGTCGACATGAGTGCGTGAATTCCTATCTTGTATGACTCGGAGTAGCCTGGAGAGGTTGTGGTAGGAATCCTCGAACGTACCAAACTTTGACTCCAGTGCCTTCTGTTTTGCCCTCCAAGCCTTGGCATAGCTGACTGTGTACTGGAACCTTGTCTCAACCGCCCAAATGATGGATCATGGCTCAAAATCTAGATTATCAACGATCTCACTGTACAAAGAGGTTAGCGATGAATCCTGATGGTAGGTTCCTGTGGGACTGCAATGACTCAGCGACAACACATGTGTGTGGGACAACTATAGAGCATTTTTAGAGTTATCCCACTTAGGTTGGAATACGTGCACTCGCCAAGGGCATTCCTCTATGTAGCACTTCAAGTCGCAGCATCTTGGGTTAGACTCGACGACTGTGAATGTACATCGCACCGACAAGGCCCAAAATTTTATCGTCTCCCGCACGGCCTCCTTGCATTTGTACATAGCTCCTTGCCTAACCTCGCTCTGATCATACTCTCATAGCACACGGGAGCCTTCATTGACGATGAGGTTGTCGAACTGGTATCTATGCCTGATGGTCCATATCATCCTCGTCGTCGGATCCTCCATCTTTTGAAAATATAGTGTTGTCTCGGTCTTCGAGATCTATCCTTTGCACAAGGGCTTCCACGTCCTCACCCTCGTCAACAAGCCCACAAGATTGCCTGACTGAACGAGCTCCTTCCACAGGGTCTTCATCGACAGGACTAGCTACTTCGGGACCTTCGGCGATTGTGTGCGCCACGCTGTGGCTGGAGTCCCCGACTTCTTCTTCGGCATCACCACCCTTCTTGTTCAACCGCAGAGGCAGAGTGGGCTTGGCATATGCCTGGGCTAGAAGGACCAAATCCCACCCTCCCTCCCGTGTCATGCATACATATAACTACCATGACCTTATTCCCTTGAGCTGCACTAACTCCCAATATGTGTGTTGTGCTGCCTCGAGAGGGGGGCAAAGCAATTCAATTTCAGACCATACACATCATGGTCCACTTGGAATGAGTGAAACAATCATTGTATCATATCGCCTCATATACGCCCCTCTCCTTTTGGCAGGGGCACGGTTGCCGATCGAAAATAACGCAAATCAATCCACTCGGGACCCTCAATAATAGTCCCCTGACTATAGTAAATTTTGAAATTAGTAACGTCCGACATATTTGACGCATTGCACCATAAAGAAGATTTTCACGATTAACCATATATCTCAAACTAGTCTACCCACTGAAAAATTTTATGTACAACATACTGCACTATGTAATTGTACATCTAAAACTAGGTACTCCATTCGGTTAAAAAAAACTTATATAACATGTGGGCGACCGGACAGGTAGCGCTTCGCTAACTTCTCTCCTCCCCTCTACTCTTCTTCCTTCCCTCCTTCTCTTTTTTCTGAATAAAAGTGATTTTTACCCGAATTTTAGGGTTTCAACACTCTTTTATAGGGGAGAGTGTGTTCCTATCGCCAATCGAATTGACGACACGGGAACACTATTCGCTTCATGTCGACGTTTGACAAGGAGTTAGGCCGACGACAAGGACTAAACAGAGTCTCTGTCGCTAGTTAAACTGGCGACGGGTATCTAGTTTTGTAATTTTTTATGATGATTATGTAGTTTTTGTAAAAAAAAATTTTTTAAAATAATATTATTTAAAAAATCAGAGACGAACTACCATGCCTTCCAAATTTAATTATCTAATCCTTGTTTAAAAATTATTTTAAAGATAGCATCTTCCTAACTTATTTATTTTCAATTCTGATATCTTTGGTCACGCTATACCCCGTGACGTGATTAAACAATATTGTGATGCCACCGACCGCGGCGCGACTAAACTATGATGTCACGCTAAGAGGAGTGACGTGATAAGACTTAGCCTAAAAACTAACGCATCCAAAGAGGTCGGTAGCGTGGCAGCACAGTTTGATCACGTCGTGGTCGGTGACGTGACAATACTATTTGATCATGTCACGGTTTATACAGTGATCAAAGAGTCATAATTGAAAATAAAGTTAGAAAGATAAGATTTTTTTAATATTAAAAAATAAAAAAGACTCTAGATTTTTGAGGCGTAATCGGATTACATGGAAATGGATCCCGTTATACCTGGCTTGGTTGAGTACGCCGTAACGAACTCCCGTGCAATTGAATAGCACGACAGTAGAAGGCTCATTCCACTACAGATCGGGGGTAATCGGAATGCATTACCGGAGTCATGCCGCCCGCCGCTCCCTCGATCTCCCGACGCCGAATCCGTTCTTCCTCCTCTCTCGCCCGTCTCTCTACCGAATCAAGAGAGGGATTCCTCCTCCCCAAAGCACGACCCACGCGTCGCGTTCCCCTCCTCTCCCGCGCGCGGCGCGAGCCACTCGTGATCTGTTTGTTGGCGGTTGCGAGAGGCTAGTTGGCGACGCTTGCCGGAATGGCACGCCAATTACCGGCGAAGGGTCAAAGCGCTGGGCTGCGTGGATCTAGACGGCGGCACTAGGATTTGGGCTGAGCTATGGCGGAGGCGTTGGAATCGGGTCCGAGCTGCATCCACGGATGGGGTTCTTATTTGCTTGCCCGGCGACCAAGCTGTTCTAATTTCTTGCTAGAGCATGTGCTGGTGGATCTGAATCACATCAGTTTTTTTAATTGATGATCTCTCTCTCTCTCTCTCTCTCTCTCTCTCTCTCTCTCTGTGTGTGTGTGTGTTTTCTGCTAGATGAAGGCTCTCTCTCTCTCTCTGTTTTATCTGCTAGATGAAGGTGTTTATTTGACTTGAAATATTCGGTTGATCACTCGAGTAACAATTGTTAGTTGTTGATCCTTCAGAATTTGTTAAGCTTTGGGCCTGTTTGACATTATAGCTGTCTTTCAAAAAAAACTGCTTTCGATTGAGCTGAAGGGGTAATGGCTGAGCTAAAAACATTTAGTATTTGATAGTCTATCTTTTAAGTTAGCTGACCAAAGGGTCTAAGTTGAAAAATATCTTAAATATTTTTGAGGTAAATGATAGTAATTAACAATAATTAACTGCAAGTAATGGTAATTAATTATAACAATAATTAACGATAGTTAACAGCAATTAACAATAATTAATCATAATTAACGGTAGGTCGCGTGCGGGTGTTGGGGCAATGGCGCAGGAGGAGGAGATTGGGGGTGGTATGGGGAGAGGAGAGTAGAAATGATGAGGTCCTTGCGTCCAGACAGGTTGACGAGTCGATCATATGGATGTTGAAGTGTGCAGTGCAGCACTGCCAGATTGTTTAGTGAGCATTCAGGCCGGACTATTCCCCGGCCATCTTGCAACCTGGCGGGAGAGAACATGCGACTGTCATCGAAAGCACAGTAATCAAAGGAACTGTGTTTTACTAGAGAGAGATGCATTAGACTGAGGCTTCAGACCCGTGCATCAATTATTGTATGCAGTGTAAGCTGTATGCTATGCTGCTCTTTTGTCTTTGACTGCTGCCGTGGCCGTCGTACTACCGTATCTCGGGCTGACAACATTTATGTCCGGGCCAAGTCTGACCCGACCCATCAAACGGACTGATTGTTCGGCCTAGGTCTTGGATGCTCTTCCCGTGCACGGGCTTCCACCTGGGCCTCAACTTTACATTTCTTACGGAAGATGTCAATCATGTACGGAGAAGACATACATCGTTTTCTCTCGAAATTTTGGCATAAATGGCATTGTTCCGCGAGTTATTTGCAAATATGGCTTTTTCATGTGATATTTGTAAATATGGCAGTCCAAACAAGTCCCGCATCGCCACGTGTGCAATTTCAATCGGCCCTAGCCCGAAGACGATTTGTTCGGGCGGTGCGCACGCGGACACATCAAAATCCGTGCACCACCCCTCGCCCAGTTGCTTCTTCACCGGACATGTGCCTCGTCTCCACTCCTACCGCCCGAACAATATGGCATCCGCACAGCCACTGTCGGGACACGTCGTGTCCGCACGTCCAACTCCCGACATGACCCCCACCCGGACACGACATCCTCTGCACGGCCACCTCCCGGACTAGCGACGTGTCATCCACCCACACACATACATCGCCCAGACCTCACTCACGCGCACCAGATTCCCTTCTCGGATACCCGTCACCATCCATCATATCCCCATTGCCATCCATCCTTTACCATTTATTCCCCGTCGCATCCATGTCTATCTGCATGCATGCATGCAAGCGTCGCGCGCGGGAGGGAATCTGATTCCTCCCGCAGCAGCTATAAATTCCAAGGCGACGACGATTTCGTTTCCCATTCTTGCTCGTTCTGTCGATTTCGTTTTCACAGATGATTAAGTATTATTTACAGCCGTCATTAGCAGCCATATTAGCAGGTAATTTTTTTCTCGTTCATAAATTAGTCGTGGAGAAATGTTCGACGTCAATTAGTTGTATTTGTTTAGGCATACTTAATTTAGTCGTTTTCAATTTTTTGTCATAAAATTTGTGTGAGTTTATTAGTTGTAGTTAAATTAATCTTATATAATTAATTAGTTGTAATTATTCCAGCATAGTTAATTAGTTACAAATTAATTAGTCGTGATTAGTTAGTGTTACTCAATTAATTAGTCGCAAAAAATTATTTGGAACTAAGTCTTAATTAATTAGCCGTCATTAATTTAGTCGTAGTTCATCAGACATAATTAATTAGCTGTCAGTAATTAGTCATAATTAATTTAGTGGCCTTGGTAAGCTGTAATTTTTTTGTTACTAATATGCGGTGATAAATTAGTTGTAATTATTTTAGTGCTATTTAATTCATCATAATTAATTTAATCGTGAATAATGTAGTTGTTACTCGGCTCGCATCACTACTATTGTGCCCTCCCGCTTCACCAGGGTCACCCCTCCCTCGCCGACTCGTCGTCTCCCACCACACCGCGTCCCGTCCTACTCACCACCGCTGTGCTGCCCGTGTTCGCGCCCAAGCCCCCGCTCGCTGTAGCAGGGGCACGCGCCCTCCGTGCCAGCCTCCCCTCCCGTCCCATTGACTCCCTCCCTCGTGTCTCCTCCCCTCCCTCGCAAGGTGGTCACGGGAGCAGAGCAAGAGAGCCGGAGGGGAAAATGTTGTGATCGTAGAAAAATTTATTGCATGCGAGGGGAAAAAATGTTGCATATCATTTATGAAATGTTGCATCTTTTTTTGGTATGTTGGCATTTGGATCCGGATGTTTGTATTGTTTTGATTATGAGAATATTTGTTGTGTTTGATTCTGAGAATGTTTGTTGTATTTAATTCTGAGATTTTTGAGAGAATGTTGCGTATGATTGTTTGATCTGTTGCAACAAGTGGAAAAAAATATTGTGCTATTGCAAAAACAATGTTGAATTCGGACCTTACGATGGGAAGCCTCCCACCGTACGTCCAAGCTATAGTGTGCCCCTTTTCACAATCACTTAGAATATGCAGTTGTGAAGTTAGAAACAGTATCACAAGTAAGATTTCGATTACAATAAAAGCTAAACTTTTATTACACAAAGTTAAATCTTAACATCCGGTTTTAACACTGACACAGGTATCCAAGTCAAAGTTAATATATTACAAAACAAAAGAACTTCCAAACTATATGCACGTTTTGGCGCGGTCGAGACCTAATACCAGTAATCACTGTCATCCGGAGGTTCACCTTCTTCAACAAGATCATTAGAGTTATCTCAGTTTTCCTCTGTAGTTGATCTAGTAAAAATGAGTACACAACCGTACTTAGCAATCACATGAAAAAGCTAATTAACTATATACTTGGAGTTCAATAGATTGTTCAGAGTTTACCAAATCATGTATATGTGGCTGCATCGTTTGAGTTAAAATAGTTTATCATTAAAAAAGTAAAATTATACTAATATAACATCAAAGGTTTACTCAGTAATTGCAATTACCGTCTTAACATTTCAAAATCTTTACTTATGCCCCACGTATTGGAATCGAGTAGGTCGCGAGGGGGGTCGCAGAGTGTGGCGCTGGCACGCGCATTGATGGCGAGGAGAGACTGGCGAGTTGGCGGAGGTGGCAGCCACTGGTGCGGTTTGACGTGACGCAGAGCGGCGAGAGGCGATTGGGACGAAGGCCACCAGCGTGACACGGGGCGGCAGCGAGGCGATGACGTATTTGGAAAAGCCATTTTCGGTAGAGGGAGGCGGGATGCTATAAGAGGAAAACGGTTTTAGTTGGAGATTTCAGAATTGGGAAATAATTTTTATATAAAAAAATCCAAAAAAAAAAACTTAAAAATTTTCAAAAATTCGGATTATTTCAACTAGGTCGCCCTGGGCTATCTATCCATGCCTTGGTTGGCCGAGGCGGGCGGGTTGGTACGCCCAGTCTGCCTGCTCGACATGATCCACCCGTAATAGTTGCAGTACCGAGGTGATGACGTCCTTGAGAAATTGCGATCCATATCATCCTCATCTTACGCTTCTTCAGAGAACATTCTGGATTAGCTTTCGCAAACAAGAGGACATCGCCGGGTGGATTTGGTTGGTGAATACGCCGCCGGGCTTGAGACCGTACGTTGGTGCGCTACGAACTACTAATAATAGCTCTGTTCCAAAATCCGACTATCGCTACGGTTCGGATTGATGGTTCAGGCGAGTAGTTTACGCTCTTGACTTTGCCTGACATGTGTTGGTGGTGGTGCCATTCAAACAATCTCTCGGACGCGACTCGGGCCGAATCAGTACCGGCTCCACGGTCCTCCGCATTCAACTCCCCCATGCTCGGTGCACTCAATCTCATGCTCCGTGACGTTAAGCTATATCTCAAATCTCCGCTATTATAGGTTGCAACCGCTTTAACGGAATAGTGATGCGCTATAGCGCTCAACGGAAAGCAGAAATAGTAGCCGCTATGCCATATATAGTACTCTTTTTTTTTTTGACTTGTTAACAAACATCTAACATATTTTCATGCTATACTTAGGTTTTTGACCAGCTAAAATTTATTCTTTAAAACCAATAATTAAAATATCATAAATTCAAAATATTTGGGTATATTAACTTCATAATAATTTATTAAAATATCCATAATTTATTTCAAATTCCATAAATTCAACTAAAATAGTTACGATTCAAACAAATATTTTTGTTTTATAGAAATTAGAATTAAATTTCATCCATTCTAATTTATTTTAATGTATTTCAAATTCTAGGTTGAACTTGTTGTAATGGTATTGTAAAATTGCGATTTGTTTTGGAAAATGACAATGTTTTTCTTATGTTATTTAGTTCTTTGGATAATGATAGAATTAATATACAATTTTTAAATACAATTGTGATAGTTTTTTTTTTGCCGCATCGGCGCAACACCGTGATAATCGCGACTGGATAATATATTTGTATTTAAATACACACAATCTCAACTAGATTTTCATTGCGGAACAATCGCGGGTTAGATAATTCTGTATTTTACCTGGACAAACTCTGTTGGTTTAAATGAATTTGTTCCAGTCGGCTAATGCGCTGCACGTGCCTTGATCCACTAACCCGAAGGCAGCCACATCTATTGATGAAAGCCACCGCCTCCAAAGTCCAAATTTTTATCCATTTTCCGTCTTATCTTATCTTAACTAATAAAATAAAGAGTTTATTTTCGCGCAACGGGACGATCATCCCACTTCTGAAAAAAAAAACTCACTCCGACTCCTTTCACCCTTCCCGTGTGCGCCCCACACCCTCCCGACCTAAAAAAACCGGTAAAGAAAGATAGAAGAAAACTGTTAAACAAAACTCTACGACGTCTACAACGCCGCTCGTGACAGCATCGACCAGGTACACCATTGGGAGCGCCTCGCCAACACGCAACATATGTGATGTTCGCGTCTGGGGAGATCCATGAGGGCCAGCTCTGCTACGCACGAAAGGCGCACTCGAACCTCCCGGTCCTCCTCACCAACGACAACGTGGCTGCTAGGGGAGGAGGCGATGTCACCTCCTTCCCCATTTCTCACTGTATCCGCTCTTTCGGCTGCGACTCTCAGCTTCTCCACCTCCTTACTTTCTGCTCGCTCTCGTGGACCATGTCTCATCTTATATACGATTCTTTTTATCTATTGCAACGCGCGAGTATATAACTAGGACACAGTGATACGAGGAATCAATTTATTCATGTTCGTGTATGTGTTAGGTTGGTTTATCTAAAAACACCATTGGTTCTAAGTTCTGATCGTAAATTTGTGTATGACTTAAGCTATTAGAACTGTTTGATCTAAGTTCAAATGTATTCTTACAATTTTTCAATATAAATATGTATTTTTTGGTTGCTTTAAACAATTATTTGAGATTTTATTCAAATAAATTTTGAATCACGGAATACAATACGGAATTATTTTGTATTTTCGACTACTGAAATTTTAATTTAGAAAGTTTCAATTTTGTATGTCTACTTGGCACAATATAGAAATTATTTTGCGTCGCTGTTTACGACCACCTTCCTGGTTCTCTCCAAAATCCGACGCAAAATATTTTCCCCGGCGTTCAATCCTCCGTCGGTGGAGTCCTGGAGTGCGAGTAGAACTGTAAAGACGCTTGCGGGTTGGGCGAATCCCCATCGCCCCCAGAAATCGCAAAACCCAACCGCCCCCCGCCCGAGCGTCTGTCCCAAGCCTCAAGACTGTGAGGCGGCCGCGGAAGCTGGCGTTCGCGTAGGTGTTGGTGTCCTGGATCCAGCCGGTGAGCCATTCTCTCCTTTGCTTACCCCTAGTTCGCGTAGATGAGTTCTTGATGCTGCTCGCCAAGATCCGGCGAAGCCGCCGTTTGCTTCTGTAGCTTTTTAGGAGTTCTTGGTGGCGTTTAGCTTGCTGCATTGGATTCTTGGCTCTTGGTTTGAGCGAAACTTTTGCAATGTCAGGGCGGATTTGTTCTAGTGACAAGCTTTGCGAGCACTGCCCTGCTTCATGCTTCAGTTCCCCTCTTGGCAGATTTTAGAGATCTGACGCGTTTACAATTCTGGCAAAGTTTGGTGGTTAGGAAACACTGATGTGATAGATGACCGTCGCATGCTTTCTTGTATTATTATCGTCTATCTATGATTGCTTCAGGGGAAATTGGGGGTTGCTTGGGATTTAGTTATTTTTTTTAATAGATTGGCATTATATGTACTCTGAATAGTCAGTAAAAAAAAAGACTTTTTCTTGAATGCCCCAATTTCTCAGGTTAAGCCATGGCTGTGAAGGGGGGTTCTGCAGACAATAGGACCAGAAGCACTGTGTACCTATGCATAGTGATTGGCATGTGCTGCTTCTTCTACATTCTCGGGGCATGGCAGAAGAGTGGATTTGGTAAGGGGGACAGCATTGCCCTGGAGATCACGAAGCGGACGGATTGTACCATCTTACCTAACCTTAGTTTCGACACGCACCATTCTAAAGAAGGCAGCTCTGGTGATCTTGTTTCGCCGGTGAAGAAGTTTAAGCCATGCCCGGATCGCTACACGGATTATACCCCTTGCCAAGATCAGAATAGAGCAATGAAATTTCCTCGGGAGAACATGAATTACAGAGAGCGGCATTGCCCACCGCAGAAAGAAAAGCTGCACTGCCTGATACCGCCGCCTAAGGGATATGTATCTCCATTCCCATGGCCGAAAAGTAGGGACTATGTTCCTTTTGCAAATTGTCCCTATAAGAGCTTAACAGTCGAGAAAGCTATACAGAACTGGGTGCAGTATGAAGGCAGTGTCTTCAGATTCCCCGGTGGAGGGACACAGTTCCCACAAGGAGCGGATAAGTACATCGACCAGCTGGCATCAGTTATTCCAATCGCCAAAGGAACTGTCAGGACTGCATTGGACACTGGTTGTGGGGTAAGGGGAGATATCAAACTGTATATTGCTCATTGCTACTTTGCAGTCTACCTTTCTACCTTTGTAAGTAGCAGGATCTACTTCATGTCTTAAGGTGCTGGAATTATTTCAGGTGGCTAGCTGGGGAGCTTACTTGTTAAAGAGGAATGTCTTGGCCATGTCATTTGCACCAAGAGATTCACATGAGGCCCAAGTGCAGTTTGCTCTGGAGAGAGGCGTCCCAGCTGTTATTGGTGTTCTTGGGACAATAAAACTCCCTTATCCATCAAGAGCCTTTGATATGGCCCATTGTTCCAGGTGTTTGATTCCGTGGGGAGCAAATGGTGAGTCTAATCATGTACCTTTCATATTCTGCATCAAAGCTAAGATTTTTTTTTTGGGACGTTCCTTTACTTCTTATAGTACATATGTGACATTTTGGTTCCAAACTTTTTACATCTCATAAGTCATAACTATTTTCACATTTTGCAGGTGGAATGTACATGATGGAGGTTGATAGGGTTTTAAGGCCTGGTGGATACTGGGTGCTGTCAGGTCCTCCAATTAATTGGAAGGCGAATTACAAGGGTTGGCAGCGTACAAAAAAGGACCTGGAAGCAGAGCAGAACAAGATAGAGGAAATTGCTGACCTTCTGTGTTGGGAAAAAGTCTCGGAGAAGGGTGAGATGGCAATATGGAGGAAAAGAGTAAACACCGAGTCTTGTCCTTCTAGGCAAGATGAATCCACTGTGCGGATGTGTGAATCAACAAACGCAGATGATGTCTGGTATGCAATTCCTGTAGTTTTGTTAAACAATCAATTCAACAGAGTTGCTAACTTCTACTGACGATCCTTTAGCAGGATGTAGAGTATGCATGATGGTAGTACAACATTACTAGATTTATTGTTCGGTTAACACATTGTTTCTAGCTTTTCCTACTTGGATGTATTGATGGATATCATGGATTGCAAAAAAAAAATCTGGTTAAAAAATTTGAATAGCCTCATCCAAATTTGTACTCACTGATGTGACACCAGGTACAAGAAGATGAAGGCTTGTGTGACACCTCTTCCCGATGTAAATAATCCAAGTGAAGTTGCTGGAGGAGCAATCAAGCCCTTCCCGAGCAGGCTCAATGCGGTTCCTCCAAGAATTGCTAATGGCCTGATTCCAGGGGTTTCATCTCAGGCCTATCAGAAAGACAACAAAATGTGGAAGAAGCATGTGAAGGCTTATAGCAGTGTGAACAAGTATCTACTAACTGGAAGATACAGAAACATCATGGACATGAATGCAGGCTTTGGGGGATTTGCTGCTGCCATCGAGTCCCCGAAATCTTGGGTGATGAATGTTGTGCCAACCATAGCAAAGATGTCAACCCTAGGGGCTGTTTATGAGCGAGGCTTGATTGGCATATACCATGACTGGTATGGCATTTTATACTTGAGTTGTGGATTATGTAAAGTAGTGATAATGAACTTACTAATGTGTCACAACTCCATGCTAAGGTGTGAAGCTTTCTCTACGTATCCAAGGACATACGATCTTATCCATGCTAGCGGTCTTTTCACCTTGTATAAAAATAAGTAAGCTGCTCAAGTCGCAAATCCTGCGATATCTGTTCGATGTATCGAATTTGCCCATGCTGATTTATTTTGCTTGTAAAAACTAACAGCAGGTGCAGCATGGAAGACATTCTACTGGAGATGGACCGCCTCTTGAGGCCAGAAGGCGCTGTCGTAGTGCGGGACGATGTGGATGTCTTGACGAAGGTGAACAGACTCGCGCGGGGCATGAGGTGGAGCACGAAGCTGGTCGATCACGAGGACGGCCCCCTCGCGCGCGAGAAGGTCTTGTATGCTGTGAAGCAGTATTGGGTTGGTGGAAACCAGACGGCTGCAGCATGAAGCAAGCGTAGCCTAACACGAGGAATTCTGCAATCCACCCTTGAACCGACGTCCAGGAATTTTAAGATAGGGAGCCATCGTGTGACAAGGAAAATGCCCGACCCTTCTCGGGGTAGCAATGAAGCAACCAGGGTTTCTTGCTTGCTGATGATCGGCGGCGTATATTGTTGGTAACAATTTTGTAATTTCGTTTGTCACGCTCAAATGCGAACTAGTTACTCTGCTTGATTAAAAGATTGCTTATCTTGAAAATTTCCTGCACCGGATTTCCGTACTCTACATGATAGTGCTTCTGAAAGTCCGCTTCCTATGCTACAAATATTAGGGCCGTTTTGCAGCAGTATCGTTGAAATTTACTAACCGCCAGCGGAAGTACCCGGCCGTAGGCCTGGTTATTATAGAGTGGTGAAATATTTTCAGTAACTCAGGACAATTTGCTACGAGCTTGCATAACGCCATACACAAAATTTGGTGTTAAAAAAGTTTAACCAAGTTTCGTGTCTGCGTGACATTATTGATCACCCTCTCGGTGCCATGATTTGTGATTAAGCCTGTAGATCAGCAAAATAATGTTAATTCATTTCAAGTCCAATCTTAGCAGTGAAGTGACTGCCAAAGATTAAATCAGTGGAAGTCCGGCTGGCCAGTGGACGTGAGACAGCGGTGCCACATCCTGCTATTGGGGTTCAGGTGCTTCGGTTTCGTGATGACTTCTGTAATGGGAAGGTACGCATAGTGTGTGTTGCAAATACCTGACGTGATGCCACTGAACCCGGCAAATGCTCCATGGACCTACAAAAATCATGAAAATTTCAAAACTAAAACTAGATAAGGTGGAACTGTAATGAAGGAAATACAAGCACACAAGGAAAGCTGGAAAGGAAATGAACTCACAGCATTTTGCCCAAGTACAGTGCACAAAATAGCATCAGATGCATTTGCGCGACAGGCTCGGACCATATATGTTGGATCAATGTATTTTAGATCAGCTGGAACGCCGATGTCCTTGAAATGTTTCTTGATCTGAAAAGTGATACCAGTGCACTGAATGCTATGTAAAATAGCAAAAGAATATAAAGAAAGAACATAGAAACAGCAAGGTTGGAGCTGAAGAAACTCTTAACTCAAAACAGTATCTAATATGTAAAAATGTGAAATTAAACATTGCTGGCATATGAGAAATATGAGTGTGTTTCGCTCCAAAAGAAAAGAAAAGAAATATGTGTGCTTCGCTAAAAAGAAAAAGGAGAAATATGTGTGTTCCGCAAAAAAAAAAAAAAGGAGATATGAGGGTGACAGGTAAACTTCACTTCGTAGCATGAAATAAACAAATTGTTGCAGTTCATGTTGCTTATGTATAGAAAAAAAGGGGTTCATAAAACATTCATGACAGGGAAAAATAACTGATGTAATCCGGACTAGGGTTTGGAAACCTGGTGTTAGAACAATAATTTTAGGTTGCTTTTTGCTTGCATCAGTCTCATATGTGCCAAGGCACTACTGTCTACTGCAAAGAAGCTTGGGCCAGCAACACAACAAAGAACTGGCCAGATATTTTTCTGTTTTGGTTTGTTTCTGGCAAAACACAATCGGACTTGATAACATTTTTACTTTTTAATCCTTTTCCCCACTTTCCACAAGATTGTAAATTGGCATGCTTATGTGCCATAAGGTCCGTAAGTGTTGCCTTCTTTTGTAGGGGTATATAACAATTTTTCCCTAATATGAACTGGCGAGAAACTGAATAAATCATCCATAAAATCACCTCAAAGAAAGGCTCTTGATTCTAGCAAGTATAGCGGTTACTAGCTCCGGCTCGGATGACCAGTAACCTCAAGTCCTTATCTTCATCATCTAAGATAATGGGTTTAAGATGAGTAGATACCTTCTGTTGCATGTGAACACCAAAGTCACTGAGTATCACATTTCCTGATGCATCGGTTGCATTTGATTTTTGCAGTAAATCCTGCAAAAGCAAATCCAAGAATCACATCTTTAAACTTTCATCCATTTAATTGCAAGTTACCAGAGTCTTTGGAGCAGAAAACTAGGCAAAACCCTAAAGCCATCATGCACTGCATCTTACCTGTCCTGCGCCTTCAGCAGCACAAACCACACAAAATCCCTTGGTTTTCAGTAAATGCTCAAGGTGTCGCAAGACACCATGTTCTCCGTCAAGTGTAAAAGATACCTTCATTTAGATAGTAAGCTTCTGTCAGTAGATGTGAAGCAAAGACAAATCTGAAGCTCCCTCAGAATAGTGTTAACACACCTCGGGTATTAGGCAGACATCAATCTGTCCACTAGAAAGAGAAGCGTGCATGGCTATGAACCCACTGCTTCTTCCCATTAATTTGACCAACCCAATTCCATGATATGCACTACGTGCCTGAAAACAGAAGAAAGGATTCAACTAAACAAAGAGTAAACCATATGTAAAATTAACCTTCACTTGAACTTTCCATGTTGAAATGCACTAACAAGTGAGCAATGCCAGCCTACCTCTATATAGGCAGAATTGATAGCACGTTGAGCTTCTTCTACAGCTGTATCAAAACCAAATGTCTTATCCATCCAAAGTATATCATTATCGATTGTCTTTGGAACTGCTACAACTGAAACTTTCAGTTTTCTCTTACGACACTGCAAACCAGAAAAATACATTATGAACATACACTATATATGCATGAACAATGACATTCCATGAAACGCTCAATGTGTGTTTTGAGTGTTGAAGATTTGCTGGACCACAAATATTTAAAATACCCTTCCTAGCCAAGGTAATGCTTTTATGGAGCAAGACGGGATGCACTGTAGCTGGTTAGGTAGGTTATTTTAAGATTCCTTATCTATCAAGATATTATTAGAGATATGATCTTATCTATTATTAATGTTATTTTAATAGTTGAAAAGATTATATTGGATTGATATGTTTTCTTATAGATTATTTCTTATTTATCCATTACTTGATTGATAATGGATACATGTTATTCCTTTTATAGAGACAATCCGACTTAACGTCTAAGGAATAATCTATAAGGAAACATATCAATCAAATCTAATCTTTCTAACTATTAAAAATAACATTCATAATAGATACGATCATATCCCTAATAATAACTTGATAGATAAGAAATCATAAAATAACCTACCAAACTAGTTATTTTTTATCCTAGGAAATCCATCAACCACGTCTGGAAAATAATAGCGATACAGAACTGATGGGTACTATTCACGCGCCGCTACAGTACCATGTGTCTGCTACAGTGCATCCCGTCTTGCTCCATAACAAATGTGCCCAACGGAAGATGTTCCCATGTCTTTATTTTGTCAATTTCTGTGTTTTAGCTCCAAATAAGGGGGTTTATAATACCGGCCTCCCAGGTATACCCTATCCAGGTGTACCATTAGGTTGTATATGAATCTGAGTACTAGGCTATACTCTCTGTGGAATTTAACCAAATGCAATCATCCAAAGAGGACCTAAAATGTCCTAAAAGTACATGACCAACATAAATAAGAAATGAAATACAATATAGACGTATCAACCTCCTCATGGATAGCATTAGCTCCTGCATGGCTACCATTTCCACCAATTACAAAGAGCATATCAATTCGTCTGACCTACAAACATAAGATGATCATGTAAAACAATAGCGAAGCAAAATACAAAACATTAAATTCTTCCAATTCAGATTGCTTACTTGTATACTATCAACAATCTCACTAGTTTTAGCTCCTCCACGAGAGACACCTAGGAAGCTTCCACCAGAAAGATTTATGTTTTCCACCACATCACGTGAAAGCTGAAGGTTGTCATCAAAATGTAATTCCACAACAGCATTAACTCCCTTCTAGCACCTGGGAGGATATTGAAAAGAATACTTACTGGCATTTCTTTTAAGCCTTTCTCAAAAAATCCACGATAGCCAAATGGAATTCCGACAATATTCTTAACCCCATAGATCTCCAGGGTAAATACTATCTGGAAATATAAGTACACTCAGTCATGGAACAGGTGAAGTGCTGGCCAGAATGATGCTGGCTCTATCTTCTCAATAAGACACAACTTTAATTTAAAGTAAAAGCATATAATGAAGTCCATTTGCAAGATTATATCTTGGATATGTCAATTGAGATCTTAAATGCAGGGCAATTGTGGTTCAGGATAAGGAAACATCATAAAGTTTAGCTTCGAAGTTACAGTCTTGAAAGTTAGCTGTCCACCAATCAAAGAACATCCACGAGAGTTTAGAGAAATGCAACACAGTGATAATGTGGAAGGCACAAAATCACTTGAACAATGTTTAAAGAACAATACCTGTCTAATGACATCGTTTAAACCAGGGCAGAGCCCTCCACAGGTAACAATGGCAGCTTTTACTTCCTCGGGTTCATAGTATATCTCCTTACGAGGCCCTGCACGATGAATCCTAAAGAAAGCAATTATCACTGCCTCACCCATTTTCCATTCTAAAAAGATAAACTATGAGAATACAAAGATTATCAATTGTTCTTTTATTGGTCATATTCAACATATGATAAAGGTGAAAACTGACATAAGCTAACGGTTTTACAGAGAACATCTTATGAAAAAACAACTTCCGTCATAAAAAAAAGGCAAATTTACTAATGTGCTACATCAGGTCATACCAATGCTCCACCCAGCTACAATCAGGATCGATGCACTCAGCTCCAGCAGAAGTAGGAGAGGCATACTTTATCACCTAAAGAAACATACCAGTGCAAAATACACCCAGTAAGAAATAATAAAGGTTATTTCCTTGAAGATTCACAGCTTTACCCAAGCATCTACTCATATCATCGGTATAATTGGTGCTATATAAAGTAATGTCCCGCAATGCGGTGCAGAAATTCAAAGGAAACAAATAGTCCGCTACAAAGTCGGTACATCCAACAATAATAAAGTACCACTACCTGCCCACTAAATAGTCAATTCTCTACTAATAATCTTGAGTAATGTCTCGAGACTAGCCTTGTTCTATGAGTTCATTAACAAATACTGAACAAATTATTACTTCACATCATATTTGCTCGATATTGACCTTCAGAAGTGCTCGATCATCCTTATTTACATAGCCATTCCACATATCAGTTGATGGACCATTGCCGTCACCCAAGGGAGTTCTGTCAGAGTAACCAGATGTTATTTTTTGAAATAAGGGAGACAGCTACAGTTTTATCTGTTTAGACTTTAGAATAAGAACCAGTTAAGTCAAACAAAGATGCAGTGAACATGAAGGAACCTGTTTTTCTTCAGAGAAAATGTAGTTAGCCTTGGCTTCAAATCATATATATCCGTAATATGTGGCAAACTAAAACGCCTATCCCAGTCCTCCTGATACTTTTGCTTCCAAGAAGGATCGCTAAAATCTAAGTCTAACTTCCCAGAAACAGCTCTGACACGCAGCACCCCAGGCCTTTTTCTGCTCTTTCTTTCATTTATGTGAGTGAAACCATATTGACACTGGTCCCTGGTTGAATGCAGCAACTGTTGCTGTGGAGTAGAAGAAGTCGTGCTTGCTTTAAAAGCAATGGCCATCCCAGATAAGGCCATACAAAAATTATAGAGGACCCTCTAATCTGCAGTAGAAATTCAAGTAAGTTGAATAATTCATCCCTATTGAAGCAAAGGATCCGAAGAACTTTACGAGAGACAAAAACAACTTGAAGAATCAGCTAAAATAGAAATCAAGAGCATACTATAGAAAAATAATCACTGTGATTGATCACTAGCCCAGGCCCAGTATAACTAAAGTGCTAATATCATGAGATATGCTGGCTGGTCAAGACCAGAGAAACACAGTGAATATACTGTGCAGTGTGCACAACCAATCACTAGCCCAGCTGTAATCACTTACAGCAGAAACTCAACAATTTCACCGCTGCAGGGCATAGAAGGCAGGACCAAACACATCTATGTGACTTCCTTAATACAAATGGCCAATACACTGCCAGTCCCTAAACTTTGAAGGGCCTCTATACTTAGAGATCAATTGCCACTGATATCTGACTATCTTAACACCAGCAAAGGGATCCGGCTTCAATTCCAGCTAGTGCAAACCGGCTAGCCAACCAGCTCACAGAGGCTGCGCAAGCCAAATCTAGGCGACACAGAGAAATTGCATCCGAGCACGCATGATCAGCTACCGCAGCAGCACAACACAGCACAAAAACCACATCTGACACTGACAGCATGGAGGTAAGCTCTCCCAAATGGCATTTATCCTCCCATCTATACCTATCCACGCCAAACCACGGGTACCAACAAACAAAAATCCCAAATTCCAACCAACACCGCGCATCTCTATCCTGATCAACCGACGCAACAACACATGACACCAGAAAAACTACGTTGCCACTCATCAGAACGCAGTATGATGAGCCACCGAACTCAGAAATCAAAGCCTCCTAGTGCTCATTCCCCACCTAGTCATCCTAAACTAGTAGAAGAGATACCAAAAAAACCAATAGAATCGGATACATCAGGTCAGGGGGCCAAACCAAAACCGCTCTCCAATCGCCGGTCAGACCACCAGACGCAGGGACTCCCTAACCGACGCCGGTGGAGCGGCATTGCACCTAACCTAACCTGCCGAGTATCTGCAGCACGCACCGGCTGGAGGACACCGCGCAGCCTCGATCGACGGCGAGGCGGATCCCCCCCGCAAGCGGGAACGGAGGGAGATCCGGTCGGCGTGCAGGTGACGAGTCGGAGATGGAGACGGGAACCTCACCTATGGCTTGGCCTGAGATCGCGGCGTGCTCTGTTCTGCTCCGGGCTTGGAGTTGGAGCCGCTTCGCCTCGTCGACGGCTGGACCTGGCCTTCGGGCGCGGCGGAGAAACAGAAGAAGCGGAGGAGGAGGCGCGTGCTCCAGGTGGCGCGGAGGTGGCCTCGGTGGGCTAGGTGTATAGGCCGGGTTGGTGTGTCGGGGCCTCGGGGCAGTGCACGGACGGGTCCACGACATCGTCAGCGGCAGAGAAAGGGGGCTTTTTTTCTCGCTACCTCAGCCGTTCGATCGACCTCTCGCAAAAATGGGCCGTTGGACCAGAGAGCCTGAGCAGTGTGTGGGCCTTAGGGCTACCGGGGAGTACTCCCTCGCCCTCGCCCTCGCCCATCCAACGGGATCATTCAAACAGAAGCCCAGTAAGCCGACTAGCCAAGCAAGCCCAATCCGGGTGCAGATAAAACTCGACTGTAACAAGCTCTCACGATGCATAAATCTTGGTAGATAATTTCGTCCTCGATCTCCAAACTCAGCTGCTTCTTCCTCTCACTGCACCGTTCTTTTGTCTTTCAGCGATAGAATTTACAACCCACTTAGCAACCATTTTTCCGATCTACTTCGTCCAACGAAGCCTGCAACTCTGCCGTGGTCTTCTTACAAGGAAGGCTAAACACTTAACAGAAAGAACACTAGTCGTCTGCTTGATTCACAAAAGAAAAGTCGTTTGCTGAGGTCAGGTCACCGCAGTTGACGCAGACTTCAGGCACGGCGTGTTCTATACTCCCGGCCACTGTTACTGTCTTACTGAACTCTCCATCTCGCTCTTGATGCGTATTTTTCTGTCTGGGTGATCGAGTACTAACTTAGTAACTACAAGATATGGCCGCTGGAGTCCGGACGCTTACTCGCAGAGCTGCTCTATCCACACGAAAAAACTGAAAAACCCCAAACCATCGGTGTGTTCGAACGCGGGCCAAGAACGCCTCCTACCGCGACAGCAAAATTTCGCAGACTCGTATCCCGCCTGCGCACGCACGGCACAGCAAGATGTGGGTTTTGTTATAAATATTACGTGTATATTCGAGAGAGATTCAAAAGATATATATACAAGGGTTTACTATATACAAATAAGAAAATACATAAAGAATCATATTCTACCACCCCTCAAACTAATGAAAGATCACTCACACTAAATTTGGAGAGAAAATACAGATATTATGCCATAATCTGTGGCTTCATGATGAAATCAGCAACCTATAATTCTGATCGTACAAACTGTAAAGCAAATGCTCCCTCCTGCACGTGTGAGTGAGTGTATGCAGCATCCACACCAATGTACTTGGTGAGCTCATGCTTCACTGGTCCCGGACAATATTGATAACACCTGTACTGCCAGATAAAAGAGTCGTATGTCTCATCACAAGTACTCCAAAACCTGCAAATAGTCAGTTCAACCAAGTAACATCTGTTGTCATTGCTGCCATAGCTCTCAATTCAGTCTCTGCACTGAACGGAAAACTACAGCCTGATTCTTAGTCTTCTAGCCAATCAGGGAGGAGCAAAAAAAAACACAGTAAACAGAAAGAGAATAACGATTAGAATGATCACTACCACAAGTCGCATCGGAGTACGTCTGAAACTGTAGTGAGGTAGAGCTAAGGAAAAACAAACGACGAAAAGAGTCCCACACAAGTAGCGAATAACACAAAAAGGTGATTGTGGTGAATATGAGTAGGACGAGCCATGAACTGACTCAAGATATGAACAACATAAACAATATCAGGACGAATGTTCGCAAGGTACACCAAACTCCCAACAAGATGACGATATCGAGTAGCATCCATAAGAAGATCACCATCAGTGATACGAAGTTGGGGGATGGCTTTATAGGAGTCTCAGCAGTACGAGTGTCAGTCAGACTAGACTGGTCAAGAAGATCATGGACATACTTCTGCTAGGAGAGATAGTAGCCATTAGGCATAGAAAAGGCATCAATCCCAATAAAGTATGTAAGAGAACCAAGATCAGTCATCAAAAACTACTCACTGAGATGCCTCTTTACATATGTTGTGAAGGAGGAATCATCACCAGTGATGCGCATGTCATCAACATAGAGAAGAAGTAGTGTCCTACCCCGAGATAAGATATGGACAAAAGAGCAGGATCGTAGGAACTGACAGTGAAACCGACAGCAGTAATCACTGATGTAAACACAAACAAACCAGGCACGAGAAGCTTGTTTGAGGCCATAAAGAGCACAATGAAGACGACAATCATGCCTATTAGGAACAAAATAATCAAGTGGTAGCTTCATGTAGACCTCCTTATGCAAAACACCATTAAGAAAAGCATTCTTAACATCCAGCTGGGAGATAGACCACCAGCGAACAGAAGCAACTGCAATAAAAGTGCAAACAGTGGTCATATGGGCAACAGGGGCAAAAGTCTCATCATAGTCACGACCGTACTCCTGCTGAAAGCCGTGTGCCACAAGACGAGCTTTGTAGCGCTCGATATTACCATCAGACCGGGTCTTAATCTTGTACACCAACTTGCACGTGATCGGACGAGCATGCGCAGGTGTCGGTGCAATATCCCAAGTCTTCGTACGTCGAAGAGCATCAAGCTCCTATGTCATAGTGAGCTGTCACTCAAAATGAGGAGCAACCTCACGATAAGAACTAGGCTCAGTGACAGAGAGAGCATGAGTTATCGGAGCAAATCCAAGATGATCAGGAGGTCGAAGGGATGTCCGGTCACGAAGGGCGTAACGAGGAGCATCAACAGGAGGATCAGATGTGGGTATCGGTAAGACACTAGGAGAGGAGGCTGGGGAAGAACAAGGACACCTGGAGTAGTGAATACCAGAGAAACGAGATGGTGGTGTTGTAGGAATAAGAGGTGGTACTGCATGAGGTAGCACTGGAGGTAGAGGTATAGAATAAACCACTGGATACAGACTAGGAGAAGACTGTGATAGTGGAGAAATTGGTGAAGAGTCAGAAAGAGACAACCATGAAATCGACTCAACAGTAGAAATAGGAGGGATTGAATCTCGATAGAAGAAAGGTCGAGATTCGTCAAAGATAACGTCTCATGAAATTCTGATCCGTCGAGCAGAAGGATCCCAGCAACAACAACTCTTATGATCAAAACTATAACTAAGAAACACGCACTCAATTGACTGGGCCGATAGTTTAGTGCGTTCATGAGGCTACAACAGAACAAAACAAGTACAACAAAAACACGAAGACCTCTCCCTCCTTTTTGGTGGCCTCATCTTCTACAGGAGGTGCAGAGGTAGGCCGGCTGGGAGAAGACTGAACCGGCGACGGCGGGCAAGGCCAAGCACCATTAATATGTCCCCAAAGACGGAGACCATCGAGTGTGATCTCCATGAGAGAAGACCACAACCCGTAGTTCGTCCCATTAAGCTTCGTTTCCGAGAATGGGATCGCAGCTGAAGGAACATAAGCCATTGGTAGGCGGCGTTGGACAGCGCGGCGACCAAGACAACGAAGTCTAATAGGCGGCGCTGGACGGCGCGACGGTTAGATCAACGTACTCTCTCTCTCTTTTGTTTTTTTAATCCGATTTTTCCAGCGACCTTAGCAAGCATAGGCGGGAGATCCAGTCGTGGGCGGCAACGGGTACAGGCGCGACGGTCTGGGGACGGCTCACGGCTTCGGCGGTGTCTCCAACAGCGGTGTCGAGGCGGCAGCGTCTGTCTCGGCCGGCCGTAGCGCGGGCACAGGCGGCGGCCGAATTGGCAAACAACGACCGTTGGAGCGGCAATATCGGGCGGCATCGGCGTTGGGGCGGCAGCGCGTGCGGTCGGCGTCGGGGCGGCAACGTTGGACAACAACGGCGTCGGGTGGGTTCGGGCGCAGATGACGACTGTGTGGGCGACGACGGCGTCGGGTGGGTTCGGGCGCAGATGACGACTGTGTGGGCGACGACGGCGCCGGATGGCAACGAAAAGAGGTAGGTTAATGCCCAAACTCTGATACCACGTTATTAATATTATGTGTATATTCAAAGAGATCCAAAAAGTAATATATACAAGAGCACAAAGAAGTCCTATTCTAACAGATTTCACCAGATTTCACCCTTGAGCAGCTCAGTTCAGACTTTTGGGGGCCTGACCGCGACAGGTCGTGATGGTAATTTCACTGAAGTAACAAAACGATGGATCGAGAAGACCGGAAGATATTTGCATAATGGAACGACCATGCGTTCATGACCGTGCAAAGCGTTGGCTGGTTTGGCCTCCGGTTTGCCATAGGTTTCTTCTTCTTGAAGTTTCTTGTTTGCTTTTGATTAATTCTAGATAAATTGGTGGGGGTAGATGAGCTCGCTCTTTCTGTATCAGACGACGTCACCACGACGAACTTCGGCCGTAGTATTAGCGTACGGGTTTACAAATAGTAGTGGCGTGCTCTGAATCTGAACTTGTGAATATCTTTTCTGGTAAAATTGTGCCATGCTTGGTCGCTTGATCGGTTTCATGTGCCAATGTCCCAGATCACACGCAAACACGACTGAGCTGATCCGACAGGACTAGCTTTCACCAGCAGAATGCAGCACGCAGTCTAGTGGACGATAGCTAGCCAGGAAAGGGATTTCCATTGTCTTTTCAATAATTCAACCGAGAATAGGGAACTTGTCATTATTTCCATGGAATTCTAGTTGTGTCAAGCCTGCTGTCTTAAGAGGTGCTGTACAAATTTAACTAGCTCTCATTTGGTTTGTCAGTTGTCACACAGGTTTTGGAAGACTAATCCTGAATCAACAGTATAGGGCCGCTGTTTCAGTGTGAATTATCCTTCTCCTCCCCTTCAACATTTCATCAAGGTATAGGGAGATATCCTGAGATATCTTCAACTGACAAAGAAAAAGCGCTCATGACTCATGAGTACTAGTACTGGTACTAGTTCGCAGTACTCCAAACCAATGGCGTGGCTAATCGCCCCCCGGGATTGCATGATTTGCATGTGCACTACCCGAAAAAAATTCAGATTAGTCAAATGCTTAACAGCCGTGGTAGTTGCTTTCGGTGAGAGACAGTGGTCTATTTTCGCCGAAAAGAGAAATGCGTCTGTACAGTTGTGACCTACCACTGTTCCATTTTTATGGCATTTCTGCTAAGTTGCTAACCAATGTGGGAGAGTGGTACATGCTAAGTTGCTAACCAATGTGGGAGAGCTGTACATGCTTACTGCTGTAAGCAACGGCAGATGTATACGACGGACAAATGATCCGAAAAAACCAAACTAGTTGCGGTAGCTCCACCAATTTGCATGCGCATACATACATGGATTCGACCTGGATAAACTAGTGATCCGAAACGTGGCATGCCCGCCCCAAAACTGAACAATTGCCAAGCCGATCGGCATGGCTCCATGAGCTATACGTGTAGTTGCAAATCAAGCGATCAATTGATTGTAAACTCAACATACAGCTTAGAACAGATCTGATGAGATCGAAGTCACTCCAAGCAGACTCCAACCGGTTAGTGACCGGCACATTGCCAGGCAAACCAGATCTCTAGCTTGAAATGCTAAGCAGATATCTTGGTATGCTAATTAAAATCATAGACTAACCCGTATCTATTTTGCTGAAAGAAAAATCAGCTGATTAATGCATAATGCACACACACTGTACAAAGCCGTAAACGCACGACACAAATGTTCAGCATGGCTACAACGGCGCGCCATCAATTACCAAATCGGATGCATCTATCTGTAGATCTAGTTGCGGTTTGCAAACCATTTAAAATCAATGCTTGATATAACAGGCACGGGTAAGCTGTGCATAGCCACAGTTGCCGATGATGAAATTAGGAATGGCTTAACTGGAACACAAGCGTACACACGACCATGCGCATTCACGCCGTTCTACTCTCTTGTTGCCTTGCTATGCAGAACTGGTGTATAGCCGGCTGCCGTTTCGACCGGAATTTCTTTACTGATACTGGTGGTAGTAGTAGTAATAGCGTAGATAATGTATTTTAAAAAATATTTTAAAAATAACATCTCTGTAACTTTATTTTCAGTTCTGACCCCTTTAGCTACGTCACAATGTGTGACGTGACAAAAATACGTTGTCACATCACAGACCTCGGCGTAGCAAACGAGTGCTGTCACTTCACTCCTCTTGGCATGATAAGACTTAGCCTAAAAACGAACGTGTGTTGGCTCGGAGGGCTATCGTGGCAGGTTTAGTCACGCCGTGATCGGTGATGTGACAACACAGTTTGGTCATACCACGGGTTATAACATGACCAAAGGGGTTAGAATTGGAAACAAAGTTAGAGATATGTTATCTTTATAATATATTTTTTAAAAATAGATTTGTTTTAAAAGCCCCGAGGAAGTAAAAAGAGCGAGATATGCCTAGCAGCTGGGGATCTGCACAGGAGACGATGTGGACACGACATGCTTAGCATTTTTGATTAAATATATTATTTGACTGAAAAAATTAGACAGTTACGTGTCATCGTTGTCATTGACCGACCAAAAATCACTGGAAAGTTGCCAGTAATAAAACAAAAACAACACGCCATTTATTTATGTTGAGAAATCGTCGCTGACGAGTTCAGTTCGAACGATAATCTCGTAGACAAACGTAGAATCACATCAATCAATGCAAGAACACAAAAACAGAATATTAGATTGAACACAGAGATGTAGGGGACTTCTTGCTTCTCTTTATTGCTTTTCATACGATCAGCCTTTTACAATGATTAGCACCCCCTATTTATAGTCTACAGACCCTACCAGGGTTTGGGATGGGCGCCCATATATGGGTCGGCTGCTGGGCTGAGCTCATAGTTTCCCAACAATTTCCACTGCTTATTTATTGTACACATCTGTGTATATCTCCATGTCGCCTACCAAGTTGCGAGATATACAGGGAGAGAGTGCCGCAGAAGATGGGTCAACAGTTTAGGGGTTATACCTGTTTAATGCATGACATAGTTGCCATATTTGCTTATGTGTGCAATTGCTAACCCGTGGATATCATGATGATATGCTCATGATCTTAGAATAATCATACAATTGGCAATGGTAGAAAAGGTTTATCGAAACACTCGTTTTTGTCAAATTTCAGATGCTGTCAGGTAGTAAGCGGTCCAACTGGCCAGCGCGGCGGTCAGATCGGCCTTGGTGGCAGTTTGACCGGCCACACCTCTGGCGGTCAAACCGGCCGTTGGGCATGGCAAGTGACTGGCGGTCAAACTGGCCGTGGGTAGTGATCTGATCGGCCATAGAGGTGTTGTTCAAATTTTAGGCCGAGCAAAAAATAGAGGGTGTAGGCAAGAAAAATGATTCTTCTACACTTGGTTTCATAATTTTTTAGAGCTTCGAGCCAAAAGTTCTATTCGTTTTGAATTTTCAGAGATGTTTCGGATTTCCAAGGAGGAAATCTGGTTTTGTGTAGGAGGTTTGGAGGTCAACAACGGTCAATGGTGAATATGTTCGGAACTTGGCTTGGAGAGCTGAGGTCTAGAACGATCAAGCATGCCAAGTGAAGACAGTGGACTCAAGCATGGCACAACATGGACAAGGATGACCGAACGGGAAGTCCGTTGCGACGGGTTGTATCAAGCGGCGCGGGGGTCGATGCAAGTGACATGGTGGTTTCAGTGGGAGCCGGATGGAAGAGACTTGCCGACATGAAAAAAATTGTTGATTAACCTACACGTGATGAAACATGGGATTGCTTCATGAAGATTGGACCCGATTTTGGAAAAGGATCGAGAATGTGTATTTTGGTAATTTCACTAAAATACCGGATTGCTTACCTTTGGCTAAACTGCGGCGCAAAGAGAAACGGTTTAGGTTAAATGAAGATAAAGATCACGAAGAAACGAATTCGAAACCCGGTTAGTCATCCGCTTTGAGAAGCGTGCGTGAGTGTAGATCCGTTTGTGTGTGAGTTTAACGGGTGCCCGTTAGGGTCTTCTGTCTCAGCCTAGTCTCCACTATAAAATCGAATGTCCAAATGTGGAGCTCCTATGTCCTTCCAAGAGAAAAACCCTAATTTATGATTTGGGGATTTTGAAGTATTTGAGGCTAGGGTTTTATGAGATATGGCTTAATTGTGTGCTCAAGTGTTGAGGTTTTGTCATCCATAGTGGAGTGACTGTAAACCAACATCTATATCAAATCAATCCAAACAAGATTCCTTCAAGATGAGTTTCTTCTTGTTCTTGCTTTCTTTGGTGACTTTTATGTTTTTAGTGATCCTTTAGTTTCTTGTTGTGATCTTGATTACTGTGATATATGGGGAATAATATAGGATCATCTTTTGCCTATGAGCAAATTTTGGGATCAAAGTTTGATTTTCCTAGGTTTTTGTGCTCTCTTTCCAACATCTACAAAATTTATGAAACTTTAGCCTTGATCTTTCCGATCGCTGATTGGAATAGGTTTCGATCTTCATGATGAGCAATGGTAGAAATTTGAGGGGATTTGGATCATTGAATTAAAAGTTGAGTCGATTTGTAATTTTATTTTTGTGTTGATTTTTCTGTTCATATTGCTGGAGGTCAGACCGCCAGGCTATCAATCAAATCACCCAATTTGAGAGGTTTGATCGCCCAACTATTTTGTTAAGTTTTTGGTATTTTTAATTGTTGTATTTTGAAATTTTGATTGAATTCAATACAAGATTTTTACTGTATTTGTATGTTAATCTTCGTAACTTTCAAAGCTATTTGAGTGAAAATTAAGTTAAATTCGATCAAAATAAAAGATAGTATTTGTCGACGTTCGGTCCAACACAACCCATTCCCTTGGTATTTGTCTGCCTGTAGGCTTCGCTTGCTTCATCGTCTGAGATAAGGAGGTCAAGAGGGAAGCTATAGGTCAAGGGAGACGCCAAGGCCAAGGGAAGGGGATAGAGATATATAGTTTCTGACTTGCAGTTGGTTAGAGCTGCTCCGGTGTGGTGCATGTACTAGCTAGCCATTCCTCTAGTTGTCAATTCTTTCTTGAATTAATTCTTGGAGGCTAGGAGAGAGAGAGAGAGAGAGACTTAGGAGATGGCTGGCGGCGGTGCGGCGGCGCTGGGCGTGAGGAAGGAGAGGGCGGCGCAGTACAAGGGCCGCATGACGTTCGCCGTCGCCATGGCCTGCCTCGTCGCCGCCGTCGGGGGATCCATCTTCGGCTACGACATCGGCATCTCCGGTGCGCACAAGCCGCTCTACAATTAATTGATTAATAATTCATTCTGTTCTTTGCCGGCTGGCTTGCTTTGCTTGCCTTCGATTGTGTCAGTTCGTGTGCGTGTGACTGCTTCAATCTCAGCCATGGACCATTCGAGATAGATAGCTAGATGACACTTTGGCCCTGTTTGCTTGATTGCGCCATGAACATGTGTGTTCTAGCGTACTCTTGCAAATGGGTGGCTCAAGGCACATCCCATCTAGGCATGGTCCGTTCCGGCTTAGGTATTAGATGGGCTGCGTTGGGTCAGTCCACGTGTCAGAGGTGGCCCAAGCATGGCCTATTGGAGTTTCTTGCTGCGTTGAGCCTGTACGAGTCCATTTAGCCCATCGGACTAAGTCTGACCCGTTTGGCCCGCCAGAACAACAAAATTCAAAAAAATCATAAAAATATGTAGAATTCAAAAATACATATGAAAATTGTAAAAAATGAAATAAGCATATTAAAAATGTAATAGAATTTTATTAATGTTCAAATAGCTAGCTCGTTAAAACATTTGTCATTTAGCTCATAAGACATGAAAAATTGAAAAACATGTAAAACTATATATATATATTAAATAAATAAATAAATTTATATATACTTATAAAATGAACTATATAAAATTTAAAAACTACAAAATAAAACCATATAAGTATTAAAAAAATAGAAAGAAAATCATATAAATATTAATAAATAAAAATCATGTATCTATATTAAAACAGTGACGTGCCGGCCCGTGAATAGTGCGGGCCGGGCTAGGTCAATAGTATCGTGCCTTGGGTCAGCCCGACAGACACGACCCGTTTGGCCAGCTCTAGTACTAGTATTAGTGCTGGTCCTTGGCTAAGCTCTCCCCCATTGATCGAGAGGTGTCTCGCTCACACATCGGTTTGGCTGGCTTTGGCACGCATACACCACACATGGAAGCAAAATTTTCGAAAGTAGGATTCAACGTGTGGACGGGTCGGGATTTTGGGCTTTCCAATCAAGAGGTTATGGAGCAAGATGCGAGACGCTACAGCAGGTGTGTGAACAGTACCAGAGGGTACTGTAGCAACACATGAACAACACCATGCTACTGTAATAGTGCACCAACAGTGACATTTGGTACTGTAGCACTGTTATTTTCTTAGGATAAATAATAATTGGTTAGGTAGGTTATTTTAGGTTCCTTATCTATCAAATTATTGTTAGGTGATGATCTTATTTATTAGAAATGTTATTTTTAGTAGTTGGAAAGATCATATTGAATTGATATGTTTTCTTATAGATTATTTCTTAGGCGTTAAGTCGGATTATCCATATAAAAGGAATAACATGTATATATTATCAATCAAACAATGAATGAACAAAGTTCTTAGTCTCTCTCCTTCCCCCTCAACTAAGCCTCAGAGTCTTGACGGTGGCATGATCAATCGTTCAAGGACGAGTGCCCTACCCTTGGTCTTCGGGCCCACACCTAACTACCCAACCAACCCGTACCACAACATGGAGGAGAGCAGTGACATAGTTTTACATGGAACTTCCATGGCGTCACATGCAAATTGCACACACACATACTGTTAGATGTGTTATTGTTTATGTATTTTTTCCGTTGTATAAGGGGTTATTTGCATATATATCATACCTGTACTTGTATATATATTGACCCATTGGCCTCATAATGAATACAATCGCTATTCATAACATGGTATCAGAGCAAGATTAGGGTTATGGTTTTCTCACGTGACTGACGCCGGCCTCCTTAGCTGCCGGTTGTCGCTGCCCCCGTTGCCTCTGCTCTGCGTTTGTCGCCTGGTCTTCATCCTCGCTGCTTGTCTTTCGCTTGGGTCGCCTCGCCGCCCGTCGGTGTCGCCCCAACAGCAGCTCCCGATCCTCATCGCACTGGTGCCGCTTGGTCGCTTGAGCCCGGCGCTCGCTCTTTGTCTCGCCGCCACTGCCGCCGCCGATCGCCGCCGCCGCTTGTGCCACCGCTGCCACCGTTTTCGCTCGGCAAAGGCGTCGGCACGCCTCGATCTATCATCGCCTTTGCTTATCGCCACCGCCGCCGCCGCTAGGGCCACGCCTCGCCGCCATCGCCTATCGCCGATCTACGGCCGTCGCCGCTTCCACGGCGCCTCCTTGTTTCTCGGTCGCCGCCGCCGCATCACCGCCATCGCCGCCGTCTTTCGCTTGGATCTACCGCCGAGACCGAGCCGCCGCCGCCAGTCGCCGAGGGGGAACCGTAGGTTCCCCTGTGCATGCGTTTGGCTCCCGGGCCGAGCGAGTCACAGGCCGATAGGCCGAGAAAGGCTTTGGCGGCTGATTTAAGTCAGTCAGCCTTGTAAGGAGAAAAAAACAATACATCGTTCTAACCGCCACGTTGTCCAATGCTGCTTGTTAGACTTTGTTGTCTTGGTCGCTGCGTCGTCCAGCACCGCCTACCAATGGGCACTGTTTCCATTCCTTATTGTCTAGTGATTTTGATGGTCTCAATTATCAGGACTGGTTTCAGCACATGCGTCTCCACATGCGTGGTCAGCGCATTTGGGAGTTTCTTACCGGCGAGTTTCCTTGCCCGCCTCGCCCTGCTTCACCTGCTGAGCCTGTGCTCCCGAACACTATTTTGGAAGACACCCGTAAGGAGGCATCTGATGCTTTTGAGGATGCTATGGAGACTTTTCAGACTCAGTATGCTACCTACAAGACTTGGATTGATGAGGATGCTCGTGCCTCTGCTATTTTAGTTTCTAGCATGGAAGTACAATTTACTGGGGATGCGGTTGGTTTAGCTTCAACACAGTTGATGTGGACACATCTGCGCATCCCTCGTGTAACTCTGTTGGAGACCATTGCATTTGTTCGTGCTGAGGAGATTCATCTTCGTGCTGTGGGTTTGCTATTGTTATCGTTGTTTTCTTCGATTCTAGCAGCTTCTAAACCCGCTACGTCTCCAGCTACTCCTTCACCAGTGGTGCCTTCACTAGTGATCACTGCTGTTGGTAGGGGACTACACCGCACTCTCTGCAACAAGGATAGACATATACAATAGACCTGCTACAAGAAGAAGAATAAGGATTTACGTCTTGGTGGCCGTCCTCCACAGGGAACTGGTGGTTCCTCCTCTTAGAGGAGCTCTGGTGCTTCTGATTCTCAGGAGTTTCTCACACTGCTGTGTCGCATGGTTGCTCTTGTATCGTCCGGTTCTGTTGGTTCTGCTGCACAGTTTTCTAGTGAGAGACCGCCATCTACTTCTTCCTCAGGTATATCATCTTGGATTCTTGACTATGGTGCTTCCTTTCATATGACATGATTCCACCAGTCTCACTTCCATTCGTCCTTTAGCTGCTCCTACCACTGTTCAGATAACAGATGATACTTCTCTTTCTGTCGCAGGACGAGACACTCTTTCAAATTCCACTTTTCATATTCCTACTGTTTCTCATGTTCCCAAACTCACTATGCAGCTCATATCTGCCGGTCAGCTCACTGATCATGGTTGTCGTGTTATTCTCGATTCTGATTCGTTGTGTTCAGGATCGACACACGTGGACTCTGGTTGGTACTGGCCCTCGCCGTCGTGACTCACAGCCTCTCTGAGAGCTTGACTGGCTTTATCTTCCTTTCGCTACCCTGTCAGTTTTGTCGCCTCCACCGTCGCTGTCGCTTCTGCTGCATCCTCCACTGCGTCTTTTGCTCAGTGGTATCATCATTTGGGACATCTTTGCGGGTCGCGTCTATCTTGTTTATTTCATCGCTGTCTTTTAGGGTATGTGTCCGGTGATGCGTCTCTAAATCATCATCGTTTGGGACATTTTTGCGGGTCGCGTCCATCTTGTTTACTTCGTTGCGGTCTTTTAGGGTCTGTGTCTAGTGATGTTTCTCTAAATTGTCAAGATTGTAAGCTTGGTAAACAACTTCAACTTCCCTATCCTTCCAGTGAGTCAGTGTCACAACGTCCTTTTGATCTTGTTCATCGATGTATTGGTCCGACTCTTTCGCTTGAAAGGAGGTCATCGATATTATATAATTTTTATTGATGACTTTTCTCGCCACACATGGATATACTTTATGTCATATCGTAATGAGGTTTTATCCATCTACAAGACTTTTGTCACCATGATCCGTACTCAGTTTGATTCTCCTATTCGTGTTTGTCGTGTTGATTCTTCTAGGGAATACTTGTCAGGAGTCCTACGTGGGTTTTTTTGCTAAGCAGGGCACTCTCTCTCAGTTTTCTTGTCCTAGTGCTCATGCCTAGAACGGTGTGGCTGAATGGAAGCATCGTCATCTTCTTGAGACAGCCCTTACTCTTATGCTTGCTTCTGCTGTCCCACCACACTTCTGGGCTGAGGCTGTTTCTACTGCCACTTTCTTGATTAACATTCAGCCTTCTTCTGCTCTTCCGGGAGAGATCCTAGTTGAGCATCTCTGTGGCAAGACTCCTGACTATTCCAATCTTCGTCTCTTTGGGTGCGCGCGCTATATTCTTCTTGCCCCTCGTGAGCACACCAAACTGACCGCTCAGTCCGTGGAGTGCTTTTTCTGGGCTATAGCGCTGAGCATAAGGGATATCGTTGTTGGGATCCTATTGGCCGATGGATGTGGGTTTCTTGGGACGTCTCTTTTGATGAGTCTCGTCCTTTCTATCCTCGTCCTTCTCCTTCCACCACTCCAGCATCTCTTGTCGAGCCTCTTTCTTTCCTGACTATTCCTGTCACTCCCATAGTCACCACATCTCCATCCCAGCCTTTGGTCTCTCTGGCGCCTCCTCCACCATCTCCTTCGCCTCTGTCACCCTCTCCAGAGGTTCCCCCTGGCCTTGTTCCTTCTTATCCTCTCTACTACACTTGTCGTCCACGAGTTAAGGATTCTCCTGATGGGTCATCTTCTTCTGATGGGTCATCTTCTTGACCTCTCCTCCTCGATATGCTCTTCGTGATCGTTAGTCTATTCATCCTCCTGCGCGCTTTTGTTTAGCTGCTCTTGCTGAACCGACTTCTTATCATGGTAATGTTGTTCATCAGGAGTGGCAGCATGCGATGGCAGAGAAGATTGCTTCTTTGAGTGTACTGGTACGTGGGATCTTGTCCCTTTTCCGACGCGTGTTACTCCTATCACGTGCAAAGTGGGTCTACAAGGTTAAGACCTGCTCTGATTGTTCTCTTGAGCGCTACAAGGCTCGTCTCGTGGCACGTGATTTTTATCAGGAGCATGGTCGTGATTATGATGAGACATTCGCTCTAGTGGTTCACATGACCACCATGCACACTCTTCTTGCTGTGGCATCTGTTCGGGCATGGTTCATCTCTCAGTTTAATGTCAAGAATATTTTTCTCAATGGTGAGCTGCGTGAGGAGGTTTATATGCAGTCACCACTGGGGTATTCTGTTCCTGAGGGTATGGTTTGTCGCCTTTGCTGATCTCTTTACGGCCTCAAGCAAGCTCCTCGTGCTTGGTTTGACTGCTTTCTTCGTTGTCACCTTTGAATCGGTTTCTCCGCCAAATGCTCATGATATCGCTCTTTTATTCACACTTCGCCTCGTAGTCGGACGTTTATATGTTGATGATATGATCATTACTGGAGATAATTCCCAGTACATCACTTTTTGTCAAGGAGCGTCTTCATGAGCAGTTTCTCGTATCTGATCTGGGTCCTCTTCGCTACTTTCTTGGGATTGAGGTTATTTCTACGTATGAGGGTTTCTATCTGTCCCAAAAAAGTATATCTAGGATCTTTTTGATCGTGCTTCTCTTAAGGATCAGTATACCGCCGAGACTCCCATGGAGCTTAATGTTCATCTTCGGCTCACTGATGGTGAGTCTCTTCCTAATTCTGCTCGCTATTGTCACCTTGTTGGGAGTCTTGTTTATCTGGGTGTCACTCGTCTTGACATTTCGTACCTGTGCATATCTTGAGTCAGTTTGTTTCTGCTCCCATTCAGCTCTACTATAGTCATCTTCGTGTTCTACGATATCTTCGTGGAACCATCACTCGTCGTCTGTTTTTCCCTTGTTCCAGCTCTTTACAGCTCTAGGCATATTCTGATGCCACATGGGCTAGTGATCACTCTGATCGCCGGTCTTTTTATGCTTATTGTGTTTTTCTTGGTGGTTCTGTCATTGCTTGGAAGATTAAGAAGTAGACATCAGTTTCTAGTTCGAGTGCCGAGGCAGAGTTACGAGCTATGGCTTTGTTGACTGCAGAGGTTACTTGGCTAGGGTGGTTACTTGAGGATTTTGATGTTTCTGTTTCAGCATTCACTCCTCTTTCGTCTGACAGTACCGGTATTATTAGCATTGCTACAAATCTGGTGAAGCATGAGCTTACAAAGCATATTGGTATTGCATGCGGACACAAGTGCAGGATCAGATTGTTGCTCTTCCGTATGTGCCTTCAGAACTTCAGTTGGCAGGTTTCTTAACAAAGTCGCAGACCAGAGCTCAGCAGAGGTTCTATCTCTCCAAACTTAATGTTGTTGATCCACTATAAGTTTGAGGGGAGTGTTAGATGTGTTATTACCTGTGTATTTTCCCTATTATATAAATGAGTTATTTGCATATATACCACACATGTACTTGTATATATATTGGATCATTGACCTCATAATGAATACAAATGCTATTAATAAAACATACAACCTTTTCTGGGCCATAGTAGTCAGTCCTCACATCATCGCATGGTGTCTTGGAGGTAGACTTTTGGATCAGGGTGATTGCATCATCAAACGATTAGATGGTTACTTCCTCGTGTGAGGACAAATTCCTATAAAAAAATATCTGATTCAATACACCACCCACACAAGATCAGTTTGACTTCAACAAAATTTTATAGTTTTGCATTTATAGTATCCCCAACATGGCAACATGGCTTTGTCTGTTCAAATAAAAGAACTAAAAAGACATTGTCAATGGTAATTATTTACTCCAAATAGCAGAGGTGAACACTCGGTTAGTCCAGCCAGTTTCTAGAGAAGCCAACCTTTTCAGACTGAAGAATAACAGCCAATCCAATATCAGTTTAGGTTTAGAGGTGTCTAGATGTCAGGCGCCTGGTTTTTTTTTGATAAGTCAAACTTCCGTCCATCGGATCAACATCTAATAGCTGAAGCACATACATCTCTAAGCACATCTAACAACTAGGAAATTAGACTTACGTTTTAGAAAGACAAAAAAAGGCATCTGAGAATTAGTAAAACTACTACATTTATTAGTTTTTCAAGCTTATGAAAGGTAGAACAGTGTGTGATACTAATTCGTTGAAATACTTAATTTGCTGAAACGGGTCAATTTTGAGATTTCGTCAACCATGCTTAACAATGTTCTTCGACATGCTTCGCATTTCCATTGACGATTTGACGTAATAAAATCATCTTGAGCTTATGGAGAAGTTACCGTTTGCACCGTTATGTCAGTGCTAGAACATCAAATTCCATCATGGTTAGCTCCAAATTTACTGTGTGTTTGAAGACGAACTAGCTGTTTTTACCATTGATTATCACCTGGAAAACACAACTGAGCTCTCGCAATCTGACTGACTGACTGCGCCGAATGTAATGCTGCAGGGGGAGTGACCTCCATGGATCCGTTCCTCGAGAAGTTCTTCCCGCAGGTGTACCGGAAGAAGAACTCCAGCGGCCAGAACAACTATTGCAAGTACGACAACCAGGGCCTCGCGGCCTTCACCTCCTCCCTCTACCTTGCCGGCCTCGTCTCCTCCCTCGTCGCCTCGCCGGTGACGAGGAACTACGGCCGCCGCGTCAGCATTGTCTGCGGCGGCATCAGCTTCCTCATAGGCGCGACCCTCAACGTCGCGGCCGTGAACCTGGCGATGCTGATCCTCGGACGCATCATGCTCGGCGTCGGCATTGGCTTCGGCAATCAGGTGTGATTCTGACAGGTTCTCACTTGGTGAGAGAACAATGCAGAGTTCCAGTTGCATTTGGGGTTAGCTCACATGATGTTCTTGGTGGTGGCGTAGGCTGTACCGCTGTACCTGTCGGAGATGGCACCAGCGCACCTCCGCGGCGGGCTGAACATGATGTTCCAGCTCGCGACGACGCTCGGCATCTTCACAGCGAACATGGTCAACTACGGCACGCAGAAGATCAAGCCGTGGGGGTGGCGGCTCTCGCTAGGCCTCGCGGCGGCGCCGGCTCTGCTGATGACTGTGGGCGGGTTTCTCCTCCCGGAGACGCCCAACAGCCTCATCGAGCGCGGGCGCGCCGAGGAGGGGCGGCGCGTGCTGGAGCGCATCCGTGGCACCGCGGAGGTCGACGCCGAGTTCACGGACATGGTGGAGGCCAGCGAGCTGGCCAACTCCGTCGAGCACCCGTTCCGGAACATCCTGGAGCGGCGCAACCGGCCGCAGCTGGTGATGGCCGTCTGCATGCCGGCGTTCCAGATCCTGACGGGCATCAACTCAATCCTGTTCTACGCGCCCGTGCTGTTCCAGAGCATGGGCTTCGGCGGCAGTGCGTCCCTCTACTCCTCCGTGCTCACCGGCGCCGTGCTCTTCTCCTCCACGCTCATCTCCATCGCCACCGTCGACCGCCTCGGCCGCAGGAAGCTCCTCATCAGCGGCGGCATCCAGATGATCGTTTGCCAGGTCAAGACGACACCATCACATCACAGATACACAACGCACACACCATGGCAATTTGCATCGACAAAATCTTAATTTGAGTTCTTGGAACGCGCGTGCGTGCAGGTGATCGTGGCGGTGATACTGGGCGTGAAGTTCGGGACGGACAAGCAGCTGTCGCGGAGCTACTCGATCGCCGTGGTGGTGGTGATCTGCCTCTTCGTGATGGCATTCGGGTGGTCGTGGGGTCCCCTGGGGTGGACGGTGCCGAGCGAGATCTTCCCGCTGGAGACGCGGTCGGCGGGGCAGAGCATCACGGTAGCCGTGAACCTCTCCTTCACCTTCGCGATTGCACAGGCGTTCCTGTCGATGCTCTGCGCGTTCAAGTTTGGCATCTTCCTCTTCTTCGCCGGCTGGATCACCGTCATGACCGTCTTCGTCCACGTCTTCCTGCCGGAGACCAAGGGCGTGCCCATCGAGGAGATGGTGCTGCTCTGGAGGAAGCACTGGTTCTGGAAGAAGGTCATGCCCGACTTGCCGCTCGAGGATGGGTGGGGAGGCGGCGGTGATGCTCCCGCCGATAACAAGAAGTAATCACAAGCGAAGAAAGAAAGAAGATAAGCATGGGACATTAGATCATGAGACATAGCATGTAGGAGGAATTAAGGATGCTTATTATATGCAGGTTGTATTTATGTGATGTGTAGCTTGTGATTAATGTGCATTTTGTGACTGAAGGAGACAGCAGAGCAGCATAGTATGGTAGTTGCATCATGCCATTTGGAAGCAAGTAAATGTTGTTCAGGCCCTATAGTATATTTTTCTTCTTCTCATTTCTCAAAAAGAAAATGTGTGTTTTCCACTCAAAGATGTGTATTCCCAAGCCCTTATTTCAGGATTTGTTTTTGTTGAATTACATGCACCCCAGTTCACCTAAAAACTAAACTATTGATGAAAGATAGAAAATCTACTCATATTTCAACAGTTTTGTTAAATGTGATCAATGGGCGACGAAGAATGATGAAGGCAGAGGCTGAGGTAAGCGAAGTTAGGGTTAAGGTTCGAACGGAAATAGCTTTGATATCATGCAGATGTTTTGGGAATAATTGTGTGTGTTTCCGGTAGGATTTTAAAGGGTATACAGTCTAAATATTATCATATCTGAGTCTAACACGACTCTTTATTAGATAATAATACTAACTCACCAAATCCTCCTTGGGTGACGTACAACAATGCACATTTGCTCTGGATTTAATTCTCGGCCGTCTCGCCCCTTGCTCGAACTTATTTCGTCGACGGCGCCGGCGCCGGCGTGCTGCACGATCATCACGCGCATGCAGCCGTACAGCCCCTGCGAGGCTTCAACAAGAACACAGGGATGGGCAGGCAGTTCGGATGGCTCCAGCAAGACCACGGATGACGGTTTCGAGTCTACGACCAACACGGCCTCGGCCTTCCGCACCGGTTTTCATCCGCCACAGCCTCCGCCTTCCGCCACTGGTCCGCAGCCGCCACAGGCTCGGCCTTCCCCTGCGCACCGCACTGGTCCGCAGCCGCCAGAGTCTTTAGCCTTGTCTGCCTGTGAGCCACGCTAATCCGAAGCCAGCACAGGTTCAGCCTTCTCCCCGGGCGCCACTGTCTAAGCCGCCGTGTAACATCCTAAATTAAATGCTTGATTTTGATTTCCCTTGATTTTAATTGAATGCTTCTCGAGTTTTGAATCCCAAAGAAGTAAATTAACAAAAGAAAAATTAAATTCAAATTGATCAAATAACAAAATGCAAACCTAATTAATCAATGAAATTTGAAAACAAAACAAAATAAAATCTGAATTTGAAAAGAAAAGGAAAATAAAAGAAAAACCAAAAATCGGTTTGGGCAAAAACCTAACCCGGCCCACCTCTCCCCCCTTCCCCCCGACCAAACTCCCTCCTTCCCTCTCCTCCCAGCTTGCCCGCTCATCCCCTGCTACCTGTCAACCGCATGAGCACCGCTGCCCTGCTCCCACGCTGCCGGCACTGTCACCCACATCGTCGCAGTCCTCGCCTCAACAATGCGCGCCCAACCCGCTGTCCTTTGTGATGAGGACATCAATTCTATAGATACAAACACCACTCCTCCTACTACTACAAATGCTACTCCTCAACTTGGTGCAATACAAGGACCAATTACAATGGCACGTGTACGACAACTAAATTATCAGGTGAACTTGTTCCTATGAATGCATAATTGTGCAATAGAGAATAGACCGTTACCTGATGCACGTGTTGTTCTTTTACTCAGGAACTTAGGAGATGTTCAAACAAAAGGAGGGGTACAACATGAAGAGAAGCATGTGCAAGCATGGTACAAGGAAGGTCCCTACATCACTTCAGTTCCAAGTCAAGCAAGAGTTCCAGTGAGACACGTTCTGGAATTCAATTCAGCATCCGGAGACAGCACCAACTTCAAACGTGCATAGAAGTCGCACACAGACTCCGTTTGAGGTGTACGAGTACATGATGAAAAGTTTATCTCGTCCTCTTTCCAACGGATCTAGATCTACCTCCAAATTCCTTTTGTGCACACCACAATCGCCAAAACAATTTGGGGGATGATTCTGAATCCGAGTCCAAAGATGCCGCACCACCTACACTTGGGCATACGGGCCTTGTACCTCCTAGGGGCACACGTCCACCCCCTGGCCACCACCCCCTTCCCCTATCTCCCATGTATACCCATGTGTCCACCACTTTTAGGTTTAGGTTTTGTTTTGATTATTTCCACCGTTTGTGAAACTCGTCAATTGCTCTTGTGTCGGCTAGACCAACAGCGTTGATTTACAGAATCTTATCTTTGTGATCTTCATAATATATCCTCAATTCAGATTGTTTTTATCCTTGTTCTTACTTGTTCTTCGATTGCTTGCAGGAATTGAACATCGTGTTCAGGTCAAACGCGTCTTGGCACGGTTGATAACGACTCAGAGTGTGGTTTAGCGATAGCTTGGTGATCAAGTCAATTCGGTTGGTAGCTTGAATCGTTAAAGTCGTCTCCACAAATCGTAGTTATCAAATTCACCGAAAGATCGGACATAGCGTGACTCATCACTTCACATCGTGTCACCATTCCGTCACCCACACCTCACACTGCCGACTCGTCGCCCCGCACAGCAACCGCTCGTCTGTCTCGCCGCTGAGCTCCCTCGATAAACCGTGTTGCGCTCCTCCCATTTAAGCCCCAGGTGAAGCGCGCAGTAGGTTCCCCTTGTAGTCTCATTCATTCTCCCCATCTCCTCCATCCCTCTCACACACCAAAGAGGAAGCACCGAGTTGTGGAGCTTGAGCCCCTCTGTTCAGGTCGTTGTTGTAACAGCCCAAAATTTTAATTTCAGTTGAAAATAAGACTTTAATTATTTTTGTGGATTTTCTGGAAACTTTAAAAACTTTTCCCTAACTATTTTAAAGCTAAAAGAATTATTTGGAAAAATCTATAAGTAATAAAAAGTTAAAATTATTTTATTTAAGTTCAGAATGTATTTGAGAATTTCTGTGAATTTTCTCAAATTTTTTGGATTTTATTTGCTATTTTCTAAAGCCTATTTGAATTTCTAGGATTAAATTAATTGGAAAATCAAATTAAAAATCTTATCAACGATCTGGGCGAAGCCCAAGATCTTGTGCCCCTTCACCCATCTTCCCTACCCGGCGCGCGCCCGGCTTTTTTTTTTTCTTAGTCATTGCCGGTGGGCCCCGATCGCCATGTGTCCCCTTCCTTCTTTCTTCTTCCTCCTTCCTTTTTTTCCCCGCGCCGCTGCCGCCATGACCGAAGCTTTCCCTTCCGTCCCCGCCGCGGATTCTTTCCTCTTTTCTCCCCGATTCCGCGCGCAATCAGATCGCCGTGCCGCACCGCCTTCCTTCCCGGCCTCGCCTCCCTTTCCCGCGCCCCCAATCCCCGCCGCGCCCGTCGCCACTGCCATTAAAGCCGCACCCGAACCTTGGCCTCCGACCTCCTCCTCCTCTATAAAAGGCACCGTCGGCTTCGCAATTCTCCACACATCCAAACCCCTCAACTCTCATCCTCTCGCTCGCTTTCAATCAACGGCAATTTGAGTTTCCCCGCCGGCGGCCGAAACTCTTTCTTCTTCGATTCCGGCGCCGTCGAGCCTCCTCCGCCCTCGCCGCCGCCACCAGGAGCTTCGGCATTCCCCGGCAATCATTGTGCGCACCTCGGCTTCGCTTGAAGATCACCGGAGCTCCGACTTCGTCAACGACCGAGCCGCGCCGCCGCCTCTTCTCGTCGCCGACCCTCTTCCGGCCTCCCTCCGCCATCGCCAGTAGTGTGCGAATCGATGTGCGTCCTCTCCATTTTGCGCTCGCTCGCCCCACAGTGCCTCCGTTCGCCGACAAGCCTGCCGCCGAGCCGCCGCCGGTTCTCCGTCGACGTGGCCACCACCCAAAGCCACTTGTGCGCCATCTCATCGTTAATTCTTTGGCGCGTTAGCGCGTGGACGCCTTGCCTGGGCGCGCCGCCGCGACTCGGCGCCTCGTGCCTTCATTGCGCAAACCGAGTCCACCGTGAGCTCGGGGCGCGGTGGACTCGATCCACCACCTATTCGCCCCCACTCGCGGCCTCGGCGGCCGTCTCTGCCGACGCATGCTGACTCAATAAATCCGATTTCCTTTAGAAAAATAATTCGGAAAGTCTAGCAAATTCTGAAAATTGAATTAAAATTAGATTTAAACTTCCAGGAGCTCGTATTTCTTCATACGAACTCCGATTTAGGTGAATCAAAATTCTAAATTTGTCTAAAATCAAGATCTAGCTAACTAAACCAAAATTATTTAATTTGGAGTTAATTTGTATTTTCATTTGAATTTATTTGAGTTCATTGAATTCTGTTTGAATTTGGATTATTCTCGCGTATAGATTTTGACGACTCCGGAGAGCTTGACCCTATTGAAGAAGTAGAATACCAGGAATTTGAACAAGGCAAGTTACACCATTGACCATTTTGCCCCTAATATTTAAAATTATTTAATTTCTGTTTTAAATTATTATTGCATGCATAATTGTATTTAATTATTTTAAATTCCTATTTTAAATACTTAATTATTCCAATTCCTTTGTATAGCCACATTTGAATACTGTATTACCAATTCCTTGTCACCTTAGTCAAATGAATTTAAAAATAAATATATGCTTAGCAAATGCTTAGACCAGGAAATATTTGATTTTGGGAGAATTTAGCCAAGACTTCAAAATTTGATAAAAAGCCTATGACATTGGTATGTCATGATGGACTTTGCAAATGTCTTTGAAAATTATAAAAATAAAAGAAAATAGTTTGTACTTGGGCAAACATGGACCGTTGGTGGGTGCTTGAGTTTATGCAGGCTCGTCAGTTGGGACCGAGATCCGTGGTTTTTTTGAAAGTTGCCCAAGTAGGTTAAGGACCGGTCTTTGAGCCGCATCTTGCAAAAGCTCCACCGTACTACCACATGTTCTGTATGGGCAGAACCAGGCTTAATAATTTGTCTTACCTCATTATTGTTTATGCCATTTTTGTTGTGTGGGTGTCGGTTAGACTTTATTCCCTTAGGCGCAAGAGGGGTTTCGGCAGTGGTTAGCCTAATGGAAGTGAAACCTTAGCGGGCATATTGGTATTGAGGTAATGCATTGGAACGCCTTGTGATAATTGCCCGATCACACGCCTAAGGAAGCGTGTATTGGCCGACATAACTGCAAATTATCTCATGTGGGTAAGTTGTACCCCTCTGCAGAGTGTAAATCTATTGAATAGCCGTGTCCACGGTCATGGACATCTTGAGCAAAGCCACTCTAAGTTAGATTTGTTTTTGGTTTTAAAATAACTTTGGACATGATTTGAGGATGGTTAATCCTTGTGGTAAAATTGGGCGGGTAGCCTTGTGATAGGAGGGTATCCTTCACCATGTTTCATATGGAGGTTATCCACTATAAAATGATCAATTTTAAATCTGATTTTAGCTATGGGATAAAAATGTACCTTGAAACTTAGTACAAATATTTAAACCAAAAAGGCTGATTTACGCAAATAAACCCTACAACCTTCCTTTGAATAACTTATGCATGCATTCTAAATTTCGTATTGGGTGTAATTTATAGCACAGTTGTAGTGCTCACTCTTGCTGAATATTATTATTCAGGAGAAGACTTCTATCCAGAAGGTGAGGAGCAGGACGATTAGGCAGCGTGAGAGACCATGTGAGAGGTCCTCCACTCTGAGTGATGAGTATTTGACAAGTGTGTTGATTAGATTGAGAGTTGAGTTTTCGGTTTGACTATTTTACATTTGAGTTAGGGAAATCGGAACTACATTTGTGTATGGAGCGGAAGTTCGATTAATCAGAACTAGGTGTTGGAAATAGGAACTTCCGATTTATCCGGTTTTGGTCTGGTGAAGGAAATCGGAACTTCCGCACAAGGGGTAGCGGAGTGTCCGATATCTCGACATTGAGGTTCTCTCGAGATGAAAATCGAATTGAATTTATGGAAAGTCGGATGTTAGAAGATCGGAAGTACCATTGTGTTAAGCGCGGAACTTCCGATAATCTGACAACAGCGGATGTTCGAAATCGGAACTTCATTTGTGGTAAATCGGAACTTCCGATTGTGTCGAATGCGAGAGAAGATTAATTTGTGATTTTGATTTTGTATGAGTTTGAGTCTTATACAAATATTGATGCTATGATATTGTGCAATGCTATGTGATGTGTTTTTATGCATGTGTTGTTGCAGGGCATCAAGATGGAGTCGTGGCGAGACACGTGGACGGACTAAGCGCAGGAGGCGTTGAGGTCGAACGGTCGGGATGTGTCGAAGACGGCGTGAATCTTGAAGCGGTTGCAGTCGTGCACAACAAGGTGTCTGAGGCTTCGGAAGGTGCGCAAAGGCGAAAGGTCTTTTCGCAAAGCGGCAAAAGTGGAGGCGGTTCCGTTCGGTGTAGCGGGCTTAATGGGTTGGAGGCCCATTAGCGGAGGCTATAAATAGGGAGAACCACGGAGTTAGGGTTAGACCTTTTGATAGAAAATTAGGGTTAGCTCTAAAAAGGATTTGTTTTGCTTTTGAGAGCTTGTTGAGAGGAGAGTATGGCTGAAACCTATTGTAATCTTTCCTCTTTGCGTTACCTCTGTAATCCATGTTTCAATCCAATGAAATCGAGGTTTCGATTATCCGATTTTGCAACTCTCTCTCTCTGCTCATGTTGAATATCTAGGGTTTTGGCATATCTTTTGATTCGTTTTATGAGATAGCATGAAACTTCATATCTAGAATCGTTTTGGTATTGCTATTACTTCCTCAAAGTTTCATGCTCTAAGAATCGAGAATCTCGATTATCATTGGTTTTGGTCTTTCTTGCCCTTCTTCAAGAAATCCGTTTTTGGTTCGATTATTGAATCTTTGGTTGCGATTCTTCTCCATAAAGTCAAGATGGTGTTTAGGATGATGTCTGTAAAACTTGACCGAGAAGAGCATTCAAGATTAAGTAGTTTGGATTTTTGGGCAAAAACCGAGCGTTACATTCTTGATCGGGATAATCGAGACTTCGATTTTATGCGTGGAAGTACATAGCGGAACTTCCGCTATACATCGCGGAACTACGCAGCGGAACTTCCGCAATCTCGCCGGAACTTCCGATTTCGGAAAACGACTGAAACTTGCTTTTGTTATTTGATCTTACTTCATTTACTTTCTTTAGATCTTCAAAGATTTTGTAGGTCGGTTTTAAATACGATGAAGGGAGTATTAATTTTTAGGCACCATTCACCCCCTCTGTTGCCATTTCGGTCCTTCAATTGGTATCGAGCGGTTAGCTCTTCTTGATAGATCTTAACGGTCGGTTGAGCCATGGCAGCGGACAAGTATTCCACCAAGCCTCCGCTTTTGATGGTCCGATTACCCTACGGAAGAGCCGAATGGAAACTTACATCCGTGCTCGGGGTATGCTATCCGGAGAAAGGTGAAGGTTAGATTTGTTGTTCTCGCCGATGAGAACATCAATGCCGGAAACATGGCGATGTTGAGGCAAATGCTAAGGCAAGGAACATAATCATTCGTGGTTTAAGCGAAGTATGAGTTTGATCGTATTTCTCATTTGATTTACGCTATGACATCCGGGTGACCCTCGATGCATACCATGAGGGCACTACCCAGATTAAGGCGGTTCGACAAGACCGGTTCAAGCGTGAATCTGATAAATTTGAAATGCTTGTTGGTGAATCTTTAGACGAGTGCTTTTCACGTTTTCACAAGATTTTGAGCAACCTCCGAGCGGTCGGTCTTACATACCCGACTCGGATAACGCTCGACGGATGCTTTTCGCACTTGATCTTCGTGTTTGGGAGATGAAAGTGACTACCATCAAAGATAGCACGGACCTCGACCACGACTCTTGATGCGCTTTACTCGCGTCTCAAGACTCACGAGATTGACATTGTCTCTCGAAGGTCGAAGTCACGATCGATGGCTTTAGTCACCGATCCCACCTCTGGATCTTTTTACGAGTCGATCGTGGGTTCTCCTAGGCTGCTCTCGTGACATAGCGATGATCGTTAGAGCGACTTGAGGATGAGCAGACTAGCCCTCCTAGCTCGGAAGTTTTCCCATGCTTACAAGAGGAGGAGGGATGGTAAAAGAGGAGGTCTGTGATTTGTTTGAGTGTGGTGGCCCCAACCACATCCGAGCAAGCTGTCCCAAGCTTGGGAAGGGCAAAGGTGATTATGGCGGTCCGAGCAAGAACGACTACATCGACAAGAACCGCAACACGAAGCCTTCAAAGACTGACCAAGGCAAGAAGAAGTTCGCAACTTTGGGAAGGCAAAGAAGGCTGTTCCATCGCGTCCTCACCGCCTCGACGAACCGGACACCGGCGAGGTGGAGGGGTGGAGGACGATGATGGGAAGGATGATCATGATCCCAAGGACGACGGCAACTTCTCGGCATGTGCTTCATGGCCCTCGGGCGAATCGAGCGACAATGGTGTACTCGACTCGATGAGGTTAGTCCACTTATGACCAGCTTAATGATGCTTTTCTTAAGCTAGGTAGATTCCATGCTAAGTCTAGGGCTAAGTGTCTTTGGGTTGGAGAAGGAAGTAGCTAGACTATCACGGGAGCTTACTTTACTTACATCCGCTCCCTCCGTGATGAATGTGACACATGTTGTGCTTTGATTGATGATATGGAAAAATTAAGGACCTTACATGATAGTGTGTCCTCCGAACTTGACATGATTAAGGTAGAGAACATTAGCCTTCTTCTTGAATTAGAGATGAGTAGGGTAGCACCTCCTTTATCCACTCTTTGTTGAGGCTCTCGCTTGCACCTCATGTGAGGTTAAGGACAATTCGTTTAGAGGTCTTTATACCATGTTGCTTGATCACTGAAACTTGTGAAAATTGTAATAAACTCAAGATGAACCTAAAGCAGGCAGATCACAAAATTGTTGAATTTCAAGTCTGCGCTACTAGAGCCTATTGTTTCTTGTTTAAACTGTCCTAAGTTAGCTCTTTGAATTAGAATCAGATTCAAGCGGTTTCAAGAAATGATTGATCACAATAACAAATTGGCTCGGTATGCTTCTAAGGACCTTGTTAGCTCACCATGCAATCATTGTTATAAACTAAAATGTGATTTGGTTGCTTTGGATGAAAAATGTGTGAAGCTAACTAAGGACCTTCTAGAGACACAATCATCTGCTTGTATTGTGTGTCTTTGGGAAGAAGTCTAAGGGTTTGGTAGAGGCGCCTAGCAACGTGAACCAATCAGCTAGCGATGGGATTTGTCCCCCAAAGTCGTCGGTGTGCATGCTCTTTCCTCCGTTGTTGGTTCTTCTTACGCCCTTTCCTTCCTGCTGTCACTTCTTCCCCTGCTCTTCTTGCACCTCTCTCTTCTGGAGTGTCGGTATCTTATGAACACTCTCGAGAGGTTTGTAGGAGGCAAGAAGAAGCTCAATCTCATTCTAGACAAATCTAAAATTTGCAGATTTAATCGGGGTCTAGGATATGATATCCGAGGAGGATATGAAGAAGCATCCACTGTCGTGCTCAAAACCATAGCACGGTGTGATCAAAACTAAGCCTGTGGATGAGAAAGTCAATTTTAAGTCGTGGGTTTTGTTCAAAGGATTTCGACGACAAGGTGATTCCACTGCGGCTTCGCCCCTCGAAGGCGAGTATCATTGCACCTTCTGTCGGAAAGATGGACATTTAGTTGATCATTGCTTCATGCGCGCCAAGATCGCAGAGAGACCGTGTTGAGTCTCTTAGGCACATTCGTGGTCACCCGGATCTTGAGTGCACCTAAGACCAACACGAGGTCTAGGTTTGTTCCATCGATGATTTTGGGCGACATCGAGGACTTGGTTTTTACGAGTTTTCGAGTTTCGTCCTCATGCTCCCTTTGGTCGTAACTTCCGCCGTCACGAGGGTAGATCTCGTTTTCCTTTCGAGATAGCTACTGGCGAGATCGCATATTATCGCACTTCGACTCGCTCTCCATAGCGATCGGATCCGAGAACAGTGAGATCTTTGACTTGTTGAGTGACAGAGGCGTAGGGTAGATAGAGGTCGGTCTTGCTTGACTACTTCATCATTCGCCGTGTTACTCGGTATTGGGTGCCAAAATCTTTGTTGATTCACCCGAAGATGAGACTTTACTCTGTTTGACTCGTGGTCGCCATTTGGGAAGGAAAGGTGCGGATTGTAGACTCGGTTGTTCACGTCATATGGTGGTGAGTCTCGTTGGTTTTCTTCCTAGCCGCGCTCCGGTGATGAGGCGATCACCTTGGAGATGCTTCATTTGGCGCGTCATCGCTAAAGGTCTGTGAGCATTAATGATTCTTTTATTTTAAAAGATGTTGCCTTAGTAAGTAAGCTGCGGTATAATCGCTTTCAGTTCTCGACCACTGATGGCGGTTTCGAGGTGAGTTTTAAGAAAAACAATTGCAAAATTCTTGATTCTTGGGTAGTCTAGTTTTGGGATTTCGATATGGGAGGATCTTTCGTGCTGATTTTTCGGATCTTCCGGTGATCCTCTCCGATGTTTAATTATACGAATCCGTGATTTGACTTTACGGCATAGGAGACTTGGTCATATAGGATTTGATCATCGACCGAGTTAGCGCCACGATCTCATTCGTGGTTTGCGAAACTCAAAATGGTCAAGGATCTTGTTTGTGCTCCTTGCGCGACGGCAAAATGGTTGCCGCTTCACATCCTCGATTCTGATGACTATGACAGATGCACTGTGTCAAGCTGCTCCATATGGACACGATGGGACCGGCTAGAGTGCGGTCGATGGGAGGAAGTGGTGCGTACTTGTCGTGGTCGATGACTTCTCGAGGTATTCTTGGGTTTTTCTTAGCCTTGAAGGATGAGGCGTTTACTCTTTTTCGTGGTCTTTTGGTAGGCTTTCTGTTGAGCTCCCGGGTGCATTACGAGCAATTCGCGCGATAATGGCACCGAGTTCAAGAATTCCTACTTTGAGAGTTTTGTGGTGAGACAAGTGTAGAGCACCGTTCTCGTCTCCATCGTCCCCCAACAAAATGGCGTTGTGGAGAGGAAGAACCGTACCTTGGTCGAGATGGCGGGACGATGCTTGATGAGTACTCTACACCTAGGAAGTTTTAATGAGGGAATTGCTCTCGCTTGTCATGTTTCTATGAGTTTTCTTGGGCACTCTTGCATCGCACTTCTTATGAGTTGAGATATGGCGAAAACCCAGTCTCGCATTTTCGTGTGTTTGGTTGCAAGTGTTTTATTCAAGTCCGGGAACCTAGATAAGTTCGAGTCACGATCTTGTGATGGGATCTTTACAGGTTACTCGACTTCTTCTCGTGCCTATAGAGTGCAGGCTGAGTCTAGTAAATTGTTAGAAACACAGTGAGGTGACCTTCGATGAGGCCATCCGAGGACTAGGCACGATATCTCGAGTTCCTTAGAGCGACCTGAGTCCATCTTTGTGGGCGATGAGGAGGATGGAGATGAGGGTTGTTTACCCGATCCAGTTCCTTCTCTTCCTCTTGAGGTGCCTTCTTCCACCGCACCTCGAGGAGATCCCTTACCTTACGCTTCTTACAAGCTAGTGGCTCTGTTCCTATCTTATCGCTAATGAGGTAGAGGCCACTTCTTCATCTCACTGGACCTCCAAGACACATTCAAAGGACCATCCTTGAGCGAGATAATTGGAGATCTCTTTGAGCGAGTCACTCGTTCAAAAACTGGCATGTCTCTATTCTGTCTCCATTATGCTTTTGTTGCCTCGTTTGAGCCCAAAGACGTTTGTCATGCTCTTTCTGATGAGTCATGGACTAACGCAATGCGAGGAATTGGAAAACTTTGAAAGGAACAAGGTCAGGTCCCTTGTTGAGCCCCTCAAGGTCACAATATCATTGGGACCAAATGGGTGTTCAAGAACAAGCAAAGTGAAGATGGGTTAGTCATTGAAACAAGGCTAGGTGGTAGCTCGGGGTACTCTCAAGTTGAGGTCTAGATTTGAAGAGACTTTTGCCCCTGTAGCTAGACTTGAAGCCATTAGAGTCCTGCTTGCCTTTGCAGCTTCTAAGGGTTTCAAGCTTTAGCAGATGGATGTCAAGAGTGCCTTTCTCAATGGCCTTATTGAGGAAGAAGTCTATGTCGACTGACCTCTGGTTTCGAGAACTCCAAATACCCTAACCATGTCTGAGCTTTCCAAAGCTTTGTATGGACTCAAGCGAGCTCCAAGAGCTTGGTATGAAAGGCTTAAGTCCTATCTGTGAGCCATGGTTTTGAGATGGGTAAAATTGACAAGACCTTGTTCATCCGCCGTCTTGGCGCGATCTTACGCTCGTCGGATCTCGTGGATGACATTATCTTTGGCGGCTCCTCGCATGCTCGTTTCCCAGTTTTCCGATGTCATGAGCTCGGAGTTTGAAATGAGCATGATGGGCGAGTTGAGCTTCTTCCTTGGCTTTCAAATCAAACAGACTCGGGAGGGTACCTTTCTTCATCAAGGCAAATACACTCGAGACCTCTGAGCGTTTCGACATGAATGATGGAAAGCCGATATCAACTCCAATGGCATCTCTGGTGCTCTGGATCCAGATGAAGACGGCGAACCTGTTGACCAAAAGGATTTTAGGAGCATGATTGGCTCTCTCTTGTACCTCACAGCCTCGAGACCAGACATACACTTTTCTGTGTGTCTTTGTGCTCGGTTTCAAGCTTCTCCTCGCGTATCTCACCGTCAGGCGGTGAAGCGCATCTTTCGGTACCTTCGAGCTACCATTGACTATGGCATCTGGTACTCTTCCTCTTCTTGTCTATCTCTTAGAGCTTTCTCCGATGCAGACTTTGCTGGCTGTAGGATAGATAGGAAGAGCACTTCTGGCACTTGCCAATTCATTGGCACTTCTCTCGTCTCCTGGTCGTCGAGGAAGCAATCCGGTGTTCGCGATCCACTGCAGAGGCGAATGCGTTCTGTCGCACCGATTCTTTGTAGTCAAGTGCTTTGGATGGTCTCGACCCTGCAGGATTTCGGGCTATCTATCGACTGCGTTCCACTCTTCTGTGATAACACGTCTGCGATTTGCATTGCAAAGAACCGATGCAACATTCTCGGACCAAGCATATTGATATCGATATCACTTTCTTGAGACCATGTAGAGAAGGGTGACATTGTGCTCAGTTTGTGGAGAGTGAGCACCGGTTGGCGGATATCTTCACTAAGCCTCCGGATGGCTCTCGGTTTTGACTCTGCATGGGAGAGCTTGGGGTGGTTTGTCCTTACGGATTCTTTGTGAGGGGAGCTTTGTGCTACTCTTGTATTATATTATATTATATCATATTATACGCTTACTCCTTTACAGTTGCATTTCTTTTAATATTTTGGGTCGAAGTCCTTCCAGCATAGGTTAGAATGGTTCTCTTGCCAAATTGCTTTGACTGCTACTTCTTGTCTTGTGCTTCTAGGATGCTGCTTATTAGCTGGTTCTTCCTTCTCTAAGTAGAGCTTACTCACTTCTTATAGGTTCTAGCAGGGTCGGGCCACCCTTGGGTAGACAGGGCGATGTTTGCTCCTTAGTGTAAGAGTTGATCGGTGATAGTCCTAGAATCATATGGGGTAGATAAGAACACGTCTCGGCGATAGTTTTCTCTATATCTTTTCTATGCTCTAAAGGACTGCCTTTTCTGTTTTACTTATCAGATTCTCGTTTTTGTTCCTTTGGTTCAGGGGGAGTTATTCTTGGTTATTCCATATTCTTAATTGTGTCATAACTCAACCTGAATTAAAAGATGCATCTCATTCTGAAGGGAATCTGGATTTTTGTGTATTTCATCAAGCATTGCATAATAATCAAATGGAGCCTTGTTTATTATCCCTTATGATCTGTTTTCACTATTTTACATCTTGCCATGATTTATGCTAAACTGCTAGATCTATCATGACTTTTTATGTGTAGTTTAGTCTTTGCCATGCTAAGGTATTTAAAAATGCTAAACTTGAATTAAAATCTTGTCATGATAGCTCTTGAGACTAGTCTGGTTGAAACTATCCTTTTATGATTTTCGCCATGTCAAGTAGGCTGAGTTGAGTCCTGAATCTCTTTTGAACTTTTGAGTAAGCTATGTCGGTTTGTTAAGAAACATGACTTATCTCTAATCCTTGGTCTAAAAACTTCAAAAGCAAAATGATCTCTTTTGTGCGAAAAACCGATCTCACCAAATCTTTCTCATGAGACGGCTTGCCATTGTACTAGGCATGAACTCGGGGAGCCTTGGATGACCTAAGATCACCTCCTTAAGTCATTGCTTGGAGTGGTCGCATAAGGCTTGGGATCTAGCACATGTTAAAAAAATGGTTGAAGCTCGGGAGGCGGTTGTGGATGGCACCTAGTCCGAGCTTGCTTCTTGAGATAAAACCATAAAAGTCTTGAGAAAAAGAAAAATGTGCTAAAATTGCTTATCTTCAAAGAGACCAAGTTACGGATAAAATGAGTCCTTCTTCACCTGGTAGCACTCTAAACTGTTCAGGATGAGTCTTCTTGGTTCAACTTAGATTATTTGACATGGCTTGCATCATCCTTGGATATTTTTAGCTAGACTTCAATCTTGGCTTATTTAACTTGCTAAAGAATTGGATCATTAATCAGATTATGGACTTTCTGTCTTAGCTTTTCTATACATCAATTGTCATGATCTTGATAGCATTCTTCTGTGTTATGGCTTGGTGTAATACTCTAATAGTCATTTTGGATAATCTACATGGCTCCTAATGCTTAAAATGAACATCATATAGTCTTTTCCTCCCTTTTCTTCATATTGATGATTTTATTGCCAAAGGGGGAGAATTTTTGTGAGAAAAAGCCTTCCTTCTGGAGAGCCTTGAGTTTTGTGCGAAAATTGCTCTTTCATCTCATCTCAAGTCTTTCTCTTTTTGTCAACTTGGTCTTGAGCTTAATTACTCTTGTTTAGACCTTGGTTGACTGTAATCTCAAACTCATCTTATGCTTTTTCGGTAATTGTCAATATACTCATCAAGGGGGAGATTGAGAGACCATGTGAGAGGTCCTCCACTCTGAGTGATGAGTATTTGACAAGTGTGTTGATTAGATTGAGAGTTGAGTTTTTCGGTTTGGACTGTTTAAAAGTCAGGAAATCGGAACTACATTGTGTATGGAGCGGAAGTTCGATTAATCGAACTACCGGTGTTGGAAATAGGAACTTCCGATTTATCCAGGTTTTGGTCTGGTGAAGGAAATCGGAACTTCCGCACAAGGGTAGCGGAGTGTCCGATAATCCGACATTGAGTGTTCTCGAGATGAAAATCGAATTGAATTTACGGAAAGTCGGATGTTAGAAGATCGGAAGTACCATTGTGTTAAGCGCGAACTTCCGATAATCTGACAAGTCTTGGATGTTCGAAATCGGAACTTCATTTGTGGTAAATCGGAACTTCGATTGTGTCGAGCGTGTAGAGAAGATTAATTTGTGATTTTGATTTTGTATGAGTTTGAGTCTTATACAAATATTGATGCTATGATATTGTGCAATGCTATGTGATGTGTTTTTATGCGTGTTGTTGCGGGGCATCAAGATGGAGTCGTGGCGAGACACGTGGACGGACTAAGCGCGAGGCGTTGAGGTCGAAGCGGTCGGGATGTGTCGAAGGCGGCGTGAATCTTGAAGCGGTTGCGTAGTCGTGCACAACAAGGTGTCTGGAGGCTTCGGAAAAGGTGCGCAAAGGCGAAGGGTCTTTTCAAAGCGGCAAAAGTGGGCGGTTCCGTTCGGGTGTAGCGGGCTTAATGGGTTGGAGGCCCATTAGCAAAGGCTATAAATAGGGAGAACCACAGGTTAGGGTTAGACCTTTTGATAGAAAATTAGGGTTAGCTCTAGAAAAGGATTTGTTTTGCTTTTTGAGAGCTTGTTGAGAGGGAGAGTATGAACTGAAACCTATTGTAATCTTTCCTCTTTGCGTTACCTCTGTAATCCATGTTTCAATCCAATGAAATATGAACTCTCTCTCTCTCTGTTCATGTTGAATATCTAGGGTTTTGGCATATCTTTTGATTCGTTTTATGAGATAGCATGAAACTTCATATCTAGAATCGTTTTGGTATTGCTATTACTTCCTCAAAGTTTCATGCTCTAAGAATCTGAGAATCTCGATTATCATTGGTTTTGGTCTTTCTTGCCCCTTCTTCAAGAAATCCGTTTTTGGTTCGATTATTGAATCTTTGGTTGCGATTCTTCTCCATAAAGTCAAGATGGTGTTTAGGATGATGTCCTGTAAAACTTGACCTGAGAAGAGCATTCAAGATTAAGTAGTTTGGATTTTGGGCAAAAACCGGCGTCGTTCTTGATCGGGATAATCAGACTTAGATTTTATGCGTGAAGTACATAGCGGAACTTCGCGCTATACACTTGGAACTACATAAGCGGAACTTCCGCAATCTTGCCGGAACTTCCGATTTCCAGAAGAACAGCCTGAAACTTGCTTTTGTTATTTGATCTTACTTCATTTACTTTCTTTAGATCTTCAGAGATTTTTGTAGGCTGGTTTTAAATACAGTGAAGGGGAGTATTAATTTTAGGCACCATTCACCCCCTCTGTTGCCATTTCGGTCCTTCAATTGGTATCGAGCGGTTAGCTCTTCTTGATAGATCTTAACGGTCGGTTGAGCCATGGCAGCGGACAAGTATTCCACCAAGCCTCCGCTTTTTGATGGTGCGGATTACCCTTACGGAAGAGCCGAATGGAAACTTACATCCGTGCTCGTGGGTATGCCATCCGGAGAAAGGTGAAGGTTAGATTCTTTGTTCTGCCGATGAGAACATCAATTTGGAAACATGGCGATGTTGAGGCAAATGCTAAGGCAAGGAACATAATCATTCGTGGTTTAAGCGTAGTGAGTTTGATCGTATTTCTCATTTGATTTACGCTTATGACATCCTGGGTGACCCTCGATGCATACCATGAGGGCACTACCAGATTAAGGCAGTTCGACAAGACCAGTTCAAGCGTGAATCTGAAGAATTTGAAATGCTTCTGGTGAATCTTTAGGCGAGTGCTTTTGGCGTTTTCACAAGATTTTGAGCAACCTCCGAGCGGTCGGTCTTACATACCCGACTCGGATAACGCTCGATGTGATGCTTTTCGCACTTGATCTTCGTGTTTGGGAGATGAAAGTGACTACCATCAAAGATAGCACGGACCTCTCGACCACGACTCTTGATGCGCTTTACGCGTCTCAAGACTCACGAGATTGACATTGTCTCTCGAAGGTCGAAGTCACGATCGATGGCTTTAGTCACCGATCCCACCTCTGGATCTTCTTACGAGTCGATACATGGGTTCTCCTAGTTGCTCTCGTGACATAGCGATGATCGGTTAGAGCGACTTGAGGATGAGCGACTAGCCCTCCTAGCTCGGAAGTTTTCCCATGCTTACAAGAGGAGGAGGGATGGTAAAGAGGAGGTCTGTGATTTGTTTGAGTGTGGTGGCCCCAACCACATCCGAGCAAACCTGTCCCAAGCTTGGGAAGGGCAAAGGTGATTATGGCGGCCGAGCAAGAACGACTACATCGACAAGAGCCGCAACACGAAGCCTTCAAAGACTGACCAAGGCAAGAAGAAGTTCCGCAACTTTGGGAAGGCAAAGAAGTCATTCCATCAGCGTCCTCACCGCCCTCGATTTAACCGGACACCGGCGAGGTGGAGGGGTGGAGGACGATGATGGGAAGGATGATCATGATCCCAAGGGCGACGGCAACTTCTCGGCATGTGCTTCATGGCCCTCGGGGCGAATCGAGCGACAATGGTGTACTCGACTCGATGAGGTTAGTCCCACTTATGACCAGCTTAATGATGCTTTTCTTAAGCTAGGTAGATTCCATGCTAAGTCTAGGGCTAAGTGTCTTTGGGTTGGAGAAGGAAGTAGCTAGACTATTCACGGGAGCTTACTTTACTTACATCTGCTCCCTCCGTGATGAATGTGACACATCTTTGTGCTTTGATTGATGATATGGAAAAATTAAGGACCTTACATGATAGTGTGTCCTCTGAACTTGACATGATTAAGGTAGAGAACATTAGCCTTCTTGCTGAATTAGAGATGAGTAGGGTAGCACCTCCTTTATCCACTACTGTTGAGGCTACTGCTTGCACCTCATGTGAGGTTAAGGACAATTCGTTTAGAGGTCTTTATACCATGTTGCTTGATCTGCCTGAAACTTGTGAAAATTGTAATAAACTCAAGATGAACCTAAAACGGGCAGATCACAAAATTGCTGAATTTCAAGCTGCGCTACTAGAGCCTATTGTTTCTTGTTTAAAGCTGTCCTAAGTTAAGCTCTTTGAATTAGAATCTGTATCTAAGCAGTTTCAAGAAATGATTGATCACAGTAACAAATTGGCTCAGTATGCTTCTAAGGACCTTGTTAGCTCACCATGCAATCATTGTTATAAACTAAAATGTGATTTGGTTGCTTTGGATGAAAAATGTGTGAAGCTAACTAAGGACCTTCTAGAGACACAATCATCTGCTTGTATTGTGTGTGTTGGGAAGAAGTCTAAGGGTTTGGTAGAGACGCCTAGCAAGCGTGAACCAATCGCTAGCGATGAGGATTTGTCCCCCAAAGTCATTTGTGCATGCTCTTTCCTCTGCTGTTGGTTCTTCTTCTGCCCCCTTTCCTTCTGCTGTCACTTCTTCCCCCTGCTCTTCTTGCACCTCTCTCTTTCGGGAGTGTCAGTATCTTATGAACACTCTCGAGAGGTTTGTAGGAGGCAAGAAGAAGCTCAATCTCATTCTAGACAAATCTAAAATTTGCAGATTTAATCGTGGTCTAGGATATGATATCCGGAGGATATGAAGAATCATCCACCGTCGTGCTCAAAACCATAGCACGGTGTGATCAAAACTAAGCCGGGATCGAGAAAGTCAATTTTAAGTCACGGGTTTTGTTCAAAGGATTTTCGACGACAAGGTGATTCCATCTGCGGCTTGGCCCTCGGAAAGCGGTATCATTGCACCTTCTGTCGTAAAGATGGACATTTAGTTGATCATTGCTTGGTAGCGCCAAGATCGCGTAGAGACCGTGTTTAGTCTCTTAGGCACATTCGTGGTCGACCCGGATCTTGAGTGCACCTAAGACCAACACGAGGTCTAGGTTTGTTCCATCGATGATTTTGAGCAAGATCGAGGACTTGGTTTTTACGAGTTTTCGAGTTTCGTCCTCATGCTCCTTTGGTCATAACTTCCGCCGTCCCGAGGGTAGATCTCGTTTTCCTTTCGAGATAGCTACATGGCGAGATCGGGCGTGCATTGGCGCCGACTCGCTCTCCGTAGCGATCGGATCCAAAGAACAGTGGTGAGATCTTTGACTTGTTGAGTGACGAGAGCGTAGGGTAGATAGAGGTCGGTCTTGCTTGACTACTTCATCATTCGCCGTGTTACTCAAGATTGGGTGCCAAAATCACCTGTTGATTCACCCGAGATCGAGACTTTACTCTCTGTTTGACTCAGGGTCGCCGGGCTGGGAAGGGAAAGGTCTGGATTGTAGACTCCGGTTGTTCACGTCATATGAGTGGTGAGTCTCGTTGGTTTTCTTCCCTAGCCCGCGCTCCAGGTGATGAGACGATCACCTTGGAGATGCTTCATTTGGGCGTCATCGCTAAAGGTACTGTGAGCATTAATGATTCTTTTATTTTAAAAGATGTTGCCTTAGTAAGTAAGCTGCAGTATAATCTGCTTTCAGTTTCTCAGCTTACCGATGACGGTTTCGAGGTGAGTTTTAAGAAAAACAATTGCAAAATTCTTGATTCTTGAGCGTCTAGTTTGCGGGATTTCGATATGGGAGGATCTTTCGTGCTGATTTTTCGGATCTTACGGTGATCCTCTCCGATGTTTAATTGCTTCGAATCCGTGATTTGACTTTCGGCATAGGAGACTTGGTCATATAGGATTTGATCATCGACCGAGTTAGCGGCCACGATCTCATTCGTGGTTTGCGAAACTCAAAATGGTCAAGGATCTTGTCTGTGCTCCTTCTTGCCGACGGCAAAATGGTTGCCGCTTCACATTCTCGATTCTGATGACTATGACGGATGCACGTGTCAAGCTCGCTCCATATGGACACGATGGGACCGGCTAGAGTGCGATCGATGAGGAGGAAGTGGTATGCGTACTTGTCGTGGTCGATGACTTCTCGAGGTATTCTTGGGTGTTTTCTTAGCCTCGAAGGATGAGGCGTTTACTCTTTTCGTGGTCTTTTGGTAGGCTTTCTGTTGAGCTCCGGGTGCATTACGAGCAATTCGCACCGATAATGGCACTGAGTTCAAGAATTCCTACTTTGAGAGTTTTTGTGGTGAGACAGGTGTAGAGCACCAGTTCTCGTCTCCATACGTCCCCCAACAAAATGGCGTTGTGGAGAGGAAGAACCGTACCTTGGTCGAGATGGTCAGGACGATGCTTGATGAGTACTCTACACCTAGGAAGTTTTGGGCTGAGGGAATTGCTACTGCTTGTCATGTTTCAAGATAATAGGGGAGAATAGTAAGCCAAACGTTGAGGAGGATACACCTCTCACGCCACGCACGAGAGGAATCGTGTAGCACTTTGAGCATTTGTTCAGTCGACAAACCGCGGACACCCATGAAGCGTTGGACCAGAGCAACAACAACCTCACGACACTCCGCACACGCGTTGAGCACCTCGAGCTTCGGTCGGCTCCTGACGCGGTCGCGACCAACCTTGGGCTGAGGGTGGACGTTGTCCCTGCCCGTTGTCCTGCACCTATTGCTTGCTCTTGGGCTGATGAGGTGGAATAGGAAGACGTGAACAACTACATTGCTGATACAGAATCAGATGGGTTCAGTGTTCACAATGATCGTGACCACCGTCGGCTTCGTCGCAATCAACAAGGTATGGGAAGAAATCAATGAGAGGTACGTGATGATCCACTATCTAAAATCAAGTGTACAATACCTTCTTTTGCTGAAAAATATGACCCTGATTCATACCTCACTTGGGAGTTAGTAGTAGACCAAAAATTTACATGCTACGAGTTTCCTAAAAATAGAAAGATTAGGGCTGCTACTAGTGAGTTAACTAATTTTGCATCAATTTGGTGGAAAGAAGCTTATAGGAACGAAAATAATATACCTAGAACTTGAGATGCTATGAAACAGATGATGAGAACTAGATTCGTTTATTCTTATTATGCATGTGATTTGTTAAATAAATTATAACGCTCAAGACAATGTAGTAAATTAGTCTAAGTTGCAAATAACCAAGAATTGCAAATTGATTTATTGCGTTGTGGATTAGATGAAACTGAAGATGCTAAAATAACTAGATTTCTAGGAGGACTTAACCGTGAAATTCAAGACATTCTTGATGATAAAGAATACAACTCTATCACTCGTTTGTTTCGTCTTGATTGTAAAGCTGAAAGGAAGTACATGGACGACAATCAAGGACGAGGAATTTGGGATGTTTTCCTGTAGGTCGGCCAAACTAGCTACAAAACAAGGCACCTTCCTCCACTCCCGGCTGTGACACACCTTCCTCAAGTCGTGGGCTCCCCGCTACCTCCACCACCCCCTCACGTGTTCCCGATGCAAGCAAGTCCACAACGGTGCAAGCACCAACAACAAGTGCTTCTTCAGTAGCTTCCACAGGGAGATCAAGAGATGTGCAATGCCATCGTTGCAAAGGATTTGGACATATGATGCGTGATTGTCAAAGTCAGCGAGCTCTACTTGTGAAAGATAATGGTGAATACATTTCAGATAGTGATATTGAAGAAGAATATGCCTTGGTTGCAGCTGACCCTGCAGGTGATGAGCATGACACTGACCATGAAAAAGAGGAGCATTTGGGCGCTGAAATTTCTGACAAGTATTTGAGCATCATTGTCAAGCGACTGCTAAGTGCTCAAATGGAGCGTGCTCAACAGAACCAATGCCACAACGTGTTCCAAACGAAGTTCGTCATCAAGGAGCGTTCATGTCGGGTTATCATCGATGATGGGAGTTGCAACAACCTTGCCCATGGACATGGTCGAGAACTTGGCTTGATCACAAATCAACACCCGCGTCCTTACTACATCCAATGGTTCAATTCATATGGTAAGTTGAAGGTAACTCGAATTGTGAGAGTACACTTCTCTATTGGTTCATATCATGATTATGTTGATTGCGGTGTCGTACCTATGCAAGCATGCTCTTTATTGTTAGGTAGACCTTGGCAATATGATAGAAATACTATTCATCATGGTAGAACTAATTAACACACTCTCATATCTGAAGAAAAGAAATTTATTTTGCTTCCAATGTCTCCTGATGCAATTTTAAAAGATGAACTAGCTAGAGCTAAGAGAAAATTAAGAGAAGAGAAAAAGTAAGAATCAGATTGTAGCTAGAGAACTTGCTCAACCTAAGAACAAATAATCTAGTGCTAAGAAAACTAAAATTAAATTGAAAGATTCTACCATGTTAGCTACTAAATCTGATTTGCATGATATAGAAGCAAATAATTCGGAATGCTATGCTTTGATATGCAAAGATGCAATGTTGTCATTTGAGGATATGCCTGCTTCTTTGCTTCTTGTTGTCACTAACCTTTTGTAGGAGTATGAGGATGTGTTTCCTACTGAAATACCCCTGGGACTGTCACCAATTAGGGAATTGAGCATCAAATTGACTTAATCCCTGGAGCTTCTTTGCCAAGTCGTGCACCTTATAGGACCAATCCAGAACAGACTAAGGAGATTAAACGTCAAGTGAAATAACTGCTTGATAAAGGGTACGTACACGAAAGCCTTAGTCCATATCTTGTTCCTGTTATTTTGGTTCCTAAGAAAGATGGATCATGATGCATGTGTGTAGATTGTAGAACTATTAATAATATCACTGTTAGATATCGTCATCCTATTCCTAGGTTAGATGATATGCTAGATGAGTTGAGTGGTTATACTGTGTTTTCTAAAGTTGATTTGCGTAGTGGTTATCACCAAATAAAAATGAAACTAGGAGATGAATGAAAAATCGCGTTCAAAACTAAATTTGGATTATATGAGTGATTAGTGATGCCATTTAGTTTAACTAATGCACCTAGCACTTTTATGCATTTGATGAATGAAGTTTGACACAATTTCATTGGTAAATTTGTGGTGGTTTATTTTGATGATATTCTGATCTATAGCAAATCACTTAGTGAACACTTTGAACATTTATGTGTTGTTTTTAATGCTTTACAAGATGCACGTTTGTTTGGTAATCTTGAGAAGTACACCTTTTGCTCGGATCGAGTTTTGTTTCTTGGCTATGTTGTGACACCACATGGAATTGAGGTTGATGAAGCCAAAATCGATGCCATAAAGAGTTGGCTGCCTTCTAATATAGTCACACAAGTGCGGAGCTTCCATGGTCTTGCTGGATTTCATCGTCGTTTCGTTAAAGATTTTAGCACCATAGCCGCACCACTGAATGAGTTGGCAAATAAAGGAGTTCCCTTCAAGTGGGGGCAAGCATAAGAGGATGCATTCAATCTTCTCAAAGAAAAGCTCATGAATGCACCATTGCTCCAACTTTCAGATTTGGGTAAGTCTTTTGAACTTGAGTGTGATGCTAGTGGAATTTGAATTGGTGGTGTATTGATTTAAGAAGGTAAACCTATTGCTTATTTTAGTGAAAAATTGAGTGGGCTTAGTCTGAATTATTCCACTTATGACAAAGAATTATATGCGTTAGTTCGAGTTCTTGAAACTTAGCAATATTATTTATGATCCAAAGAGTTTGTAATTCATTCTGATCATGAATCTCTTAAACATATTAGAAGTCAAGCAAAACTGAACTGTAGGCATGCAAGATGGGTTGAATTTATTGAGTCTTTTCCTTACATCATCAAAAATAAGGAAGGAAAAGAAAATGTCATTGTCGATGCTTTGTCTAGAAGGTATACAATGTTGTCTTAGCTTGATTATAGAATTTTTGGTTTAGAAACAATTAAAGAACTCTATGCTAATGATGATGATTTTAAAGATGCCATGTCCCAACGCAAAGAGGGTAAAAGTTGGAATAAATTTGTGTTCAATCATGGATTCATATTTAGAGCTAACAAGATATGCGTTCCAACTAGCTCCATTCGTCTTTTGTTGTTACAGAATGCATAGGGGAGGTTTGATGGGACACTTTGGTGTCAAAAAGACAGAGGACATAATGGCAAAACACTTCTTTTGGCCAAAGATGAGGCGCGATGTGGAGCACTACGTGGCTCACTGCACGCCATGCCACAAAGCTAAGTCACGACTGAATCCACATGGTTTATATATGCCTCTTCCTGTCCCTAGTGTTCCTTGGGAGGATATTTCTATAGACTTTGTTCTAGGACTGCCTATGACAAACAGAGGGAGGGATAGTATCTTTGCTGTTGTGAATACATTGTCTAGGATGACACATTTTATTTCTTATCATAGGAACGATGATGCTACAAAAGTTGCTAATTTATTTTTCAGGGAAGTCGTTCGTCTACATGGTGTACCAAATACTATTGTTACAGATCGTGATGCCAAATTCTTGAGTCACTTTTGGAGGACATAATGGAGGAAATTGGGGACAAAGCTGCTATTCTCTACTACATGTCATCCTCAAACTGATGGACAAACTGAAGTTGTGAACCGCACGTTGTCAACAATGTTGAGGGCTGTTTTGAAGAAGATCTTGAAGATGTGGAAATGATGTTTACCTCATATTGAGTTTTCTTACAACTGTTCACTACATTCTACTACAAAGATGAACCCTTTTTTAGGTGGTATATGGCTTTAACCCTCATGCTCTTGTTGATTTGTTGCCATTACTATCTTCTGAAAAAGTTAACTTTGATGCTAAGAAACGTGCTGAATTCGTTCTTAAGATGTATGAAATAACTAAAGAGAGCATAGATTATATGAATGAGAAATATAGACTTCGCTGGTAGTCAGGGTAGAAAATAATTAACATTTGAGCCTGGTGATCTTGCTTGGTCACATTTGAGAAAAGATCGGTTCCCTGATTTGAGGAAGTCTAAATTAATGCCTAGAGCTGATGGTCCTTTTAAAGTTCTTGAAAAGATAAATGATAATGCATATAAGCTTTATCTGCCAGCATATTTTGGGGTAAGTCTCACATTCAACATTGCAAATTTGAAGCCATACTTGGGTGGGAGAAAAAGATAGGCTTGAGTCGAGGATGACTCCAATTCAAGAGAGGTAGGATGATGAGGACATCAATTCTATAGATACAAACACCACTCTTCTTGCTACTACTACAAATGCTACTCCTCAACTTGATGCAATACAAGGACCAATTACAAGGGCACGTGTAACACAACTAAATTATCTGGTGAACTCGCTCCTCGGATTGCATAATTATGCAATAGAGAATAGACTGCTACCTAATGCATGTGTTGTTCTTTTACTCAGGAACGTAGGAGCTAACCAAGCACAAGGAGTACAACATGAAGAGAAGCATGTGCAAGCATGGTACAAGGAACTTTCCCACATTACTTTGGTTCCAAGTCAAGCAAGAGTTCCAGTGGGACACGTTCTGGAATCCAATTCGACTTCCAGAGACAGCACTGACTTTAAATGTGCATATAAGTTGCATACGGACTCTGTTTGAGATGTATGAGTACATGATGGAAATTTTATCTCATCCTATTTCCAACGGATCTGACCACACCTCCAAATTTCTTTTGTGTATGCTGCAAACGTCAAAACAATTCGGGGTTGATTCTAAATCTGAGTCCAAAGGTGATGCGTCACCTCCACTTGGCCAATGGGCCTTGTACCTCCTAGGGGCACACATCCACCCCCGCCAACACCCCCTGCCCCCCTCTCGTGTATACCCATGTGTGCGCCGCTTTAGGTTTAGGTTTGTTTTGATTGTTTCCACCGTTTGCGAAACTCGTCAATTGCTCTTGTGTCGGCTAGACCAACAATGTTGATTTACAGAACCTCACCTTTGTGATCATCATAATATATCCACAATTCATATTACTTTTATCCTTGTTCTTATTTATTCTTCAATTGCTTGCAGGGATTGAACATCGTGTTCAGGTCAACCGCGTCTTGGCACGGTTGATAACGACTCAGAGTGTGGTTTAGCGATTGATGGGTGATCCAATCAATTTGGTTGGTAGCTTGAATCAAAAAAGTCATCTCCACAAATCGTAGTTATCAAATTCACCGAAAGATCGGGCATAAAGTGACTCGTCACTTCGCATCACATCACCATTCCATCACCCACACCTCACACTGCAGACTCGTCGCCCCGCATAGCAACCACTCGTCTGTCTCGCCACCGAGCTCCCTTGAGAAACCTTGTTGCGCTCCTCCCATTTAAGCCCCAGGTGAAGCGCGTAATAGGTTCCCCTTGTAGCCTCGTTCATTCTCCCCATCTCCTCCATCCCTCTCACACACCAAAGAGAAAGCACCGAGTCGTGGAGCTTGAGCCCCTCCATTTAGGTCACCGTGCTCCACCATGCTCGTGTCACCGCTCCGGTTAGCCACGTCCGGCACTGTCATGCTTTTCGGCATCACCTTGGTTTTCCCACTTGGTAGCCACAACACCGGGAACATTGTGCCCTTCCTCCTTTCTAGTGGCGCGCCTCCTGACATGACCGCCATCTCAACCTCATTGTCCCTGTCAACCCGGTGAGCTCCTACACTTTTGGTTTGTGTCAAAATGCATTCCAGACCCTCCTCCATCTTTTCCCTCAATCCACTTCATGATTGCTCCACAGGAGCTCGTGCCATCGTCTTTTTTTCCAAATCTGTCCGAATCGACCGTCACCACTGACATTTTTCATTCAGTGCGTTCCGGCTCGATTCCTATCACCTGGAGCATCCCCACACCCTCCTCCATCGCTCCACATCATTCAGTCGAGTTGTTCTTCTCCTGATGCCACCGACGCGTGGACCTCCTTGCGCTGCTATGGCTAGCCCGCCTCAGACCTTCCCTGCCTCCATAATCTTCACCGGTAAGCTCCTCCTTAGTGCTCATGGGCACCTCCTTTTCTCCCCCTCTCCCCCTCGAGTGCTGCCGCTGTCTTAGGCTGAATCGTCGTAGTAATCGTGTGTAGCCACGCTGCCGGTATAGACCACCGAGTGTCGCGCCGCCACCGCAAGAGGCTTGCGGGTACTGTGGGAACCCATTATGGGGATCCTGGGTTGTTCCCGAGGTCCCACTCGCCGGTGTCGAGCTCGACCGAGCACACCCATGGCGCCTCCCCTGTTCAGTGGGAATTGGGGGGAGAAGGCACTATAGCATCATCATTAAGGATTAATGATGTAATTAGTAAAAAGTTAATTATCGGGCTAATGTTAGCATGACATTGTGGGCCTGAGGTGATTAGAAAATCCCTTTAGAATAGACTGCTAAGACTCGGCCAGTAGACCTGTGTCACTGACATGTGGGCCCACAACCCATGTACTGTTGTCGTGGACCGTGGCCCCACCTGTTTGTGACTAACAAAATTTACAATAGGGAAATAATTAAAATAAAAACCCTAGTGTCCCTACCTATTAGTGATTTTAGCTATTTTCAATTTTAAAAAATAATAGAGGAATTAAAATAACCTAGGTCCACCTGTCAATCACATTAAGAATTTCTAATTGAAAAATAAATCAAAAATAAAATAAAAATGGTGGGCCCCAACTCTCCATGAGAGATACCCTCTCTCGTCTGTTTATTTTTGGGATTTTGTTTCCTGAATTTAAACTTTGGAGAGCTCATTCTCTCTTGTTTTAACTCCAAATTCGATGATTTTTATTTCTAAATTCAAACCCTGCCTAACAGTACCAAAATACTGAATTTGGGAGTTTATTTAAATTATTTGAATGCAATTGTCCCAATGACAATTAATCCCGCTAATAACTAAATGTAGTTGAATGATTAATTGTTAGAATGAAATCAAGCCCTAAAGTATATCACTATCAATTTTGGCCCTTGAGTAGATTTTTGTTTTATTTTGCCAATTGGGTCAACTAGTGTATAATTACTCACAGTAAGCATATTAGTATAACAACAACAACAACAACAACAACAACAAATAGGAGGACATACAGTTACAAGTAGACCTATTCAAACGTTGGGACAGGCCAGGCTTGAAAAGCTTGGTCTCGAACTATCAGGCACGAGCCCGACCCCCAAAAAATGTATTTCCCATTAAAAATATTATTTTGATTCTTTTTTGAAAGAAAAATTAATATTTAGTTCATTTTGAGAATAAAATTAGTATTTATTATTTTAAGTGCATTTCATCGGGCTTTTGGGCAGGAATTCGAGTCCCAAGCCTCTCTAGGTCCAAGTCAGGCTCGGACCGGGGCGGGCTACCCGTGAATAGGTTTAGTTACAAGTAGGCTGTAAGATCGAGGAGGCCGACTAGAGGGGGGTGAATAGGCGGTTTTTGAAAATTCTTTGGCTAAAACCAATTTATAATGCGAAAGCTAATAACAATATGGTTTTGCATAAATAAAACCTAAATCAACTAGGCTTGACTAAGTGCACCAACAATATGAATACAATTGAATGAGAGCAACCATACAAAGATATATAAGCAATTAAAGCAAGTAATGTAAATTGCTCAAAGTAAAGCGCAAGAACAAACCACAATGGACATAATAATGTTTTACTGTCGCAATCAGAGACTTACCGGTCTCCCCTAATCCACGTTGAGGTAAGCCCAAACGAATTAGATCGGCTCCACAAATTAAGCCAACACCTCGATCCGCTCGAGGTTGCTCTTCCTCCACTTTGTAGATGGTGAGCACCAAACCACTCACAACCACGTCGGGCCTTCTCACAAGCTTCTTGAGAAGATCACCGGACACGACACCCTTCATGCTGTCTAGGTATCGGCAAACACCAAGAGTAACAAATCTCAACTCTCACTTGAACTAATCAAGTGTCTAAGCTCAAGTGGATACACAATCCACTACCTAAGGCACACATGCACTTAGGGTTTACTCTCCAAGCTCACTAAGTGTGACACATGCACATAAGAGATGAGAGGCTTGCTCTTAGCTCAAAGAATGAATATGGGCGCCAGCAACAACTACCTCCAACCAGCAAAGGTGGGTATTTATACCATACACACAAAAACTAGCCGTTGGAGGAAAGATTCCATTGAATTAGAGACAAGCCGGTCTGACTGCCAACTAATGGCCGGTCGGACCACCCAAGAACCAACAACTATAAAACTAGCCGTTAGACTCATTGCCGGTTGGACAACCAACTAATGACCGGTCCAACCGCTTCATCCCGGTCTGACCGCCAAAGGGGAGGTGGTCTGACCGCTCACAGAAATGAAATGACATTTCCAAAAAGTGTCTTCTCTGAAAAAATATACCGCTAAAAACTCTGGTACTTCCGCTCTCCGGTAGTACCATTTATTTAACGACGGTACTACCGCATAGAGAATTGGCTCAATAAGCAATTGGTCCGACCGCCCAACACATGGCGGTCCGACTGATATACCACCGGTCAGACCGGTTGACACTGGCGGTCAGACCGCCAGACCACAGAGAGCCTTTGCACTTTGCTTGACTCAGTTTGCAAAACACATTTGCCAATTTGAGTGCATTGCAAACAAGGGTTATAGGTGAGATTCTCATCAAGTTATAAAACATATTTGCCAACTTCTAGAATCAACACCACAAGGAATAAGGTACATGGACTTAAACCTTTTGCAAAACACATGTGCAAACAAAAGTCACATGCTACAGGGATTAAATGCATGAGTCTCGACTATTTGCAAAACACATTCGCAAATAATATCATCATGCATAGATGAGCTAGAGCAAGCACAATGAGCTATCAACACATGACTAACGCATGCTACTAGTCAAGACCCCTCTTAATAGTACGACAACCTATACTAGCAATTCGGTCTTCCAACCAAACAACAAGACCGGTAAAAGACTATGAATACATTCTTAGCCCTAGCTAGTCATATCTTTGCCTTAAAAACTTCTTGAAGCTTGATGACACACATCTTCACTTCAAGTCCGGGTCATTGACTTTGATAATCATCAACACATGATGATCTCTCTTGCTTCGGGATCTTGACTCGATGCTCATCAACTCATGGTGACATCTTTCATCCCGAGTCTTGATATGCATCAACACATGATGCATCCTTTCACCTGACTTGATGATCAACTCATGATCATCTCAAGTCTTCATCACCCTAGAACATAATCCATTCATCTAACTCATGAAAAATATTAGTTCCACAATATGATTATCATTAATTACCACACCATACCATTAACTCACAATGGTGGGACTAGATACTTCAATCTTTACCTCTTTGGTAATTGATGATAACCACTTTAATTTCAAATAATTGAATGTAACACAACATGAGTATATATGAACTACACAAGTTTTATATACTCAAAAGGATATGTTTCAAAGTAAAGATCACAAATATATGTGTAGAACGGAATATGGATCAATACTAATGAAACCACAAAATATAGAGTGAACTCCCCCTAAATGTGTGCATACACAAATGTGTAATAGGAACATATGCACATATTCAAGTTTGACTTATGGTGGGGTTCAACCTATATTTTAGATTCGAGGAATGCAACAATATATAAGAAATATGATATCGAATGCATACCTCGTTGAATTTCACCTTTATATCCAAATGAGACTACATACTAGATATAACAATATAAATGTTAGTCTCACAAATAGATTTATCATTAATCACTAAAATACTCCATTAACTCATAATGGCGGGTCTAGATCCTTCATAGGCACTTACTAGTTATTAATTAGATAAAATAATTAATTTGGTTAGTGTCCCATTCAACGGTCTACCCTAGGTCATTATTTATTATTTTAAAATATCAATCAAATATAATATATGACAACGGGATCTCGAATAGTTAATCGTAAAAATAAAACAAGTTAAAATATCTTAAGTTTGTCACTGTGCTCCACATTAATTAGTAAATAGTTACTTTACTATTATAGTAATATTTAATTAACTAGTGGACCCATACCAGTTATAGATTAACTAAGGTAATTGATTTAGGTAATAATTAAATTATGTTGGAATAGTGCTACATATAAATTAATCATAGGTTGAATATTAGCATAGCATAGAGTCCTGGCCATAGACCATTAGTCACTTACATATAGGCCCTCACACCGGTAGCTTGCTATTTAAAAGCAATTACTGGGCTAATATGCCTTGCCTAAGTGCTCAAGAATATTAATGGTCAATTATGATTAATGAGTAAATAGTAGCATATCTAAACCTAGATATTAATTACCATAATATTAGTATGACATGTCAGACCCTTAGGTACATATCCAGCATATGAATAATTCAGAGTTTAGTTAAATAGCTGGCCCCACCTTTTAGTTAGTCATTAAATTAATAATTCTATTAACCTGTAATTAAACATAAAATGTTAATATGACATAGGGATCTTAGCGACGTAAAACATGGAGTTAATCCGGTTGGTTAAAATTATATCTATCGCATGTGTACCATCGTAATTGTTCGTAGGTCTCGCCTAACCCTCATGGAACTTCCTTTATAAATATAAATTAATAAATATAAGTCGTAATTAGATGCTTTCAATAAAACAATGAATAAAATTCACTTTTAACCATATAATCTTACCATGGTTTCACTTCGCATCACCCTTAGCAAGTATTTTCGCCTTGCATCACATCTTCTTACTTTTTGTTTCACTTTGCACCAGGGGAACATCCTGTCAGTGAGAGGGAAATATGGGAGGCGTGCAGAGAGCTTGCCAGCAGAGAGGCACATCCGGCGAGTTAACAACAACCCAAAAAAAATAAGAGAGAGAGAGAGAGAGAGAGAGAGAGAGAGAGAATCATTTTGTTGTTGCCGCCGTTGTTATGGCCGCCGCCGACGATGCTAGAGCTATTGTTCTTCGCTTTCGATCCATTTCCTAGCCTCATCTACCTCCCCTCTCTTCATCCTATGCCTAGCCACCGCCGCCTCTCATGTCGCTATTCACCATCGGTGAGTACCAAAGAAGACCACTAAATTCTTACCTTAGTACAAAGTGCAACACATGGTAAAAAGAGGTGGTGCAAAGTGAAAAGATTTGCTAAGGGTGGTGTAAAGTGAAACCATGGTAAGATTACATGGTCCAAAGTAAAATTTACTCTAAAACAATAATAATTCAAAAACAATTCAAAGTCAAGTTGACCCATCTATCACACCCTCGATTATCCACTTCCGATAGAAGATCAACTCATAAAATAAATAAAGATTAGTAGGTCATACCTGTTAACGTAATATCTCCTGTCTAAATGACCTAAGATGAGTATTCCCAATATTACTCTCTCTTTCTCCGTAATTGCTCCACCAATGAAAATTCTGACAGCCTCCTAACTCCAAATCAAATAAATCTGGATCCTAAATTCATCTAAAATCTAAATCCACACCATGGTGCCAACCATATGAATGTTGGGATTTATTTGAGTTGGCTCGAATTCTCTTTGGATCTATTTGATTGCCTTTAAATTTATTTGGTTTCATTTGGTTATTTTCAAATGTTTTGAATTCGATCGTATTTTGTGTAATTAGAATTTGAAGTTCTGAAGGAGCAACAAATTCGAGCAAGAGCAAGAACAAAACCTAGTTTATTGAAACATTGAGCAAGGCAAGTCAATATTTTGATCATTTTGCACCAACACTTCGAATGCAAATTATATTATCTTAAATTCTATGCTATGCTGCTATTACAATTATGTTAACATTAGCTCATAGTTATGCCTTAATGTTAAGTGGCCTATTAAATTTCCTTCCTTGTTCTTGGACACTATCTTTGTTGCCCTTGGAATAATGGTAAACTTAACTAGTCACTAAGTTCGTTATTAAGTGTCATGCTTAGTCTTGCTTAGATACATTGACATGTTGACATTAATTTTCCTCGATATCATTTTGATCATGAAAACTTGATTTGGGCAGCCATTGGTTGATGATGGCTAGTATGTTGAACTTAGAAAAGATGTTTGAAGAAAAACTCAAAAACTATTTTAGACTCGGGCGGATGGTAAGTCAGGCGAGTGCGAATAAAAGCCTGAGAGTTGGTAATGTAGTAGCTCTGTCCAAGTCAACTAAGGGCCAAATCCTGTGATGATCTGTCGGGCACTAACAGTGCAACCACAAATCTATAATGGTGTCAACCTGGTTAACTAATTTACTTCGCTTCAGCGTTAGTTTCACCATCGAGTGGAATGTGAGGGGTAGTTGAAGCCATTGGCCCACACAGTGCAAGAGGGGGCCTACAGAGGGTTGTAGCCCCGATAGTTGAAAACATAGCTAGTGGATCTGTGTTGGGGTGGGGCATGCTAAAGGCTTTGTGATGATTTTCTTAGTCGCACGTCTACGATAACGTGTTGACATTACAAGATGATCGTCTTTTGTGGGAGAAGTTGTACAACCTCTGCAGAGTGAAAACTATTCTGATAGCCATACCCACGGTCATGGGTGATGCACGAGGACTTGCTTGGTTTTTCTTAGCTTTTATAAAAGAATTTTTTAGAGGGATGAAATGTCAGGTTGTAGCCCAAGGTTTGAATTGTACTGGTTGTAACCAGTGGAAGGTGCGGGCTGTAGCGTGATGTTTGAATTGTCCAGGTTGTAGCCAGTGGAAGGTGCAGGTTATAGCCCGAGGTTTGAATTGACCTGGTTGCAGCTAGTGAACGGTGAGTTGTAGCCCGATGATAAAGGTTGAATGTGGTTGGAGCCACTTTATAATATGTGGAGGTTGGAGCCTTCACTAGTATTTTACAACATTACTCATTTCATTAAAACTAGTTTAGTCAAAATGCTATGTCTCAGGCTTTCTATTTAATCTAATTTAAATATGGTTTTATGCAAATAAAAGAACCTCAAGCTTTCCCTCTTTCAACATTGCATCTATTATAATTGCATTCTGTGTAGTGGCTTGCAGAGTACCTTCGTACCCACCGTTGATCAATTATTATACTTTAGTAAAAGGGGGATGAAGAAGACTCTGCCAGCACTTAGTTTGGTCGGATACGACAGTAAGTCAAAGAGGCCAAGAACTATGTCGCGAGTCCCAGTCGATTGCCTGTGGGCATATCCTGAGGGTCTTGTTGGGGTATTGTTTCTGTTTCTGCTTCCGTTGCAAATATTTAGGGTGCGTTTGGTTGGCGGGATGAGGTTGAATGGGATAGGATGGTACAGGTAGGATGTGATCGTCCTGGATGAGATGATATAAGTATGGTGTTTGGTTGGTGGGATATAATGATACATGATTTTATTTGGTTGGTGGAATAGGATGATCCTGGATGGTTCAAGATGATGTTTGGTTGGTGGGATAGGATGGTCTGTATGATATTTTTTGCACTAAAATATGCCAAGAGTGGTCTTATTTTGTTGATTAAATGACAAGGAACACAACGGATTGCAAATCGGATACTCGGTTTAGGAAATATGATCATTTGAAGCTCGTAAATCAAGCCGCCACGTCACCAAGGGCCTTGTAATTCGAGTGAACGGTGTGGCTCGGGATTTTTTCCCGAACGGGATGATACATCATAAACATAGAATATTCTTTTTCTTGAACTATCTCATCCCGAATGGTTTGGTTCTATTCAACCAACCAAACACCTGAACGAGCTCATTTCCCGTACCGGATGATTCAGGACCACTCCATTCAACGAACCAAACACACCCTTAAGGTATTTGGTCTGATCGACCCGTGTGTAAATCAAGCAACCGTACAGTCTATTTATGTATTTAATATTATATAATAGTTTTGTGTTTGCAAGATATGTGTTTGATATTCAATGATATAGCAGTGTGCACTAGTTACTGATCCAGGGACTAGTACTGGTATACATAGAGGGTTCTAGAAGATAAATCCAAATCTTAACACACTGTGGCCTCCAGTGCAATCCGCACCCTGCACTTCAGGATCACGGCATTCTCATGACGCTCTTTAAGTGGCCTCCGCGGCGTGCCGGCACAGGGAGATTTCCGCTAGCGCTACCGCCCATGGACCGACAGTCGCACCTATGTGGACATGGGCGGAGGAGCAGTGGCAGTTGGAGGTCGCGTCTCCTACTCCTGCTGCTGCTTTCACCGGTGCAGCGCCGATAGCAACTTGCAACGAATGACACGGTGCTCTACGAAGGCGTCGCATTGGAGTAGGCCACCGAGGTAGTCTGTGGGCCCACTTATTGTTATGATACATTTTGATAACATTTGTTACCATAGTTGTGTTGATTCAGATATAAATGCACTCATGTATGAGTATATCTCATTGAAGAATATTAAGGAATTAATTCCTTATTTTTCTAATGGAAGTTGGTCAAGTCCCTAAAATACCATCGCCAAATGACTCCTCCCTTCATTGCCATCAGATCTTAAATTTCATCCCGCATTTGCCACTCCTATTACCCTCGTTAGGCCCGGTCGCCGTTAACTACTAAAAAATGGTCAAAATGACCATCTTACCATTCTTCCTCCTCCTCACTCTTCGTCCTCTTCTTCTTCATGCCCCACATTCCCTATGCCCACACCGCCCACCCGACCTCCTGCCCACACTGCTCCTGTTGCCCTTCTATGCACCGACCCAGCCTCCTCACCACCACCGCCGTCGTCGCTCCGTCTCTCCCTTCCTCTTCCCAAATCCCAATCGCGGATCTGCCATGTTCCCCCACCAATCTGGCTATGACTCGTGCTCTCCCATGGCGCCCCGCCCTCGCGCCTTCGTCCTACCGCTCGCCGCGGCCATAGTTCTCGTCGCCTCCACCACAACGCCCTACTGGGCCCGCCTTCGTCGCCCTCCACCTCAAGCTCTACACCTCCATCATAGTCTTCTCCATCGCGAAACCGCTGTGCACCACAACACCCTCCTTCCCCCACTCCTCCTCCACCAATGCCTTGCCCACCACGTGCCCTCCCTCCTCGCCGTCACAGACTTCATCCTAGCCAAATCCCTCTACCTAACATCTGGCACTGACTCCACACTGCACCTCCTCTAGGGGTAGCCACTGCCCTCTGCAAGTAGCACCAGCCCCACCGCGCCGAGGAGCTGTGGCGTGCCATGGTCAATGGTGACAGCACCACCCTCGATGCCGCCGTGAGGAGGCGAGCTTCTGAGCGAACGTCGTCTCCTACAACATGTGCGGGCCATGGCGCGACACTAGAGGGTGGACGAGGAGGCGGTAGTGTACAAACGCTTGCAGGAGCAGGAGCAAGAGCAAGGAGAGGAGAGCACAGCGACAAAGTCCGCGCTGGACTACGCGATGTACACGTGCATGGTGGGGGGCTGTGTGGGGGTGGGGAGGTGGTCGGAGGCGGAGGACATGTTCTACGAGGTGAAACGTAGGAAGGTGGTGGACCTCGGCATGATACAGTACTGTCCAGCATCCTTCTCGTCTCCGTCGGCCTTGGTGCGCTGCCATCACCGCTTGTTGCTGGGGGGAGAGAGAGGAGGGATGAAGAAGAGGATGAAAGAGCAAGAAGGGTAAATAAGACCTTTCACACATAATTTGAGAGTCAACTCATGGTTGACCGACGAGAGTGGAAAAAACAGGATGAAATTTGAGATCTGATGGCAATGATGGGAGGAGCAGTTTTGTGATGGCATTTTAGAGACCCGGAAACTTTCAGTGGCAAATAAGGAATTAATCCAATATTAAGTGTTATCCCCACCTTTACTTTTAATTTCTCTCTCTCTTCCTAAATGATGATATTATGTACATGTCATTTACTGTTGTGATATATTAATGGCATTTACTAGTACACTTTTTTAATTAGAAAATAAATTTGATAATATATGAATGAATATATTATCTCCAGTCACAAACAAATATCATTTTGGACATTGACATGGTCCCTAAAACGCAATTTTGACAACTAATGTTTAGTGTAATATATTTATAACACTCGCTAAAATTATAATATTACAAAAATACTTTTCGATAAAAATCTATACATATGATTTTCATGTATCCAATCTAAATATTTAAAAAGATATCGATAGATAAAGTTTTGAAAGTTTGGTTACAATATCCCAAAACGATATGTATTTGTGACGATAGGAAGTGATGATGACATCCCAACCTTCAATGATCACGCTGAAGATGATCATCTCCGCGATCAAGATAATCTCAAGAACCAATAATATCAAGGAGCAATCACGAGAAGACGTGCTAAGCAAATACATGATCAGGTGAATGCTAATCTAAGCTACAGTTCGGATTCTTGTGACTTGGTCGTGCCCCCACCTCTTCTTCTCTAATTGGACTTAGGTGCCTCGGTGTGGAACGAGAAGAAGGACTATGTGCTACCAGTATGGCTTATGTAAAAACAAAGGAGTTCATTACCTTGTGATAGATGTGTCACTTCCCAAGGGCAAGGTGCACCTGTTGGAAATATGCCCTAGAGGCAATCATAGAGATGATGATATTTCATTATGTTCATGTTTTTGATAATATGTTATCACATTCCTTGAATGAATCATTTGTTATAGATCAATAAATATGTGACTTGTTGGTGGAACTCTTTAACTTATATGATATCATTCTAAATGTATCTCTGGTCGGAGGTCACTGGTCGGAACACCAGTGATTCTATGACTAGCACATGTATTGATTGATGACCTGGATTCACCGGTCATAGATATGGAGATATCGAATAAATAATGTGAGCACATGTTAGAGAACATGGTGTTGGATAGACCCATCATTGAGATACTATTGAGATTGTTATGAATCTTTGTGTCATTAGTTGCTCTCAAGTAATGATGATGTATAATCCTTAGACCTGAGATCAGCATGGTTCCCTACATGTGTAATAGCACTCTTAGGGGTTGCCAAACGCTACTCGTAACTGGGTAGTTATAAAGGTAGCTTTCGGGTATGCTATGAAACATGCGGAGGGATATGACTGGTCGAGATGGAATTTGCCCCTCCTAACATAACAGGAGAGATGTCTCTGAGCCCCGTGGTGATCGGATAAAGAAAGTGCATGGTCATGCCACTAGTGGTCGAAGTGTCGACCACATGATGTTATCCGACACTCGATCGAGAAAGTATTGAACAGTCCATGGATGACACATCATCTCATCTGGAGTTCAACCAGACAACATGAGGCAAAGGGAGAATGCATGAGTAGGTCACTTAGTTCGATCAATTACGGACTAGTCGTATGAAGATACGAGCTGGTCGTAGATTAGTCGAACGTAATCACATAATGGTAAGAACATGGTCGTAAGGAGTTACGAATTGGTCGTGACCAAATACAACCTGGTCATATAGAGATACGAAATGGTCGTAAGTGATGAGGACCTGATCATAGATCATATTACATCAAGGTTCGTTCGATATATTCTATGTGTCTTTGGGAATCGTTATGTGCTGCTAGGTGTCGCTGACGACTAGTGATCGAAAAAGAGTTTTCGAGTCATAACCGATTACACATGAACCTATGGGGTCGCACACTTAAAGGGCAAGGATCTGTTTCGGATGGTGATCCGAATTCGTATAGGCCACGAGTCCCTAATGGGCCTCCAGGTTGAGACCCATCATGGATGCCTATATAAAGAGGGGCGGTGGCATGGGGTGAAGGAGAGGATGATCTTTGGAAGAACTCCTGAAACCCTAATAGCCACACCTTCTCAATCACGCTGCCGGTGCTAGCACTTCAGCTCGTGGTGATCCTGCCCCGTATGTGTGGATACCTCGGAGGTGTTGTTGCGAAGCATCAGCACTAGGACGATCCGCAACTCGTGACGCTCACCGGAGTCGGAGGAGAAGACGCGCGACGAGTACGACTACTCGAAGGAGGAGACACGTCGTGAGTACGACTACGACTGCATCAACTCGCTACAACGACTCTACTTCCGCTACGAGTCGGCGCGTCTAGCGGTAATCTCGTGATCTATTACTTGTGGTGGTTGCGGTAAAATTTTGTTTGTGCTATCGTAGCTTTGTCGCGTTACCCAACAGTGGTATCAGAGCCATGCCGTCTAGTTCTAGATTCGGATTGGACACATATTGTGATATGTGGCAGTTATAGATGTGATATATCTCTGTTTTGGCGATGGTCGATATGATCGTCCATGTGCATTGGTGGTAAGATGGGCTTTATTCGTTATTCCATGATCGTGCTTGCATGGTCGTATCACGACTTGCCTCCACCGGTCGGTTTTCGCCATCAGGGGCAGACAGTGATCGTAAATCCATTGGAGCATGCGAAGATCAATGTGGTTGATCGAATCGGAGTTACGATCGATAAGTACCGGATGTTTTATTGCGCTTGTTCACGATCACTTTGCATGATACTCCTACCGGTCAGAGTTTCGCCATCGGAGTATGCCGCAGTGTGTGGTCGTATCAAGGCAATGATCAGATCATTTCGGAATAGGGTTAATATGACTAATATGATGATTTCCAAGGCTTGGTTTCGTGAATGAGATTCATGTTCCGGAAAAAATTTCGAGCACGCTGCCCTCGACTGGCGAGGGGCGCTGCCCCTTCGAACCCCGCCCGCTAAAGTGGCTCCTTTTGCGTAATCTATATGGATGGAACCCAACAGCACCAACCTGTCACATTTTACTATGCATAACCTATATGGATGGAAATATAATCAAGTCTATTTTCACCTCCAACAAACGGCTCGTCATTTGGACTTCCAAGGAGAAAGTTATTGTTGTTTTACTAAAGACTACGCAGAAGTTGAGTAGACGCGCGAGAATTCGAGAAGACACCTTAAATGCTTCAACCAGTTGGCCTTCCACCTTCCAACGTGGTGACTTATGTTCATACCCAGCTAGGAGGGTTGTTCCTAGTATATATACCCTTCTACCCCCATCCGTGGAGGCACCTTTGAGTTTTCGACAAACCAATATATAAAAATTGTAGCAAGACTGCTGAGTGCCTTGCTCCTTTGCTCTTGTGAGTTCTCTTGGATTTGCAAGAAGATTCCCCTGGGATCCCCTAATTCGTGCTCTACGCTACGGCGCTTTTGTGGATTAGTTCCGGATTGTGGTTCTGTGATTGTTCGGATAGCGGGTCGGAGTCCATAAGGCTTCGGATCGTCTCTCCCCAACGCTTGGTCGCATCCAACCTTGGCTAGTTAAAGCTAGTTACCCTTTTTCGCTGCTCACAACTAGTTATCCCCGCAGTCTACAGCAAAATTCAATTTGTTCTTCAACCTATGCTGTGAAGATCGGGCCACCCCTAGCGAGTACGCATCAGGAAGTACTTAAAAGATAGTGATTTTAATTGGAAAGATATTTTCTAAGATACTGTCCACCCATTTTTAAGATACTGTCCACCCCCTAGTTATCAAACTGTTCTTTGTAACTTTACACCTTGCATAGGATACCAACCCTCCCGATTCCCAACATATTTAAAACCTTCTTTTTGTAGGATATTAATCATCCCATCACATTTAAAACTTGCTTTGCATAGAATAATATTCTCTACCACCTCGACTGGACTGCTTGATCTTCCCTCCTCTAGAGTGCAGGAGGGAACTTTGATCATGTGACTAGTGGATACTAGGCTAAACCATACTTAGTTCCTTATCATGCGGCTCAATACTCTTCCTCATTACCTTGGCCTAGCTCCCCAAGATGCTACTCACTTTGCTTGTTTTTTCACTCATCAACGTCGAGAAGAGCTAGCTCATGGTAGATGCCGGAGTGGGCGGGTTAGGGGTCTCACTGCTGGCGTACCTCGGGCGACCGTCCAAGCTCGTCCTATTGTTGGGTCCGCCGCGCATACCAACTATTTATAGAAGTAGGTATGCTTGGCAAGCCATCCAGGAAGCAAATAGCCAAACGCACGAGCGTTGTGCATAGTGCACTGGCGCGTGGAGTCTGTTGGAAATAATCAAGACTCGCTTGGCTAGTTTGTCCGAGTCTTGCACTAGATTTGTCGTAGGCGTGGGTGTCATGGAGTTCGTGTGTTGTTTTATGTTTTGAGTCGCAGTTTCCTAGTCCAGAGGATCACGCTGGTAGTGGCGGGTATCCAGGAGCATAGATAGGGAGTTAGTTTTTTTTTATAGTGACTCTTTATCTTGTAACTAGTATGAAGTCTTTTTCAGAAGTGAGAAATACAATTGAGAAAATTGCCCCAAGTCTGTTCTCTGAACTTTGCCAGTTTTTTGAACTCTGAACTTTGTCTGTTTTGTCTGAACTCTAAACTTTACCGTTCACCGCCAGACAAAACAAAATCAGTGCGAGTTTGGGCGTGCTGATCCTTGGATTGGATCCTTCACGTGGTATCAGAGCACGTGCATTCCCAAATATATCATATTAGAGCCGATGGCAATCACCACCCAGCGGGCGGCAAGGGAAAGTGGGGGAGTGCCATTCCATTATCCTTTGCTGGTGTCGTCCAACTACACCACCTGAGCGATCAAGATGGAGGCGATCGTGGACGCCTAGTTAATTTGGGAAGCTATCCAACCGGGGGCCAGAGTGGTTGTGGAGGCGAAGGACAAGCCGACGCATGCATTTATTTTTCAGGCGATCCCTAGGATGTTCTCCTGTAGGTTGCAAAGAAGAAGACAACCAAGGATGTGTGGGATTGTCTTAAAACTCGGTACCTCGGTGCTGATCGGGTGCAGAATGCGCGGTTGCAAACCTTGAAAAGTGATTTCAAGGCACTGCATATGAAGGAAGATGACACCATCGACGAGTTCGCTGGAAAGTTGAGCGGCATGGAGAGTAGGTACAACACCCTTAGTGAAACTCTAGAGGATGCATCGCTCGTCAAGAAGATCCTCGATCCTGTGCCTGACAAATACTTCTAGTTGGTGGCATTAATCGAGCAGTACTCCGACCTCAATTCGATGCCGTTTGAGGAGGCAATCAGCTGGCTGAAGGCATACGAGGAGCGAATCCACACCCATAAGATCAACAACAACACCAGTGGAATGCTTCACCTCACTCATGCTGAGTGGCAGGCGTGGCAGAAAACCAGCGTTGGAGACTCGTCCTCTTTAAAAGGGCGCAGAGCAAGTGCCAATGGAAATGAGAGCCGCGGGCATGGAAAGGGATATGGGCGTGGACATGTCCGAGGAAAGGGAGGTAGCGGTGGCTCAAACACGACACGCTAGGAGGGCAAGTCCAGTCGAGGGTCTAGGAAGGGCCGCGACAAAAGCCACATCAAATGCTTCAATTGTGAGCATTTTGGCCACTATCCATCTGAATGTAGGAGCAAGGACCGCAGGGAGGAGGCGAACCTTACGTGCGCACAGGAGGAGGAACCAGCATTGCTTTAGTGGTGAGCGCAGAGTCGCGAAAACTAGTGCTACTGGATGAAGATTAGGTGGAGCCACGGCCGCGAGCTGACAGAGCAACTCATGTTAGCTACGACGTCCGGTACTTCGACAATGGTGCTAGCAACCACATGTTAGGAGGACAGGATAAGTTCCACGATATGGACAACTCCATCCATGGCAACGTCAAATTCGGTGATGGTTCCACCGTGAAGATCAGAGGAAAGGGAACGGTGTTGTTCCAGTTCAAGAATGGTGAACAAAGGCTTCTAACAGAGGTATACTATATCCCAAATTTGTGTAGCAACATCATAAGCATCGGCCATCTAACTGAAGCAGGTAGCAAAGTTGTCATGTTCAATGCTTTCTTGTGGTTATATGAACGGAGTGACAGGCTGCTCATGAAAGTTAGGTGCTCCCCTAATCGTCTCTACAAGGTGGCAATGGAGACTTGTAACCTCGTGTGCTTGATTGCAAGTATCTCCGACCCTACTTGGCTGTGGCATGCGAGATTGGGACATGTAAATTTTTAGTCCCTCAAGTTGATGGCTAAGAAAGAAATGGTGATTGGGCTACCCAGAATTGACCACCCCACTCAAGTTTGCGAGGGCTATTTGCCTACCAAGCAGATGCACCTCCCATTCCCAGGTGTGGCATCCTACCGGGCCGAGGAGCCGATCGAGATCATCCATGCTGATTTGTACGGCCCCATCACACCACCAATGATGACCGCAACAAATATTTCTTCCTCCTTGTCGATGACTACAGCCGAATGATGTGGGTGTACATGCTCAAGGAGAAGAGTGATGCTTTCAAGGAGTTCAAGAAATACAAGGTGCTCGTGGAGAACGAGGCTGGCAGAAAACTGAAGGTGTTCAGAACAGATCAAGGGGGGAGTTCCTCTCCATGGCCTCCAGCACTTGCTGTGAGAATGAAGGAACTCAGCGACACCACACTACGCCCTATACACCACAATAAAATGGTGTTGTGGAGCGCAGGAACACTGTGGTAGCCATGGCGAGAAGTTTTCTTAAAAGCATGCAGGTGCCTAGAAGTTTTTAGGGGGAGGCAGTAAGGCATGCGGTACACATTTTGAACCATGTAGCCACTAAAGCACTCCCTACCTCTACCCTTATGAGGTATGGACTGGAAAGAAGCCGCGCCTAGACCACCTGAAAGTTTTTGGTTGCACGGCTCATGTGAAGGTTCCATCAATACATGTCAAGAATCTTGATGATTGGAGCATTCCAATGGTCTAACTTGGTGTTGAAGCTGGGAGCAAGACACACAGACTATATGATCCACGCTGCGACAAAATTTGCATCAGCTGCGATGTGATCTTTGAGGAGAACAGGAGCTGGAAGTGGAGCGAGGAGGAATGTGATTCCAACACATGGGTGATGTTCTCAGTTGAGGAACCAGATGATGAGGTGGGCATGGCGACCGGAGAGGTCCCTTCAAATACAACCTCGCCTTCTGTCACCACGGCAGCGACAGGAGCTTCCCCACCCCATCATCGGGGGACACAAAGATGACACCGCAGGAGTTGGTGTCAAACCTCATAGAACCTACCACTCCATCAACTCCAACTGTGGCAGCAGCAGGTGAGGTATCACCAAATACTGCCACAACTTCATCCTCAGAGGAAGGGCCAGTTAGGTATCATGATCTTAGTTAAATATATGATGTGACAGAAGAGATACATCTTCCACTTGAAGAGTTGCTGCAGGTTGCAATGCAAGAGCCAGTAGCATTCTTTGAGGCTATCAAGGAGAAACAATGGATTGAGGTAATGGATCAAGACATTGACTCGATCGAAAAGAATAAGACATGGTCACTGACTGACTTACCAGCAGGGCACAAACCCATTGTCTTAAAATGGGTTTATAAGCTGAAGAGGAATTCAGAAGGAGAGGTAGTGAAACACAAAGCTCGAATTGTTGCAAAGGGGGTATGTGCAGCGGCAAGGAATCGACTTTGAAGAAGTTTTTGCTCTTGTGGTGAGGATTGAAATAGTCAGGCCACTGTTAGCTCTTGTAGACCAATGCAAGTGGCAAGTACACCACATGGATGCCAAGACAACATTCTTGAACAGGGAGCTGCAGGAGGAAGTTTATGTCATCCAGCCAGAAGGATATGTGGTGAAACGACAAGAGCACAAGGTGTACCATCTATCCACGACATTGTATTTGTTTAGCCAAGCACCTCGAGCTTGGAACCTTCAGCTAGACAGAAGTATGAGGGGTTTGGTTTCACCAAATGCTCATAGGAACATGTTGTACATGAGGTCAAATGAGAATGGCATTCTGATTATTGGAGTCTACGTTGATTATCTTATTGTGACAGGTTCCGAAGTTATTATCATCCATGACTTCAAGCAACAGATGATGAGTGAGTTTGAGATGGCTGATCTTGGACTTCTTTCTTACTACCTCGGCATTGAGGTGGAACAAGGAGAAAACAGAATTACTCTTAAGCAGCTAGGGTATGCAAAGAAGATTCTGTAGCAATTCAACATGGAGGATTGCAATGCATGCAAAGTACCTATGGAACCCAAACTGTAGTTGGGGAAGGATACTGGAGGGGTGCCTATGGACCAAACAGAACATCGACATGTCGTTGGAAGCTTAAGGTACTTATTGCACACCCGACCCGATCTCTTATATTCGGTTGGGATGGTCAGTAGGTACTTGGAGAGGCTAACAATGATGCATCAAAAGTTAGTTAAACAGATACTTAGGTATCTTAAAGGTACTATTGAATTCGGTCTGGAATACACAGGCGGAGGTGGTGGCAAGTTAGCTAGGTTCAGTGATAGCAGCTTGGCCGATGATGTTGGTGACAGGAGAAGCACCAGCGGGATGGTGTTCTATGTCAATAAGAGTGTAATTTCTTGGACATCACATAAGCAAAAGAGTGTTGCATTGTCATCATGTGAAGTGGAATTCATGGCGGCAGCAGTAGCCGCATGTCAGGCAATATGGCTGAGAGGCTTACTAAGCAAAGTAATGGGGAGTCCTCCTGAAACAGTCACGATGTACGTCGACAACAAATCGACAATCGTGTTGATGAAGAACCCAATATTCCATGGGATAAACAAGCATATTAACACATGGTTTCATTTTATTCAGGAGTGTATTGACAGAGGAGAAATAATTTTTCAGCACATCTATGGAGAAGAACAATGTGCAGACATTCTTACCAAGTCACTTGCCAAGTTGAAGTTTTTAGAGATGTGCGAGTTAATTGGTGTAGAAAATCTAGCACAACCAAGTCTAGATTAAGGGGGAGTATGTTTGAAATTATCGACGGTCGAGTCACCGATCTTATGAAATAAAATAGAGAAAAATGGCATAGAGTTATTGGGAGAGAATGAGACTGCTTTTTATTGCTATGAACTGGATCCTTCATAGGGGTGCCTTCGACAAGGCGGTGGATTAATCCTAATTACACCGAGTGTAGAGCTTGCTCTATTGAATCATAGTTGAAAAATGAATCTAATGTCGATTGTGATGCTTCAATCTGATGCCCTTGCTTCTCCGTGCTCCATCTTTAAATAACCATCGAAGAGGTGGCAGTTACCCCTGAAGAAGACTCATGTTGGAAGTGATGCACCCGATCGAAGGGTCAGTTATAGTTAATGAAATAGTAACTGGTCATCGGTTAGTGTCTGTGAGACACTCAACTTTATAGTGATTATTGTCAGTGTCTTAGGACCATGAAAGGTCGCATGGTATGGAACAAATATGCCATGTGTTCCATTCATCACACGGCAAGGAATATACTTGGATTTAGATCCAAGTGTCAGTTTATAGCTTTCACGAGCAGTCATCTGGTCAGAGATTAGGTGTAGGATCTCATCCGACCAGGGTCTCCTTTATGTAACCTCTAGAATCCTTACGATCACAGAGGTCGTTAGCCTTAGGGGTTACGACCACAAAGACATGATATTTGATTATGTATTTAAAGTAATATATAGAGATTTTAATCCATGCCAGCTAGCCCCTAAACTTTAAAATGAATTGGTCGTGTGAACCCCCGGTGAAAATTCGTATCGGGCAGACCCTCATTTAATGTCGTGACAAACGAGGTAGTCTGTATTCACTTTAAAGTTGAGAAACTATCTTGGGAATTGAAGAGTTTTTCTGTCCGTTGGACATTAGTTTGTGTCCATTGGACTTTTGGGTAACTCCTTTTTGAAGTTAAAGAACTGTGGCTATAAAATCCCTTTGACACGCCGCCTAGAGGACTTTATATTCTCATATTTTCTTAAATTTTCTCTTCATCTTCCTATGAAGGATCTCTTCCGACCTCCTTTGTTCTTTTCGCCCAAAAACCTTCTCCGGCCACTACTCATCCAATCATGTTGGACTCGATCACCAAGTGGTTGGTTTCAGATCTGAGCGGGAAGAAGCTCAAGGCTTTGGAGGAGATTGGAATGCTTCTAGACAAGAATCTGATTAATCTAGGTCAGCAGCCGGAGAGCATTACCCAAGCAAAGAAGAAGGGAAAATCCCTGTTTTTCTTGCCAACATCGAGTGCGGGCACATATTTTCAAACACAAATTACTTTCACAAGTTCTTGAGTACTACGATGTCGAGCTGGTCAATCTAGCCCCCAACTCAATCGTCAACCTCAACATCTTTGTCTACCTCTGTGAGGCATACCTAGGGATCCGACCAGATCTAAGGGTCTTCAAGTATTTTTACAAGATGGCGAGGTTGGGGAAGACGACGGGAACTCCTGGGGAATGCTCGCTGTAACTCCACGACGGGAAGGCCGATAAGTTGTATATAATGGTCATGAAGGAGGACGACTATTACTTTGCCAAAAAATTGGCAAGGGAGCCCAGCTGGCGGTCGACCGTAATGGAGGGAACGGTCAGAAGGTGTGTTGAAGCAATCCAAGACCTCAACACCAAGGGCTTAACTGCTGACATATGGTTCGGGACTTCTCCATCCATCAGATTAGTCCCTTGAGGCTTCGATCACTTTCCCTGCTCTGGTACATTGGTCGTGACAAAGCGACCAAGGATACTAGGGAAGGTAAGTTCTGATAATACCGTCCAGTATAGTTTATTAGTTGTCTGTTTATTAACCTTGAAATCCCTTTATTTCTTGAAGCGCTTTCCCCTGATGAGATTAAAGAGCGAATCAGAATGATCTGCGCCAATGAGCCTAATGTCAAGGCTACGTTTCCCAACATCTTGGTGCTTGTCTCTTTATAAGAGAAATTGAAGAGACTCAAGGTAGATAACAACTTGTTCTTCATCGTTTATATATTCTCCGATCAGTATATAAGTCTGCTCTAACTATGTAGGCAGTTGGGCTAAGGCTTAAAGAATCCGATGTTGACTCTCCATCATCAGTTGTTCTGACCGACTCCGCCTCAGCGATCGGCGAAGATGATGATCTCCCAAAGGTAAAAGAGCGTCCGACAAGGAGTATATACTTTAGATGGAAAAAAAATTCATCACCTAATTAAATTAGCTTTTTAATTAGGTGGGAGAAAAGAACGATCTACAGATCAAGGCAGTAGAGGCCATACGCCCTAAAGTGGTCGTTCACGACCTGACAGTTGCTACCAAAGCAACTGTCCCAGAAGCTAATGAGGACATTGTCTCCGACCAGCTGGTCAGGGACCACAACCATCTGATGGAGGCTATCACTTCCGACTGGAGGTCGGAGGATGTGAAGGGTTTAACCAACCCTGCTGGTTTGGAACCAGTAAAATCGGTGGAGAAGAAGAGAAAGTCAAGCGCCATGGATTATGCACTCGGGCGTTGCAAGATCAAGACCAAAAAGTCGACCAAGTATGTATACATGAAAGAGATTTATGAAAGTGCATACCTGTTCGTAGCCTTTAGTATTATAAAATCTTGACTTTCCTTTCTTTTATTTTGATAGATCTTCTGTTGTTTCGGTCGTTTCCGACCAGAACACCTATCAGGAGAAAATTCTTGAGGAGAAAGAGATCAAGCCAGCCTCCGAACAGGTGGTAGCTCTACATGCTCAAGTCTTCGTAACGACTCCAATTGTGCCTAAGGAGACAAGAGTTGAAGAAGAGGCTCAGTAGGTTCCGCCCCCTGTTAAGATCGCTTAAGGGGAGAGGAGTCCTTTATCAGTTGTAAGGTCTCCTCGTCCTAGTTTTTTCTTTGGCCACCGTCGAATTCCTGATAACAATTTGTTCAAGGAAGCCTGGAAGAGGATATCAGATCGTTAGTTGGAGACAGATCCTAATATTATCTACTCCCAATATGCTCACACGGCGGTCGAGGTAAGCGTCTACGATCGCTCTCTTTGTCTCTTCTTTATAAATTTTTTAAAGAAGTCTTTTATTTTTGGCAGCATATGATTGAGAACATTGTTATGGTAGAAGGATTGACCTAACGAATAATTAACTTGGAAAAAGAAAATTTCGAGTTAAAAAGTAAACACTTCTTCCTAACTATCTTCCCTTTCTTTTTGTTACATCTTTACTATTTCTCAACTCTCCTCTTATCATGATTGACAGAATTGGAGGCACATAAGAAAGAAATTATGGCTAAAGAAGCCAAAGTAACCAAGCTTGAAGAATAAGACCAAGCTAAAGAATAAGACTAAGCTAAGGACCGATTGATCGAATACTTGATGACTAGGCATAAAGAAATTCTTGAAGTTTGCAAGAAGAAAATTCAAGGTAACTGGTCATAAAACCTAACCAGTTTTCTATGCATTTAAGTTTTATTTCTTTAACTTTGATCTGTTCGTGCAGAGCAAAATCAGAAGTTAAAAAGAGTAGAAAAAACTCTTGAGTTTGAGCATGACAAGGAGGTAGCTCTTGGGTAAAGTCTTGATAAACAAGTCAATACTTTTAACAAGATGATTTTTGACATGGGGTTAGGATCAAGTCTGCCTACCTTGAGAGATCCAGCGGAGAAGATAAACTATTTTAGCCTACCCCTCGAAGATCTCAAAGGTTTGCTTGCATCTACTTGGGAAAATCATGCACGGATAATGAAAGATGTTGTTGCCAATGGAATCAGCCTTGCTTTGGTAAAGCTGAAGGCTTCCGACCCCTCCGTTCAACTCCAAGTTATTGAAGAAGATTTCAACTGTTCGGAGGATGAAGCAGCCAAGTTAATGGAGGATATTTTGCCTCTCGGAAACAAGGTTGTCGAGGAAATGGAGGTCGAATCTCCGCCATGCAGCGACCAATCTAATAATCCTAAGAAGTAGATGGTTGTAATGTTAGATTTGTAAATGAAAACTTACCTTTTGTCATCTAATCAAGCTCGTGTTTATCTTTTTGCTTTGCTGAATTCTCATATATTTCCTAGCCCCCGACTGCTTGTGTTAGTAGGACCTACTAAAGAAGCAGTAGACCAAGAAAAAGAGCAAAGGGTACGACCACAGTACAGAGTATGTCTTAATTATGTTTAGAAAAGATCTAATTAATAGTAGGAAATCAATTTGGTCGAAACCAATGTATGATTTCGACTAGCTATGGATTCTTTCCATAATCGAAATAACGTATAGTACATTGTCTAGACGAAAGATATGTACAAGGCTTGTCTTTGAGGAAATAGAAACCATGCAAAGATGTATGCCTAAATGACAAGTGGTCTTATTTATACACATTATCCAAAACTAGTCGTAAAGGTTGCTAAGATTTAAAGACATAATAGACACTTCGCAAAATATGTTCATACTCAATTCTGACTGGCAGTAAGGTGTAATACTCTGAAAATAATAATAATAATAATAATAACGTCTTAAGGGCCTGTGCGTAATTAAATAAATTAGGTACGTAAAAAATAGAATATTTTTTAATTGTACGGAGGGACTAAACTGTGCGAGGTATAAATAGATCGTGGGGATTCTAGAAACCCTAGCAGTCTTTTCTTTGTCTACCGTAGCCGCCACTTGGGTTTATTCGCTTCCCGTGTGCAAGAGCTTCTGCCACCGCGTGGACGTCGTATTGTCGTTCGGCGCCTGCTGGTTCCTTTAAGCCAGCCGTCATCCGCCCGTATCGGCATCGTCCGGGTGAAGCCAGGTATCCGACGCCTTTCTTTCCGTTGGCCAGCGCTTTCGCTTGCCGTGCGCGGATGCCCGGGACGCACTGCATGTGGAAGTCAGCGTCCGTTTGCCACAAGCCGTGAGCGTCAACCAGCGCCCGCATGCCTTGGTAGCAATTTCAGTTTATTAGTGGCATGCAAACCGTGAGACCAAGGTAGCTGCTTCTATGTTGTGCTAGCAATTGGTAAAAGAAGAAACAGTAGGAGGTTTAAGTCAAGGAAGAGAGAAAAAATAGAGGAAAAGAAGCCAAGATCTGGATTTTCGTCGTGTGGGTAACGATCAAACTTTCCTCTCTGTTGTCTATTTATATTTATAGTTTTAGAATCGAGATTAGAATTAAGAATTGGCATGTTTCTAGTCGAGAGCTGATTTTTATTAGATCTGTTTAGCCCGCTGTTCTGTTGAACGATTTATTCGGGTACCTTAATGCCAAATTTTGGAAATGTCATCTACTAGTTAATTGTAGATAATTTCGATATCTTTCTATAGCATATTTAATCATGTCAATCGGACAAGCAGAATTCGAGATATGAATTTTGGAAGACTGCTGTCTTTGTGGTTGTCGTCTTTCGGCGCTGTTTTGGTAGACTGCAGATTAAAAATAGTAATTGGACTAATTAGAGTTTTTGATCTACATGAAAGATGTAGATAATTGTCCAAGGGTTCTATAGAGTCTAAGAACTCGAATTTTGGTTGGGTAAAACAAAATTTATGAATTTAGTAAGACCCGCTGTCCCGAAGCTAACAGATCGGTTTTCTGGGCTAAAAACTGTGGATTTCATAGGGATATGTTCCAGATCTTAGGATGATGTGACAATTGGCAATGGCGTTTACGGTTTGTCGTTTCACGTGTTTTCGACAAAGTTTGAGCTTTATCGACAGGGGCGGTCCGACCGATCCTTGCAATGGTCCGCCGGTCCCAAATCGGTCGGACCGGCCATGTGGGGCGGTCGGACCGCGATGACCTAAAAGTACTCAAAACAGTGGGCCAAAAATAGGTGTTGTAGGCAAGTGAGGGATCTCAATGCACTTGATCTCATAATTTTGGAGTCTCGGTAAAAAGTTCTATTGGTTTAAAGTTTCCGAAGGTTTGAATTTGGGGCATGAATTTGGCTAAGTCCCAGGCGGTCCGACCGGCTCACGAGGAGCGTCCGACCGTTAGGCGGTCCGACCGCTCATATGGAGCGGCCGACCCGGTTTCTACTTGAACGTCGGCCAACCGTGGCGATGTTGTTTTGTTAGGTCAAAGTCATTGGTTTCATGGCATATGATTTGCATGATGCATGTTTTGACTAACATGGGTCAAGTTGTGAAGAACTTGTTCCCGAATACATGTTTGCTTATGCGTGGTTGTGCAGTTGCTTGGTGGTCAACGACGGTCAACGGCGAGGAGAATCGGGACTAGACTTGGAGAGTTGAGGTCGAGCGATCGGCGATGCGGGTGAGGTCAACGACTCAAGCGTGACACAAGATGGACAAGGGTGACCTATTGGCTAATCCATGACGCATGGTGAAGCGGTTTAGGTCAAAAGGTTAAAGTCGGCGCTTTGCGAAGCGTGCGTGTGTGACCCATTTGTTAGTGGGCCTTAACGGGAGCCCAATTGAGTCAAACCCTAGAGAGTTCTAGGCCTCCACTATAAATAGGAGGAGGTGGTGGCTGCACCTCTCTCTCGCTGTTTTTCACCTCTTTGTCGCTTTCAAACCCTAATTGGCTTAGGGGAGTTGAGGTGGAGGCTAGGGTTTTTCATGGTTTGAGGAGAATTTCGTGATCTTGGATTGACCAGCGATCCATGATGGCGTGGGTGTAATCCACAAGAACGATCTCGTTATCAATCTATGCAAGGTTTGCTTGAGATAAGTCTCTTTTCGTTCTTGCTTTCAATTTGGTGATTTTAGGGCTTCCTTTGATCCGCGAGTTTGTGATTGATTCTTTCACGTGGATTAGCTTGCTGTGATATGTGTGAATCTATCTAGCATCATCTTGATCATCAATCTCTCACGAACAAGCATTAGGATCAAGTTTTCGTTCTGCCCGCTTTAGACCTACGTTAATCAATTGACAATTGCTCAAGATCGTTCCAAGAATTATCATAATATTCGATTGGAATAGGTCCTCAATAGCATAGAGAAGGTGTGTGCAAAGTTTCGTGAAGTTTGGAGTTGAGAATCAAAAGTTAGACCTAATTGCAACTTTGTCATCGGCCGCTTTTTCTTGTTTCAGACTTCACGTCGGATCGCCCCACACCGAGGTCGGACCGATTTGGTGCCGGTCCGACCGCCCCACACCGCAGGTCGGACCGATTTAGTACCGGTCGACCGGACCTTGATATAACAATGGTCGACCGCCGATCTCTGTTAGTTTTGATTCTTCTTGATTTTTATCGCATTGCTTAGGGGTTTAATTGGATTCAATACTAGTCTTCATTGATCGGTATATTGATCTTCATAGCTTCATCATAGCTATTGGAGTGAAATTGTGTTGAATTCATTATTTGGGAAAAAGTGAGCGTGCTTCTATTCACCCCCTCTAGTCGCCTTTTCGGTCCAACAAGTGGTATCGAGCCGGTTAGTTCAATCTTGATCTTAACCAGGTCCACCGAACTTTGGCGATGGATAAGTTTTCTACTAAACCGCATATCTTCGATGGGCACGACTATGCCTATTGGAAGAATCGTATGCGAGTCTTTCTTGAGAGCGAGGACAAGCTATTTGGGATGTTGTTAGAGCCCCATTGATTATTCTGAAATTGCTACACCGCTTCGCAATTCTTTTGGCTAACAACAATAAGGCTAAGAATCTTTTATATGGTGCACTTGGTAGACAAGAATATGATAGAATTTGCAATCTTTCAATCAAGCATGAAATTTGGAACACTCTCGAAACATATCATGAGGGTTCGTCCCAAATCAAAAAGGTGCGCCAAGCAGTTTAGAAGCATGAATACAATAAATTCGAGATCGTCCCCGAGAGAGCATCGATGACATTTTCATCGCTTTAATAAAGTAATTAATCAAATGAAAGTCGTTGATATTGAATATTCTCAATCTGAAAATGCCACCCATCTCTTGGCCGCAATCAACACCAAGGAGTGGGAGATGAAGGCTCTTGCTATAGAGGAAAATGTTGATCTTTCAAGTCTTACTTTAGAATTACTTTATAGTAAACTCAAGACTCATGAAATTAAAAGAGTTGATCATCCCAAGAAAGATAATTTAGCTTTGGTAGCAGATCCTCTCAAAAGGCTTTTGATGACTCTTTTGAATCTTCTTACGGATTTTCATTTGCTTGTTTATTTGCTATGCATGAAGAGGAGCTTGAAAGTATTCTCAAAAGCGAGTTAGCTCTTCTAGCTAAAAAATTCACACGGCCTACAATAATGTGAGAAACAAAAGAGAGGTGGTCAGGTGACATGCTATGAATGTGGTGAGCTCAATCATATCCGACAAATTGCCCCAAGTGAAAGGTAAGAGCAATCATAAGGAAGGAAAGCCAACTTGGAAGAAGCCTCCTTTCAACAAATCAAGGTATGAGGCTAATAAGCTTGTGAAGGCGCTCACCGGGTCCTTGCCGCTTTGAGGATCAATCCTTGAGCGATGTGGATACCGGAGTGAGGAGGACAAGGAGGAGGAGATCCTCAAGGCAAAAAGAAAGGAAGGCCAAAGACTTCACGGCATGTGCTTCATGGTCGACACGGACGACATTGATGATAATGAGGTATCTTTTTCTTATGATGAGCTTTCTGCTAAATATGATTCTATAGTTGAGCAATTGTTTAGTCAAGATGAAGCACTAGAATTTGTCATGACAAAAAATAAGAAATTAGAGTCAAAAATTAGCAAAGCTGAAAGTAGAGCTTAAAATGCTAAGACTCTTGAACCTGATGAATGTTTATCTTGTCATGCTATGCATTCACAAATTACCAAGTTACAATCTGCTCATAATATTTCTGTACAACAACTTGAGAATGCTAGATCTGAACTAAATGAAATTAAAAGTGTTCCTTGTGAAAAATGTTTAGAATCTAGTAAATTGATTGCTTTTGATGTATTTGATTCTAGCCCTTGCACTTCATGTTTAGAAAAAGAACGTGAAATCAAAGATATCTTAGAAGCTGCTAGAGTCAAATATGCTAAACTTAAGGACGATATTGAAAATACTACTTGTGCTTCATGTTCCACTCTTAAGCTTGAAATTGCTTTGTATAAGGAGAAATCTATGAATAATACTTGTGATGCTTGTGTTAACTTGAGAAAAGAAAATGCTTACCTTCATGATACATTAGAGAAATTTTCTAAAGGTAAGAAACAATTAAACATGATTCTTGACAAGTCTAAAACTCCTTATAAGAAGCAAGGTTTAGGATTCAATTCTTTTCAAGACAATTCAAACCCAAAAGTCATTCAAGTCTTGGAAAAAGGTTTAATTGAATTCAAAACCCAACCTGCAAAAACATCTTTTAAATCTGCAGGTTTTGCCCAACCTTGTATTAATTCAAATGGTGCTTCTTCTAGTGGTACCAAGTACCATTGCACTTATTGCAAGAAAGGTGGGCATTTGATTGAATTCTGTTGGCGTAGGTTGAAAAATGATAGAAAAATTTTTGACAGAATTTCATTCATGCAACCTAGAGCTTCTATGAGACATGGTAACACTGAAAAGAATAAACCTGGATTAGGATTTTTTTTCTCTCATGCAAATCATTATGTTTCTAGATATCCTAATTCTAATGTTTATCGATTTGGCGGTCGACCATTGGTGGTCACCGGATCGACCGTTTTGGTCGCCGGCGATCGATCACAAGACAACGCCGGATCGAGCCGCCCATGGACAGCTTTAAGTCTCATGTTAATTTAAACATTGCTCATAACCGAATGTTAGATGAAATCAAGGATAGTACTTCTGGTTTGTATACTCCTCGCAGACGTGTGTCTCAGTACTGGATTCCTAAATCTTGTTTATCTAACTCCAGTATTGAAACACATCGTTCTTTTGTTCCTTGATTTTCAGGACTACCGTGGAAAGGGTAAGAACACGTGGTTCGTCGACTCCGGGTGTTCACGCCACATGACCGGAAACTCAAAATGGTTCACCTCTTTCACGCGGGCAACAGGTGATGACTTCATCACCTTTGGAGATGATACACAAGGGCGAATTGAAGGAACAGGATCAATTAGGGTGAACAACAAATTCATTCTAAAGGATGTCGCTCTTGTGGACAAGCTTAGGTATAATCTCCTTTGTTTCTCAGCTTCTTGATGATGGCTATGAGACTGTTTTTAAGAAAAATGCTTGTCGTGTGCTTGATTCTACTGGTGAGCTTGTGTTTGGAATCTCTAGAGTTGGTAGAATTTTTGGAGCTGATTTTTCAGAATCTCTTGCTGGATCTCTTAAATGTTTGCTTACATCTTCTTCTGATTTCTGGCTTTGGCATCGACGTTTGGGGCACATTGGTTTTGATCATCTGACACGAGTTAGCAACCTTGATCTCATGAGAGGTTTGCCCAAACTCAAAGCTGTCAAGGATGCTGTATGTGCGCCCTGTAGGCATGGCAAACAAGTTGCCGCCTCACACCCTTCTGTGACTATGGTTATGGACCGACGGACGGGACAGCTTGCTTCATATGGATACTGTTGGTCTGACTAGAGTCCGGTCAGTCGGTGGAAAATGGTATATTCTTGTCATAGTCGATGATCTTTCTAGATATACTTGGGTGTTCTTTCTTACTTCAAAAGATGAAGCTTTTGGTTATTTTCATGACCTTGTTCTTCGTTTGGCTTCTGAGCTTCCTGGTGCTTTGAGAGCGATTCGCAGTGATAATGGCACGGAGTTCAAAATGCTTCTTTTGCTTCTTTTTGTGCTGAGCGTGGTATTGAGCATCAGTTCTCCTCTCCACACGTCCCTCAACAAAATAGCGTGGTGGAAAGGAAGAATAGGACCTTGGTCAAAATGGCTAGGACGATGCTAGGCAGTATAACACAGGAGATTTTGGGCGAAGCTATTGCTACGCTTGCCATATTGCAAATCGTGTCTTTTGAGACCTTCTTTAGGCAAAACTCCTTATGAGCTTCGTTTTGGTAGAAAACCCTCATTTCGCATTTTGAGTTTTTGGATCAAAATATTTTATTCTTAAGACAGCAACTTAGATAAATTTGAATCAAGAACTTTTGATGGGTTATTTCAGGTTATCCCGCTCATTCGAGGGTTTCGGGTTTTTAATCTTGAGACTAACATTATTCAGAGACTTGTAATGTCACTTTTGATGAGACTAGCCACCGAGCTAGATCTATTACTCTGAGATGATTTACAGTGTGAGAGAGCATTTTTGTGGAGGAAGATGAGGACGAAGCTAATATCATTCCTTCATCTGCCGCTCATCAAGCGCCCATCTTGATACAAGAACACGCTACGTCTACTTCACCTTGATTGAGGCTCACGCATCTTCATCATCGTGTAGTACTGCGGAGGTCGAAGAAACGGTATCTCACCCGGGCGCTCCACTTCGCATTCAGAGACAGCATCCTCCGGAACAGATAATAGGTAATCTACATGAGTAAATGTTGTCGCGAGCATTCACTCATGCTATACCGGTATACGCAAAAGAAGTGCATGTGGACATGTAGATTAGAGTTGCATTAATATATGAGATGAATGGGTGTGAAACAAAGAGAAGTTAATAGCATGAGAATATTAATAGAAGTGCATGTGATGATAATGAAGTTATTGATTACTGTTGATTTATTATTGTTCGTTGTATATTGATGTGTTTGCTGAGTCGTGGACTCACCCTTGCTTTTTTGTTGTTTTTAGGTGATCTTAGAGGGCGTCGTGACTAAGAGCGAGTAGAGCACATGGATTAGATCCATACTTCAATTACCTGATCATTTGCCATAAGAATCTTTTCATTCAATGCAGGATTACTCTAGGACATATTAAGGGTTGAATAAAGTTTAGGACAACGTTTTGGACTAGACTATTTGTTTTAGTTATTTGGATTCATTGGTTGATGCTATTTTGGATTATTTACCTGGTTATATTTCCCCTTGCTTATTTATTATCGCTTGATCCATAATTATGCATGTTCTTTTGTGGTCCATGGATATGTTTATCGTTGTTTTTCCTTGCTGTAATTTTTATAGTGTGTCGATAATTATTAGTCGGGAAGAGTAGTTTAGTGGCATTCCAGGCTCAGTGTTGGGCTGGGGTGTTACATAAGGATCATAATTAAAAGATTGTCGCTAGGAAACTCCTACTAGTGGGTAGGACCACATGCAGAGCAGGGAGATTTCGACTAGAAGGTTTTTCGTGTACCGACTAGTAGCCAAACAAGAGTAGAACATAATGTTGAAATGGTGAAAGTTAGTCTTCGAATTCTTAAGCATGTAAGTAACCATATCATGTTGTCTATGTTACACTCTTTTACTTGTTTCTTTTAAGAAAAGAGTGTACGGTCGAGCGTGAGAACCATAACTGAGATGGCCACGACTAGGAACCTTATGACTTGTGATGATGATGTCAAGGCCAAAAAAGTAAAATAGATCCTTTTGGAAGGATATCAAAGAGAATTAGATCTTCTTTGACCATTTAGATAACAATAGTATGTGACCAGATAATGGATGACAGATATATAAGGAATATCACTCACAAGAAAAAAGAAATGAATATATATTGAAATTAAAATAATATAAAAACTATACAAAGAACTTACACAATTGATCAATGTTCCAAGAATTTGACAAAACACGCCCGTATGACATTGCTAGTCGTACTGAGCTAGGTCGGGTGACTTCGACCGCAGTCTAAGGACATTCCCATTTGGGATAAAGTTTATTGCAATTTGCTTTGTTCTGAATTTTTTTGAGAACCAGATCACCTACAGCTAGGTTGTGAGGTTGCACCTTACGACTATGGTACCTTCTCATGGCTTGCTGGTACCTGTTGATCGTATGAGGGATTGGTTTCATCTTTCTTCAAGGAAACCGATGTCGTCAAGTCACCGTTTGTTTTGATCATTTTGACAAAAACGATCGGTTCGAGCAGAGCCAATTTTCAATTCGGAGGAAGCCATGCTTCATCACCGTAAACTAGAAAGAATGATGTTTCACCAGTCACACGACAAGTCGTGGTTCGAACGACCCATAATACAGAGAGAAATTCTCGAACCCAAGCTCCTGGCCGTTTTGTTAACTGGTCAAAAACTCAATGTTTCACTCCCTGCATTATTATACCAATAGCTCGCTCGACTGCTCCGTTGCTCTACGGATGAGCGACAGAAGCGAAATGCATTTTGATATCTACATCGTCGCAGAATTCTTGAAATTTTATGCTAGAGAACTGGGTACTGTTATATGTGATTATACGACTGGGTATGTCAAATCGCGTGATTGCATTTTTTGTGAGAAACCGCTTAGCAAGCTCAGTTATTGTTTTAACAACTGGCTCAGCTTCTATCTATATGAACAATCTTTACATTATCTTCAGGAATAATGTCATGCTGAGATAATTGTAGATCGACATCATCCAATTTCTACCGGGGTCAAGCTTTACGACCTCCTGTGGAGTATCCATGTTCGTATCCATGTTCTCAAGATCGATTTGTACGATCTCTAGGGAACACCTATGTCCTCATAATGCTCGACCACCGAGAGTGAATTGAATTGCTAGTGAAAAACTATGAGTGGGACAGGTGACCTTGTGGAGGCCATCCGTGCCAACTGGTCTGCTAGAAAGTTTTTCTTTCTAGTAATATGTTGGATCTGGAAATTGATGAAGTTCTTTTCGAGTTTTTGTACTTCCGCCAAATAAAATGATATTTTGGTGCTTGAGCATTGATACTCTTTCCCGACTTGATTCGCTAGTAGTTGATAATCGTCTTTCACTAGTAATTTGCGAATCCTGAGTGCTCTGGCCGCTTGGAGTCTCGCTAGTAAACCTTTATTTCTACCACATTGTTTGTGGTAGAAAAGTTTAACTGAATGACGTACTTGACGTGTTCTCCAGTAGGGGATATCAAGACAACTCAACCTCTGGTCCTTTTAACATCAAGGAGCTGTCAAAGTACATTGTCCACTCGTCGTGTTGTTTGTACTCGGGCCCTTAGGTGGGTTTAGTGTTTCTCCATTCAGCAATGAATTCTGCTATTGTCTGAGACTTAATTGTTGTTTGTGAGATGAAGTGGAGGTCGACCACCCCAAGCTCGACTGCCCATTTTGCTATTCGTCCTGAAGATTCCCTATTTATGATAACTTGACCAAGGGGATATCCGGTAGGTACGACCACTTTGTGGGCCTGAAAGTAATACCTTAGTTTCCTTGAAGCCATAAGGAGACCATAGAACAACTTTTATACCTGTGGGTATCTTTCATTACGTCCATGTAAGACTTCACTTACATAATATACCGCCGTTGGACGTTGTCACGCTCTACAACCAGTACACCACTGACTGCTTGTGCGTTGCAGCCACGTAAATCGGCATTGTTTCTCCTGATCTTAGAGATACTAAGATCGGAGAATTCGTAAGGTACCTATTGAATTCTTAAAAGGCATCGTTTGCTTATTTAGTCCACTCGAAACTTCTGTATTTCTGAAGAAGTTTAAAGAAAGGTAAGCCTTTTCACCTAATCGTGCTATAAAATAACTTAACGCCATACAACCAGTTAGTTTTTAAACTTTTTTCTTTGTGGCCGGAGGATGCATCTTGTTGATGGTCGATATTTTTGCTAGATTCACTTCAACCCCTCTAGCCGAAACTAGGAAACCAAGAAGCTTTCCAGAAGAAACTCCGAACACACACTTCTTTGGATTCAACTTAAGGTTATACCTTCTTAAGTTGTTGAAAGTCCCGTGTTGGTTGGAAATGTGATCGCCAGCGTTGATACTTTTCACAACCAAGTCATGAACGTAGGCTTCTAGATTTCGACCAATATGAGGATTAAATGTTTTTTGTATTAACCTCTGAAAAGTCACACCGGCATTCTTGATACCAAATGATATCTTAACGTAGCAGTAAGTGCCATATGGCGTGATGAAGGATATTTTCTCTTCATCATCTTTACTCATATTAGTCTGGTGATACCCTGAGTACGCATCTAAAAAACTTAACAACTTACACCCGAAAGTAGAGTCTACAAGTTGATCAATGCGTGGAAGGGAAAAGTCATTATTCAGACAATCTTTATTAAGATCTATGAAGTTAATACACATTCGTCATTTCCCATTGCTTTTTCTAACCATTACAGGGTTGGTGAGCCACTCTGGGTGGTCGACCTCATGAATAAACCCAACCTTGAGGAGCTTGTCAATCTCTAACTGGATTGCCTCCTTCCGATCAGGTACGAAGCGTCTTAGCTTTTGTTTGACCAGTTTTTTGTCAGGCTGGAGAGCTAGCCTGTGCTCGATCACTTCCTTGGGGACCCCGGGCATGTTGGACGTCCTGCTGGCGAATACGTCCAAGTTTGCTTGGAGGAAGGACACGAGCGACTCTTCCTATTTAAGGTCGAGTCCTGCCCCGACCAGTACCTTTTGGGAAGATGTGTTACCATGTCCTGGCCCAGACAATATTTTGATGCTTTTCGGAGATGCGCCTTTGTCGAGTGCCACCTCTTTGGTCTGGTTAGAAGGCTTTGGGATCATCTTTGGTCTTGAGTGCTTGACCTGCACGGAAGGCGGATTAGTCTCTCTAGTCGGAAGCTCGTCGACCAGTTCTAGAGATTTTCGATCACACGCATAAGCGATTTTTCTATCTCCTCAAATTGTGATGACTCCTTTTGATTCTGGCATCTTTAAACTCTGATAGTCTTAATGCGTAGCAATCGGGAATTTAACTAATGCCGGACGGCCAAGGATATCATTGTATGCGGTTTCAAAATCCACCACATCAAATAAGATTTTTTCGTTCGGAAGTTGTCAGGCCTTCCGAACGTGACCTGTAGGGACATCTGTCATATCGGTTTAGCAGTAGAATCAAGAACTATTTCGTGGAAAACATACTTCACAGGTTTTACTTTCGACCTAAGAATTTGTATTACTTCCATTGCCCCAGTAAATAAAATATTTAAAGAACTACCTCCATCTATTAAGACTCGATTAACTTTGTAGTTATTAATAGTAGGCTCAACAATAATAGGGAACCTACCAGGCCGAGTCAACGGGATGGGACAATCTTATTTGCTGAAGGAGATAACTATTTTCGACCACCTGGATGGCTTGATGGTGATCGGAGACTCAGCGAGGTTTCTTATCGCTCCACGGCATTCAGATGACATCTTGACTAGTATAAGGAGGATCCACCGAAGATCATATCCACAGCGTGTTGAGACTTCTGATACTCCATTTCTTCATCGCCATCTTTATCCTTCTTGGAACTTGGTTCTCCGAGTTCTGTTATGGAGGGGAAGGGACCTTTTACCTGAGTAGTAATCCTCCAATTTTTTTGCCAGGCTCGGCGGGTGCGCAGATCATGCCCTACTGCCTAGTGAAGTGAACACCACCTTTTGTTCTTTTTGTACTCATTGGTCGGAACATTTGCCTTGTTCTGACAAGAAAAGTCTTTTTTATCATTGGTAAAATTTTCTGGAATCGCAAGGACTTCCTTGTTATCGGGCTTGCGATTCTTCTTACCCTTGAGAGACTTTTTACTTTTCTTCTCTTGTTTCTCCAAGCTAAGTTGAGGAATTTTGTCTTTTTCATCAATAGATTCACAACATTCAACCGCTTAGCTAGTGGCTGCATACTTGTCAGCTATGTTGAAAAGTTCGACGGTCGTTCAAGGAGGATTCATTGCAATATCCTCTGTAAATCGCTGATTCCTCAGCCCTACTTAAAAAACCTGGATATGGAAGACTCCGCGACCTCTGGAATAGAGTTTCGAACCTGGCTAAACATCTTGATATATTGTCGAAGAGTTTTATTGGTCTTTTGCTTGATCTGATGGAGATAGTCTTCTTTTTTGGGGCGGTCGTACGTCACTTGAAAGTTGGCGATCAAGATATCACAGAGTTGCTCTCAAGTGTATATAGATCCGACCGACGGTGATGAGCAGCCACGACCAGGCAGACCCTTCAAGGACTGTGGGCAAATAATTTGCCATCGCGTTGTCATTACCACCGGTAGCTTTGATGGTGGTCCTATAGATCTGAAGAAACTCTAATGGGTTCATAGTCCCATTGAATTTTTCTATGTTGGCTGGTTGAAATTTGTCCGACCAGCGTATAGCTTGGAGCCCTGCTGAGAATGCTCGACAACCTATTATGGAGTCGTGGCGCCTTCTTTGAAAAGGAGCCGGATTGTAGTCGGTTGGGGACCTATTCCTCGGATTAATATACCGAGTCTCTGGTGTCCAAATTTGGTTGTGGATGTTAGTGTGACGTCTTTGACCACCTGTTTGGTTCAGATGATACCGAAGGTCGCCAGAACCAAGAGGTCGTTCCTCTCGACAAGGAGGAGGAGTGGCTGCTGAGAAGAGCAGTCTTCCCTCGTGATTCCCTGATCAGAATCTACGACGAGGTCTTCGTATCGTCTGGTCCTCCGTCCGACCATGTTGTCCCCTGCTAAGGGAGGAGCGCTCGGGAGAAGTCATGGTTTGACTTTGCGAATTCTTTTGCTCCCAGTACATTTACGTATGCTGCATGGTTTGCTGGAGGATCTCCGACACTGTCTTACAAGTTGAACGTAACCCGGAGTCTCTGCCAGAGTAGCATCTGAATTACTCAGAATGTCACGAACTCGTTGCAGGTTTTGCAGTGTTACCGAAGGTCTTGGAGGATTGCTACTAGCAGTGGGCGTTCGATGAGTCGAATGTCCTTCCGACCTTCCGTCTTGTTCTGTCCGACTTGTCACCTGTTGTGAGGTCGAAACATGCGGATTAACTAATCGACGTCCATTAGTTCGTTCGCCTCCGACAAGTGGTGTTTGAGAGCCTGTACCATCTCTATCAGTATGTGGTGGCGGGTTAAGCTGTGGAGGACTGAGCATGGTATCTTGACCGGTATCTCCGATAGCATTAACCTCGTGGCGCCAGCAGCGATCTTCCAACGAGCTCCCATCGTAGCTAAGGAAGAGCCTTCCAGAGCTTCGGCAAAGAACCTCCAAGACGGAGAGCGGTCGGAGATTACCACCTTCGGCGGGCTTTGTAGTGGATTTAGCCTGATTCGTTGGATTGCCGATCGTATACTGAGGTTTATAAGCCCACTTGGCCTTCGACCAGTGGCAATGACAACTTCATTGACACTCTCACCAAGTGTCGGTTAGCCCCGGAATATGTAGGAGCCGTTGGCGAATACTGGTTGCCCATGATAACATCGAGAGTACGTTGATTCCCTGATGTTGGGCTACTGTCGCCGTTCTTGCCGGTCGGATTGATTGGGCTTGTAGAGGCATTTGAATGTTCCGAATTGGCCGGAACAACTGGTTCCTCCGGAAGCGCCATGGATGGCGGTGGTGAATCCTCATTCATCCGGTCTATCTCGCTGCTCTTAGCGAGTGGCGAGCCAGCGGAGGATGATGATGACAACATCCCATTTTCTTCCATGGCACGGATGCATGCGTCCATGTCGAAGTCAGAGTAGTTCACCAAGTCAAACTAGTTTTCCTCATCCCAAGTCTCTGCCATGTTCGCATGAGCTATGACGAAGCGAAGGGAGTGAATGAGGAATTTTTTAGCGAAGTAATTTTCAAGAATCTAACACATTCTTCCCCACAGACGACACTAGCTGTCGACGATCGAGCTGCCAATATTACGAAATAAAATAGAGAAAAATGACAAAGAGTTATTGGGAGAGAATGTGATTGCTCTTTATTGCTATGAACTGGATCCTTTACAAGGGGTACCTTCAACAAGACGGTGGATTAATCACAATTACACTGAGCGTAGAACTTGGTATGCTATTGAATCAGGGTTGAAACATGAATATAATGTCGATTGTGATGCTTCAATCTGATGTCCTTGTTTCTCCGTGCTCTGTTTTTAAATAATAATCGAAGAGGTGGCAGTTACTCCTAGAGAAGACGCTTGTTGGAAGTGACGCGCCCGGTCGGAGGGTCAGTTACAGTTAATGAAATAGTAACTGATCGTCGGTTAGTGTCTGTGAGATACTCAACCGTATAGTAGTTATTGTCAGTGTCTTAAGACCATGAAACGTCACATGGTATGGAATAAATATGTCATGCGTTCCATTCATCACACGACAAGGAATATACTTGGATTCGGATCCAAGTGTCAGTTCAAAACTTTCATGAGCAGTCATCTAGTCGGGGATTAGATGCAAGACCTCATCCGACCAGGGTCCCTTTTATGTAACCTCTAGAATCCTTACGACCATGGGGGTTGTTATCCTTAGGGGTTATAACCACGAAGATATATAGTATTTGATTATGTAATTAAAGTAATACATACAGATTTTAATCATCGTCAGAAATAATCAAGACTGGCTTGGCTAGTTTGTCCGAGTCTTGCGCCAGCATTGCCGTAGGCGTAGATGTTGTGGAGTTCGTGTGTTGTTTTCTGTTTTGAGTCGTAGTTTCCTAGTCCAAAGGATCACGGTAGTAGTGGCGGGCTTAGCTAGGGAGTTAGTTTTTTATAGTGACTCTCTATCAGGTAACTAGTATGAAGTCTTTTTCAGAAGTGAGAAATACAATTGAGAAAATTGCCCTAAATCTGTTATCTGAACTTCGCCAGTTTTCTGAACTCAGAACTTTGTATGTTTTGTCTGAACTCTGGGCTTTACTATTCACCGTCGGACAAAACAAAATCAGTGCGAGTTTGGGCGCGCTGATCCTCGGCTTGGATCCTAAGTCCGCTTCTCACTGCCCGCTCCTACCACTCCTGGTATCGTCTCTCTCTCTCTCTCTCTCTCTAACCCGCCTTGCTTCGAGCTGGTGCTTCGCGGCCGGCGTCACCGAGCAAATCCGACCGCCGGCACGGGCCACAAACGCGGCCTCCTCCTTCCCGCCGCACGCGGACTGCGACCCCACTCCGTTGCCGGCCGTGGTCCCTTACGGATGCTTCGATGACCCCCTACTGCCTCTAAAAGCGTCGCAGTGTCGTACATTTCGTTGCGGGTAGGCCCCCGGCCGGTCGGAACTTTTTCGGAAAGTGTCTTGTTTTCTTCTTTCTCCTCCGAGCTTTAACAGAACGCGTCCCCAAGTATTCTCTAAGTCACCGCCGGAACCCCCACTACTACCTTGGTTGGAGTTTGGAGGCTGTAGGATGACGCCTGAGGGAGCACCGGCTCCATGGCGAGGAGGCGGAGGTACGAGGTTGAAGAAGATGGAGGCGCCTTGGGCTGTCCCGAACAGTATTCCAAAGGCCCATATCTCTTTGTTGGGTTGTGTTGGTCGAACCAGGCCGACGGACTAAGGCCCTGTTTGTTTAGGCTTAGGCTTTTTGTCTTATAGCTTAAAGCTAGCTTTTTGGCTTAATCAGCTTATAAACCCCTCAGCTTTTAAGTCAATCTTTGGTATTTGGTAATCTGGCTTTTTATAGGATGTTGGCTTATTGAGTTGTGTGTGAAAGATAAAAAGTCTGAATTGCCCTTGAGGGTTTGAAGGATGTTTTTAATGATGAATTTAAACTTATTTTTGCATAGAATTTGTAAATATAGCGATACGTGAAGTTGTAAATTTGTAAATTTACCGAAAACAGAGCGCTGCGGCGTGGAGCTCGAGGCCCTCATGGGTGCGCCAATGGCAGCCCACCACGGCGTGGAGGCGAAGGGAAGGTGTGGTCGTCAAGGCGCTACGGAGCGTGAGGTTGTAGGCGCGCAGGCCTCAGAGGGGAGGAGGCGCAGGAGAGAGCGCGGAGAGGGAGTTCCAGAGGAAGGCGAGCACAGGCGGAGCTGGTGGTGGAGGAGGAGGCGGGTGGGAAGCGTGAGGTGGGGGAGGCAAGGCCAGGGGACGGGAGTGAGGCGTCGGGTTGGAGCGGAGGCGTCGAGTGGGAGCCGATCGGGGGAATAGAGTGGAAAAAATGAAACAGTATGCACCTATATATAGATGGTATTTTGAGGGTAATTTCAACGAAGTTTATTGATAAAGTGGTATTTCATTCCGTAAAAGCAAAAAAAAAAACACATCTCTCGTAGCTTATGACTTTTAAGTTTAAAATGGCTTAAACTTTTTATAACCTGGATGAAAAAGTCACCACTTTATTTAGAATTAGGCTTTTTTTACTTATAAACCGACAAAAAGCCTAAACAAATAAGGTCTGAATTGCTTCGACCGGCTTATTTAATTTGGGCCGGCCGGGCCGAGCCGTAACGGGTCGTGCCTAAACGGCGCGTGCCGGCCGCCCCGTGCGGCTCGTTTGGGAATGGGAATCCCCCTCCTCTCCACTCTGGCACACTCCACTCATCCTAAACCCTTGCTAGGCGCGGCGCTGCGGCAGCCAGGCGGAGCGCGCGGTCGGGAGGCGCGGGTGACTTGGTGAGGGAGCGCGAGGCGGTGGTCTGCGGGTGCAGGTTGGGCCGTCGGGGGTCCGTAGGTCCGGCGCGGCTCGTCCCGCGGCGGCGCTCCTCGTCGGCTTCCTCGTCTTCTCATGTATGCTTGTGTTCTTCCCGTGAAAAGCTCTAGTCCCTTGGTCCGCCTTTAGAATCGATCGTCCCTGGTCATGGGGTAACCGCGGAGAGGATGTCAGGGAATCTGAGTGTCGACTGTGAAGTGTACGAGTGTCCAATGGCAGCGAAAGCACGTGCCTTCACTTGACATCATATGTTCCTTCTTGCTCCTTAGTTAATCCTTCTGCATCCTTTTTGTTGGGCACAAAATAACATAAAAAACACATTCGATTCTTATAAATCCATCGATCCATATGCTCTAAACGGGTGTAAGATCCATCCAATTATTTGGTTATATCATGGCCTCGAAAAACGGATCTGAATGTGACTGAAATGCACGATCTTCACAGGTATCATTTTTCAGGATACCTAAAAGATGGAATGATTTTCGAACCCTTTCCTATACGAGAATGGTTTCCATTACTTTGAGAAATGGACCTATTAATGGGCGTTTTTGTCCTCTGATGGCGCCTTCAGTTTCAAGATCAGGAGTTGAATCCCTGCCTTGAAGAGTTTTGTCGTCCCCTCTTTTATTCATCATTTGATTCTGATCTTGCAAATACCCGATTGATAGTCCGACCCATGCTTTTGTGCTCCTTTAATGTGAGTGACTAAAAAAACAACATTTTCTTTTGGAAAAACAAGTGCAGTGACCATGATTGATATAAGACAGTGAGGAGAGAGTTTGATGGTTTCTAGACTAGAAAATTTGGGGTTAGGGTTTAGGGATTAAAGATTGAGAATAATTTCATTCTATATTACCACAATTAGGATTTATTCTACAACCAGTTTGAAGCAAGTAACGTTGATCATTGGTAATGTCCTAAATTTAATGGTATGTTATCCACAAGCGCATAACAATGGTGAGGTTGGCGCCCATTTTTTCACTATATTATTTACCTTTTTGTTCGATAGCTGGTTTATAACGGTTCAATCGATACAGATCACAAACGGTTGATTGTATGGTATAGGTGTCATTTTGGTATTTATAGTTAGGGCAATTTTGTTTCCTCTTCACTACTAATAATAGTAGTCCACAGCACAATCATTACTATATTACCCCCTTTTTATTCCCATGTTTTATGAGCTCACCATAACTTCTTCAAATTTTGTTTATATGTTTTCATGAAGGTGCATTCATTTTGTGAATTCCTCGTAAAATTTTCCCAACATTCTGAAGAAAAAAAAAGTTTGTATTAGTTTTTTTGATACATGACAGGCCAAAGGACATTATGACAGTAACCATACTTCATGGTGATAATGCCATAATGGAGCAGCAGTGTGGTAAATTATACATTAGTTCTGTACATGTTTTTGGTGACTTTACTGAGCATTATGCATCCTGTCTTTTGTACAAGACCATGGTTACTTGGAGTATATGCTTTCTGGAGCAATAGTTCTAGACCAGTTGCTAGTGAATGTGTCGTTACCCTAGTCTTTGTGGATGATTCATCTTTCACTATAATGAAGTTTGATTCTCTGTCTCAGTAAACAATTTCCATAATAAAGGAGGTTTTTGGGTAAATTCTCATTAGAAAAATGCTCTTGTTCTATTTACCACTTTACTGTGCTATGTTCAAGACATTTTTGTCATAGTAATAATACCAAATTACCAATAATTTTGTTAAGGTGACTCCACTCCATTCGGTGGTTATGGCGCCTCCTGTGCACCGGGAAGTGGAGTTGGAAGAAGAAAAGGTAAAAGATGGCCAAATCTCTTGCATCCATTTCTTTTACATCTTCCTTCTGAAATCTGAATACAACAGAGACATGCTTGGGTTTCTTTATTCTTTTCTCACTTAGATCAAATCTATGTCTGAATTCTGACGGTGACAGTATTTTTCCTTGCAGGATTTGTTATGCAAGTGCAAAAGGCCCAAATTTTCAGGGTCCATTGTCCAATCACAACAGGAAATTGAAGTCCCTGCCATGGAGAAGGAGAAGAAAGGGCATGGTGTTCTTTCACTTGAAGTTTCTGTGGACAAGAAGCCCATGGATGGGGTCACTGATTATGTAGTGCAGAGCACTGGTGAAGGAAATAGTTTCAGTAAGGGTGTTCATGGTATCTGAAATTTTGATCTTGCTTTCATCTACCATCTCCTGATATTTTTAGTCACTGGGTTAATCTGTTTTGTATTCCATACTAATTTCAGGAATAACAAAAAGAATCTTTACGGCTCCTCAGTTAGGATTCAGAAAAAGCTTTCACCATGTAGACTGTTGATTGTGCTAAACTATGGCTTAAATTCTAATATGTTGTTGAATAAGATGGACAAATAGTTGTAACTAGAATGTGTGGTTGGGTTAGGAAAATGTTAGATTTTTATGTATTACATGTAGACTTCGAAGTTTGAACAGCAACATTGATACATATATAAAATAAGGAGACATCAAACCATCCTGTAACTTTCTCATCTGTATATGCCTATTATTTGATAGATTGGCTTAAATGGTTAGGATAAGTCAAACATGAGAAGAAAGCGACATGGATATGGCATTGAGACAAAATAACATGGACATGGCACATAAAGTTTTCTTAGATACTAGTCCACGAAATATAACTAGTTAAAGAGATTTTCTTAGTTCACTTGTAAATCCTTATTAACGATATGCAATTTTAAAGCATTGATGCATAATATATATAGTCTGTGAGCTTGTTTTTCTTATCCTTCCAAATGGTTCTTCATGTTATGCATAGCTTTAACAGTTCCTTGACAAATTATGTTGTGTGTGGTGTGCTTTCTTGAGATGAAGTATACCAGTATATGGCATTGGGCAAATGTCACATCCAAACTCCATAGACACGTATTTCAGGTTGAACAAAATTATTGTAGTTTAAACAGTTCATGCAGTTATGAAGTTTAATAGTCTCAATGTTCAATTCAAGAATGTTGTAACTCTCAATCAAATGTTATGTCCAAACTCCATAGACACGTATTTCAGGTTGAACAAAATTATTGTAGTTTAAACAGTTCATGCAGTTATGAAGTTTAACAGTCTCAATGTTCAATTCAAGAATGTTGTAACTCTCAATCAAAATATCATCTTTTATAGGTAAGTTTGAGCATGGAATAATGGGTGCGGCATTTGATATGACTAGGCATTTTATGCATAAGTGTTATTGCTTCTTCCTTAGTCTGATATTTGAAGGTATTGGTTTTGATAAGCTATTGGTTTTGTTCAAATTCATAGGCAGTGCAAGTAAAGAACCAGCAGCAAGCTCGAGACTGAATACAATCTGCAGTGCAGCTGGCTGGAAGGATCCATCGTATGAATTTGAAGAACAAGGACCACCCCATAATAAATTGTAAGTTTTCCTATTGATTGGTGAACATTTAATTTAGTATTTTATGCACTTTCAACACATATAGCACTATTGTACATTATATACCGCAAATGATAGGGGTTAGAATAGGGACTCTTTTGTATTTCCTTATCTGTCTATGGCATACATCTCTTGTACTGCTATATATATTGCCCATTGGGGCTCTTCAATATACACAATATTCATAACATGGTATCGGAGCAAAGGTTAGGGTTAGGGTTCGCTACCTCCGCCGTCGCCTCTTAGCCTCCGGCCACCGCCATCGCCGCTGCCCTCGGGAGGAGCAATCTCCACTCCCGGGGGCGGCCTCTCGTCGCCGCCCGTGCTCTCCCGCCGGACTGCTGCCGTCTCGGGCGTCGCCTCGATTCGGAGTCACCTCTTCGCGCTTCCGCCCGAGCTCGCCATCGCCTCGGGCTCTCTGCTGGCTGCGCGGCCTATGCACAGTCTTCTTTGTTAGTGGAGATCGAATGGTCGCTAGTTTTGCTAGTATCTACTAGCTATCCTTTGTGTCGTTTTTCTTTCGTTGTGTCCATGCAAATCCGTACTACTTTATCTTTTAGTTCGTCCAAGCCATGCGGTCCACAAATTTATTGTCAGTCATAGAAGCATAGGAAATCTTTTTGCATGACAGCAGTCGCCGCTCTTTTCTTCGAGCTGCTGCAGATCGTCGTTATGATGTCGCTGCTCTCTCTTAGCCGCCGCCCCGAGCTTTTAAGGCCACCCCGCTTCTTGTGCACTGCGCCTCTGTTGCGCTTCTTGTGTACTGCGTCGCCGCCGTCTTGGGCATCGATCTGCGCCGCCATGCTTCCATCTATTCCTATTCGGCTTGATTTGATAACTCTCTCTATTCATGTTGGTTTATCATCTTCTTCGTCCTGTTGCCGCGGTCGATTTTTTCAGTCCCTGCACCTTGTGCTTTATGGGCTGTTGCACGACCCCGGATGGGAGGAGATCTTTTGATATTCGACATATTTTCCAAGAGTTGTATGCTACGACAACATTATCGAGACTCGGACTTCGGATTTTCCATATTTTAGTGTCAACCCTTTCCAAATGTAATGCTATTGTATACGCCTTGCATTTGAAGGGGTGTTAGAATAGGAGTTAGAATAGGGACTTTTTTTGTATTTTCTTATCTGTATTTTGTATTGCCTTATCTTTATATGGCGTGCATCTCTTGTACTTCTATATATATTGCCCATTGGGGCTCTTCAATATACACAACATTCATAACAATAACATCCATCCTATCATAGGCAAAGCCACTAGTAGTGATGAAAACGGATCGGATATTTTTCGTCCGATCCGGACGAAAACGGATTCGGATTGTCTCGGATTGGATTTTTCTCGGATAATTTTCGGATCGGAACGGATTCGGATTTTTTTGTTGGAAACGGAAACGAATATGGTAATGGTGCTATCCGGCGGATACGGATACGTATACGGATTATCCGGATAATACACATTCGGATATCCGGAATTCTAGACCAAGCTTGGCCCAGCCCAGTGGCCCACTTACTCTTTAAGGCAGCCCAGCCGGCCTCTTACTCTCTTCTCTTAGGCGACCTTGCTTACCGCTTTGCCCTACGCCCTTGGCTTAGGGTTTCTTCAAATGCAAGATGGCACCCGACACACATGCCCACACACACACCCACAAATGGCGCAAGACAAACCAGAGAGGCAGCGCCACACCGACAACGCCATTTCCTCCTCCGCGCCATCCTCGCCTCCGGACCCTCTGCTCCTCAAGCCCTCGGCTGTCGGCTGCCCTCTCGCCTCGACCCTCAACCGCCATCTCGCCCTGTCGGCCACTCGCCTCCGCCGCCATCTCGCCTCTGCAGCCCAAAGACTCCCAGTCGGCCCCTCACGGCCCCAAAGATGGCAAGACCTCCCTCGCCGCCCGCCTCCCTCACGGCCATCTCGCCTCCGCAGCCCAAAGACTCCCCAGTCGACCGACTCACGGCCCCAAAGAATCCAAAGAAAGAAGACCTCCCGACGGCTCCTCACGGCCCAAAGACGACAAGACCTCCCCGTCGGCCATCTCGCCTCCGCAGCCCAAAGACTCCCCGTCGGCTCCCCTCACGGCCCCAAAGACGGCAAAGACCTCCCCGACGGCTCCTCACGGCCCAAAGACGGCAGCACCTCCCCGTCGGCTCCCCTTCACGGCCCCAGCAGTCCAAAGACCTCCTCACGGCTCCTCCCTCCAAAGAGCCCAAAGACGGGCTGCACGACAGCACCACCTCACCAGACTCCGTTTGTCACCATTGGTAAGCAAATTGCCAATGAATCAATGGATTGAGCAACTCTGTGGCCTCCTAGTGCTATTGCTATAGCTATACTGCTAATGGATTGAGCAACTGGTAGATGGGAATGGGATCCTTTTGGTTGGGTAACTGAATATTTGCTTATGGATATGGATTTGTAGTGGTAGTGTAGTATGAATGCTGATGTAGTGGTTGCTATTTCTGGATTGACTAATGGAATTGTTCAATGATTAAAACTAATACGGGATATGATCCAAATATCATTACTTGATCTGAATGTTCTGTTGTTGATTAATATACATGTCTCATTGATTGATTGATTGATGGGTGTCATATGTGTATGTAAAACCTAGCCAAAATTTGTGCTCAAAATCAACTTCAATAGTAGGGGAGAAAATAAATTGAACTACATTAAGTGTGGCTGCTGAAAATATGAACAATTCATGAATGTTCGCATCAAACAAAATAGTTATATGTTTTTATTAATTCATAGCATGCAATTTAAGGGGCTTTCATGTTCTGAAAAAATATCCGCGACCGTATTCGTCTTGATTCGTATTCGTATCCGGGGTATCCGTATTCGTATCCGCATCCGGGAAAAAATGAAAACAAATATAGCAGAGCAATTATCCGCCCGTATTCGATCCGTTTTCACCCCTAGCCACTAGAGCTTGCCTTCTTTTCTCCATAACCATATTTTTTCTTGTACTTAACTACCTATCATTTTACATTCCCTTAGTGTTCTTTGAACACATGTGCTATTCTACCATCTAGGTACAACATGTAAAGATGAGAATCCAATTACAACTCTGATAGGCCTTGCAGTAATATTTGAAAAAATGGATAATGATGTTGTATACAAGATTTTTTTTTAATGGTACAGTCCAATGTTGATAAATATTGTAATGGCAATAAAGGGTTGTGATTATTGGTAATGCTATTGAAAAGCAACCCAGTTGCATCGAATGCACATACTCAAAAGTACACCAGAAGTCCAAATTCAGTGGGAAGTTTTCTGTAGTCACAGGCTAGCAATAAGCATGTGTGTTGTGATCACAAGAAATATAAAGTGGCATGTCAATACTAATAAAGCCCTACCCAATCTGGCTGGTTGGACCTTTTCCTACTAATTGATTACGCGAAAAAAAGGGGAAAGAGAAAAGCATCATTGTTTCAAAATCCGATCAACTATAGTATATTTAGTATGGTATAATTGAGAAATGGAAACCAAATTGCTTTCACAAATCAGTTGGCAGCCATTTAGCAATTAAAAATGCTGAAGTTGCTAGTCCCGAAGTAAAATGAATTTTTTTTGCTTCAAGAAGTTATGGCGGGGTATGTGAGTACGTGTCTCAGCATTGCCACACTGGCTACGATTTAAGTTGCAAAAAAAGTTAATTAGCTTGCTATGCCTATCTGCAAGGCTGCAACCCTTGTGTTTGTATGATTTTCACAACTTATCTTGCTATGCCTATCTGTAATTTCTTGAGTAGCACCCCTGAGGTAACTCAATGTGGTTAGCGGACATCATCTATCGTTTAGTAAATGCATAACATGCAAGTTAGCACTTTCACAAATCGTCATGTTTGGATGTTCTTGCATTCGCCATCTTATTAGTAGATACCTTTAAGCCCCTGCAGTCAGTGCTTCTGTCAGTTTTCCCTTTTGGCGATGCGTGCTGTTGTTTGTTGCTTACTTGCTTAAGACGATAAACTATACTCTGATCTTGTGAAAACTGTACTCTGCAGGTTCACATGCAAGGTGACTGTCCATGTGGACACAATCACAAGAACTGTTGTGGAGAGCCTCAGTGAACCCAAACGTCAGAAGAAAGCTGCCCTGGAACATGCTGCTCAAGGGGCATTGTGGTGCCTTAAGCGCTTTGGACATGTGAACTAATCTTAGACATGCTCCAAGTAGCGCGGCGCCAGGCCTTTTGCTGGTTTAGCTCAACCCCAGCGTTCCCCCTTCGCCATTTGTATATATATCTGATCCATCGTAAGAGCAGTGTTCTCTCTTTCTTGTATCTAGGATCTGATCAGTTTAATCCTTGTGTCTGTTGAAACTGAACCACTAATTCTATTCCAATGGGTCAAAGAACAATATAACACGCACAAGGTATGCAAATAACACACTAAGTTATATACATATGTAGCACTCTCCTTAAACTCATGGTCTATGCCTCGGTGAATATATACGTTGTTCTGAAGGTACATACTGAAAAACAATAATTTAATCTTGCACTTGCGATTTCATGTACAAAGCATCTACTCTTGTGTGCTCGGTGAACTCATGCTTCACTGAATCTCGAGCAATGCTGATCGCACTAGTATTGTCTAATACGAGATGAGTCAGTGTAAAAACTGAAACACTGAAATCTTTAAGTAGTCACTGTAATCAGGTGATCTTAGCTATCAACAACAGCATGGTTTTCAACCCAATCTTAGCATTTGAACGGGAAATAACCGTCTGCTTCTTGGTCTTCCAGTCAATTAGAGAGAAACAAAAAAACACAATAGGCAAAAAAAAAAAAGATCAACGAACAGAATGATCATTAGCTTAGGTAGTATCAGAATACGCCTGAAGTTGTAAAGAATTGGAGTGAGGAAGGAAAAGATGACGCATGATTGTCCTACGAAGATACCGCAGAACACGAAGAAGGTGGTTGTAATAGAGCTGAGTGTGAGCAAATATGAACTGACTTAGGATGTAAACTGAGTAAGAAATATCAGGTCGAGTGATCCCAAGGTAAACGAGCCTTCTGACAAGATAGCGTAGCGAGTGAGGTTTTCGAGAGGCTCGCCATCAATAGGCCAAAGATGAATACCAAGCTTCATAGGAGTATCTATCACATGTTGATCAGTGAGACAAGCGCGAGCAAGGATATCCTAGATGTGCTTTTCTTAGGAGAGGTAGTAACCCTCGGGCGTAGAAGTGATCTCAATCCCAAGGAAGTAATGAAGAGAACTCAAATCATACATCAAGAACTGCTCACTGAGACACTCCTTCACAAAGGCAATGTACTAGGAATCATCTCCAGTAATAATCATATCATCCACATATAGAAGGAGAAGCGTCCGATCCTAAGGAGAGGTGTGTACAAAGATGGCAGCGTTGTGATCACTAGTGGAGAAGCCGTCAGTAGTGACAACAGAGGAGAAGCAGACAAACTAAGCACGAGAGGCTTGTTTGAGCCCACATAGAGCGACGAAGGCGATAAACCATACCATCAGGGGCAGAATACCCAAGAATGGCTGCATGTAGACCTTCTCACGCAACTCGCTATTGAGACAGGCATTCTTGACGTCCAACTGAGAGATAGGCTAGTGTCGAACAGAAGCCACAATAAAGAGAGTGCGAGTGACATGAGCGAATGTCTCATCGTAGTCACAACTATACTCCTGTTGAAAATCACGCGCCACAAGACGAGCCTTGTAGCGCTCAAGGGAACCATCCGAGCGGGTCTTGATTTTGTATAACCACTTACACGTGATAAGAGTAACACGTAGGTAAGGGCACAAGATCCCCAGTGCTAATACACTCCAAAACAGCAATCTCCTCAGACATCGCGAGCTACCACTCAGGGTAAGCAGCAACCTTACGACAGGTCGTAGGCTCAGAAAGAGCAGCAGCTGCCAAACCGTAGTGCTTAGGAGGCCTGATAGTGCGACGATCATGAAGATCGTATCTGGAAGGAGAAGGTGGAGCAGTACCCAACAAGGACGGAGAAGAAGAACTAGGAACAGGGCACATCAAAAACAGAGGCTCAACTGGAGAAGAAGTAGGTTGAGGACGACGAGAATAGTGCGGGGGAAAGGATGGAACCTCAACAAAAGAGTTTAAGGAAAATCTTGAGGAGAGGGAACAGGTGGAGCCAGAGGAGAGGGAAGTGAAGAAGGTGAAGGCGGAAGCGAAACAGAAGTGAAAAATTGGGTGCTAGGAAAAGTCAGAAAGGAGATCGACTCAACAAGAAAATCTGAATTGACAGTAGAGGGATGAGGGTAGTAAGGCTGGGACTCATCAAAGGTGACGTCCCAAGAGATCCTCATCCGGTGAGCAACAGGGTCGTAGCAACGATAACCTTTATGCTCAAGACTGTAGCCAAAAAATCACACTCAACTAACTGAGCAATCAGCTTGGTGCGCTCACGAGGTGGAAGAAGGATGAAGTAGACACAGCCGAAACAACGAAGGTGACTATACTCGGGAGCCCGACCATAGAGACGCTCAGCTCTGCATGTTGATGAGGAAAGCAGCAGTGGAGACAACCCCAACCCATAAGTGAGGTGGAACAGAAGAGGCAAGCATGAGAGCGCAAGCTGTTTCAAACAAGTGACAATGCTTACACTTAGAGACACTGTTCTGAGCGTGAGCACCAGGACAAGAGTATTGGGAAAGAGTACCCTGCTCAATGAGAAAGCGACACAAAGCAGCAGATAGGTACTCGCCAGAAGAATCAGTACGAAGAGCATAAATGACCAAATCAAACTGAGTGCGAACTATAGTGACAAACCTGTGGTAAATAGAGAGAATCTAACTGCGAGAGGACATGAAGTAGATTTAAGTATGACAAAAATAATCATCAATAAAGATCATATAATATCGATGACATCCTTTCGAAATGAAGGGAGCCGGACCCCAAACGTCGGAGTGAGCAAGCTCAAAAGGACAAGCCAAAATAGAATCACTAAAGGGATAGGGGAGCTGAAAGTTCGCAACCTATACAGAGTAAAGATGTGTCACCAGAAACAAATTCAAGAAGACCACGACGTACTAGAGACGACAATCACGATCCACAGAGATGACCAAAACGATGGTGTCACTGAGTAGAGGATGCAATGTGAGGACCCCTGGGTTATTTCCATAAGAACGAGGTTTACTTGGTCTTAAGGAAATAACTCTGGGCCTCAAGTAAATGAATTCCACCTTAACTCCATCCAAGTGAGGAGCCCGATCAAACTAGAGCCCCGGTGATCATGCGCGCTGCTCCTCTGCAAGCACTACATGATTATCGGTTCTCCAAACGGTCAAAGCTAATGCTTAGACAAGTTAAAGTGGGATTCATAACAGCGAGTATGAGGTCGTGTTGGCTCCCAGGATCAGCGACCAACACACTCACACTCTCATTCAACGTTGATCACATCCATACAACATCGTACATTAACAATCCAAAAGGCATACAACATAATAGTTAAGTCTACAACTATTACATAACGGCCGACCGGCCAAATTCAAATAAGAGTGATAAATAATAGTGGAAGCAAGATAAATAAACTAAAAAGGTCCAGCAAGGTATGCCCATAACCCAAGGCAACCGACTTGGGGTTAAATGATAGCACTACTCGTCAGTGTCGCCTAAATCGGCACTGGCGTGCTCATCGGGCTCGATATCATCCTCACCTGAAAAGGCCAGCAAACATCTGGCTGAGTACAAGTGTACTCGCAAGTCTTACACAAAGAAAAATAGTTATGCATATTGGGCAATCAAGGGATAGCATTAGTGGTTCTAGTTTTGCATAAAACACAACATCTTACATTCCTAGACCATCTAGTTTTCAAAAGCCAAGTTATAAATCATTTATTCAAGAGAGGGTTTCACAATACATATGTAATAATATGGATCAATCAATATCAAAGTGGTTGTCCACTTTGATAAACTAAAATACACGAACATCCCATTCGTGTCGTGACCAAATTATAACTATGTCAACTTTTAACTTTTGAGACTAACGATGACGCATGCCAAACCAAGTGTTCTTCATAACCGTGGACACGACTATTCGAATAAATTAACTCTGCAGAGGTGTACTACTTTACCCACACAACTCGACTAGCCTGTAAGCCTCCAGATGCCTCCGAAAATAGCACACTTCCTTAGGTATGCTGGCCGGGGAGAATCGAGATACGGTCATTTTTAGCAAGAAAGCCTCATTGAGCTAAGTCCCCCTCATGAGTTGTTCCCAAACTTAGTACAAGCTACGGATAGCGCTTGCTAAGCAGGCTCACAAGTTGCATTGGAATAATACCGATGTAATATAAATAACCAAAATTGGTCCTACCATGCACACTATAGAAAATTACGTCGGCTCCTCCGAACAAATGATCAAACACAAGTGTCCTCACACCACCATGGGACTTAACACAATAAAACTCCCTCCTTACTTAACCGTACGGTACCCATATCCCGCGTGTGATAGTACGCTCGGTACTTGGAATGAAAGCCCATGGCTCGGTCCTTAACAGTATGGACAAGACAACCACAAACCCAAATCTCGTGCATAACAGCACCCACACTACAACCACTTGTCCAGACTCAAAACCATTTAACAATAACAAATTTTGAACTCAATAACCAGATGTAACAATCTGGACAAACATTTATAAAAGAATAAAAATTATTGTATGTCTCCCACAATTGACGAGCTAATCCCATCAATTTATCTACTGTATTATCTAGACCGCAACGGCTAAGCATTCATCACACAACAATCTCCTCATCACAAGCATCTACCTTAGGCATATGTATATGAGAAATATCAAGGACAACCAGCAAGTATAGGATATAACTAGTCTACTCAGAACATAAAGATATACCGAAAATAGCATGCAACAATATCATTGCATTTCAAATACTAATGTATTAAAACTGGGATGAATATGATGCAAAAGAAAGTTAATGATGCTTGCCTTGCTGGAAGCCTAGTTGTTCACTCTCGGTGGCGTACGAGTCAATAAAAATCGCTTCGTGGTCTATAAAAAAAAGTAATACCGAATAAGCCTCGAGAAAAGGCACAAAAAGCACAATGCACCAAAATGTGAGAGATTTTTACAGTGGGTAGATGCTGATTTTAGATGAATTCAAGTGCAAGAATTATTCCATTCACATATAGTATGTGAAAGTTATGGCCGTTTGAATTTTGTATGTCCTGAAAATGCATTTTATTTAAAGTTTTGACCAAAATTTATAGAGCAGTAATGAGACCAAAGATTCCATAGATAAATAGAGCACATTATTATGAGTCCACTGCAAATTGGTTTACCTCATAAGGAGCTTCTAAGCAAAAGTTATGAATTTTCAAAGTTATAACAATTTTCCTATTGTAAAGATAAACAATGAAATGCTCATTTTTCAAAACTATATTCTCTGATACTGAGATAAATGTGCAACCTATTTTTAAATAAAGTTCATCAAAAATGAAAATTACCAGCACTGGTTTCATCCCTTTTGGGGTAAAAAATGAATTTGTTATGCATTTTTGAAGTTAAGCATATTTTTCAGTTCGAAAATAATTACATTCAGATTTTCTTTCTTTGCTTAATACTTTTCTCACCGAGGTTCATCTAGCCACCGCATCGAGGTGGAGCCGAGAATGATGTTATTTCTTATTTATCCCGGTGATTTAATTTTTCCGCTGACAGATGGGACCCACCTGTCAGTGACGGGGTTCACTGCACAGCGCGTGGACTGCGAGTCCATGGGCTGTGCACAACACAGTGAACACGCGCTTAAGTGGCCAGGCCCACCTGTCAGTCTCCGTTTAATACTTCTGATTTCTGTGCACGAGCCCACATGCCATACACTCATCTATTCTTTAAGATCGTCATGAATAGATCGTCATTTACTACAGTAAGCAATCATTAGCCATTAATTGACTGAATGAAATTCTTAATTGCTTTGCTACAGTTGTCGGGCCATCCGACAATGCCACCACGGTCTTGCGCGGCGGCTCGCCGGCGCTACGCGCCACGGCGAGGCCGGCCAAGGGCCGCTACGGCTGTACAATAGCCTTGTGCGTCTTTGGGTGGTGGTGGCGACGCCTAAGACGTCCTGTGCCGGCGGCTCACCGGCGAGGAGCGGCGGTGACACACACGGCAACGGCGCATGCACAAATTAGAGCTCCGCAGCGAACATACAGCGGGTGCCTGGGGTTCTAAGGACTACCAGAAGACTACCTGAGGGTCGAGCTGCGGTAGTGGAGGTCAGTGCTTGCTCGGCGTCGGCAACGGCTATGGCGGCGGTGCGGTTCAAAGTGGAGGGGAAAACCCTGCGAAGAACTAGAGCGAGTGAAGGCTCGAGATGACTTAGGACCATTAGAGAATGCTAAAGAAGCAAGCAATCGGATAATGGCTTACCAGAGCAAGGTGGGAAACGAAGAGTTTGGATTTCGGCCGATTTGGTTCAATCCTCAAATGCACGGGTTCCTGGCGTGCATTGCACAAATTAGTTTAGGGGAACTCATACTCGAGCTCAAAGACATGATATGACGCACTTCCGAGAGTAAATAGCTCACCGGACACAAGGATGGCAAAGATTGGCATGGCGAGGGCCTTTGGTGCACGCTCCGGAGGCGACGAAGACGCGCTGGTGTTCCGGGAGCTACAAGTAAAACCGAGGTCGGGGCTTAGTAAAAATGGAACCAGCATTGGAAAGAAAGCTCGGAGACCCAGAGGCGAGGGGTTTACCGAAGAACAGAGCTCACGCTAGCTTCCTCTCCTCGGTGGTGGAGGAGAAGTGAGGAGAACAGTGCGAGGAGGCGGAGTTAAAGGTGGCAACTGGACGGAGGAGAGGCGGCGTTAGCTAGGGAAGCTCGGGGACTGGTCAGTTTGGGCGGTGCGGTCACGGCGGTGACAGCATGCGTCAGAGCTAAGCGGGCGCATGGCGAACAGCGTCTGAGCGCAAGTGATAGCGGAGGAAGACGAGTCTGACATGCGGGCCCCAGCGGCAGAGAGTGAGAGGGGAGGAACGAGCGGGCGCGCGCGAGAAGATTGGTTGTTGGATCTGGATCGGAGGGTCAACACCCGAGGGGGTTCGGCCGGAACAGCTCGTCAAGTGGCTCGGTCTGGTTACTGTGTATTGGGTTCGAGCCCGAGGAATAGTATTCCATTTGACTGATTTTAAATCTATTTCTCCGAGTTTGACCGGCCTCTAAAATATAGAAATTAATTTCATAAAAATATGAAATTAATCATAGGGGTTTCTGGGGCAACCTAGTACCCATAAAAATTTGGAAAACCCACTAATCAAGATTTTATTGGTATATTTTAATTTCACAAGAGTATAAGTTATTAATCAAGTTTGAATTTTATGGGATTCATATTGGGTTCCAAAAATTTGGGGAAAATCATAATAATACATGATAATTAATATAATAATTGAATAAATCATTTCCAGAGGATAATCATAAGTTTTTGCTATAGTTTATGTTAGGTTTTTGTTTTAGGTAAGTGTATGTTTAAACAATTAGATAAGATTTTTCCTAGTGCAATGAATAAAGAAAATGCTTGAAAAATATGATGCATGCTAATGATATGCATAGTAATCCTATTTAATAATTTGGGGATATGACATGCAGCAAAAACAGAGGCATGTGTATTGACTGACTGGCGGGTGGAGACAGCGGAAGGAAGGTGCGGCAAATCGAGCTCCCAAAGACGTTGCGAATCACGGGGCCGAGAGCCAGTACCAAGCAGACTTCCCGTGCGGTGACCCTGGACAACAAGAGTCAGACTCAAGAATAACACGACAGTCGTGATCAGTGATCGATCAGGCGACATAAGATGCATTGTAAGCTAGGGAACATGAGAGATGACATGAACATGAAATGAAAAAGTAGAAAGGATGACTCGGCCTCAACGGGAAGAGAGGTACCATCTGCAATCTGAACAGTGGAAGAAAAGGCTATGGGACTCACATAACTGAGGCGAGTAGAATCTGGTGTCATGTGAAAAGAAGTACCAAAGCCCAAGATCCACAGAGACAAGATATCGGATGAGGGAGGTGGCGGAGGTGAGGACTACTGAGAAGCAAGAGCCAGACGAGCAGAGCCCGAGGCAGGGGCGGCGGCGGCTCGAGGCCGGAGCGACGACGCTAGTGCTAGCTAGGAATAGGTGCGGCGGTTGCACAACCTGCTGGTATGCTACCGGCGGCCACGAGAACAGCGGCGGGATGGTGAAGGAGCCGCCGGCGGAGGCCATCGGGCGGCACTATCGGTGGAAAGGTGAGCTCGGGTACTGAGCTCCAGTGGCGGTAGCACTGCTGGAGTAGCATTGGACTAGAGGAACGAAGTTGCAAGGAGTCTCTGGCGGCGGCAGGGGGGCTCGGGCCAGCCGGGAAGAAGTAAGAGCTCGTGGGCAACGCGAGCAGAGCACGGGCTACGCACGGGTGACGACAGGAACCGGCACAGATCTGTCGGCGGGAAGGCTCCGGGGGAGATGCAGCGGAGCGAGATCCGGAGCCTCGAGCTCGGGCGTGGCGGTGTCGTGGAGGGTCGAGCGGCGCAAATTTGGCGGTGGGGCGACGGGATCCAGCGGCGAAGTCGAGCTCGACCGTGTAGGAGCAGACACGAAGCAGAGCAGATGGTGCTTGCTCGGGTGTGGGGCGGCCGGCGGCGGCGGCGGTCATGTGGGAGGATGGTGGGCTAGGGCTAGGGTTCCCATGGCTCTGACCTGTCACGGTGTGTATGCATGTCTGAAGTCTGAACTCGCTGCTCTGTGGTGGCATCCGTATCGTTTTAGCTCTCTAGTCTAGTGTTTCATGTTATCATACAAGAGCACCCTTTGTGTATGTAAAACTACCGTCAGGGCAGAAAGCTCTTCTTTTATACAAGGTTCAACATCAGTTTACTCTTTTTACCCAGTGATGCTTATTATCTTATCTGATGTGATTTACATGCTCCCTGAAATATAAAACGCGTCGCCCAGCGCATCTCTAGTCATTCTGCCTAGTTGGACATGGTTGCAGAAATTTGCAGGTTAGCTTGTCTGAAATACCATTTGCAATTCTAGGTACCTGATACTAGCTTGTTTTTTAATCATGACTTTTAATCATGACTCATGAGATAAAAAGTTGGAATAATTCTTTGTACAGACCCAAAATGTCACCATTGAGTCTTCACGCAGTTTTGTTTTGAACAAAGGACTAGTAAATCACATGATGCCACTACTCTTCGACTTCGTCAGGAGTAGACTTATCTTCCATGTCGCATGCACGAGAGAGACTGCGAAACCAGAGTATTATGGCCACCCAAATGTGTTGATCTGCTCCGAGCAAGGACAATAGGAGAAGTTAGCATCACATGTACCCACGTAGGTAGGTCGATCCGGTCAAAAACAAAGTACAGTTGTTCGATCGGGATTGCAGTAGGATGATCGAATGGATCAATCAACTGTTCGGTAGTTTGAATTCCGCGAATTGAAAATTAGGTGTGTTTATTTGTGAATTTGATGGGATACGGCCTCGCGTCCTTGCAGCTCGAGTCCAATTTTTAGCCATCCAATGAACTCACGATGTGCAAGTCCTTGCGCAAATACACCCGCTACGGGTCTCCTAAACTGCTCTGGCTTGTCTGTCAATGCTGCACCAACCGCCAGAAAAATATGGGAAAGTGAAATGAAATACGCTCTTGTCCGTTGCGGCGGCCGGCCGGTGGGTGCAAGTGTGTGTTAGACTATTGAATATGAACGGTTGGTATTCTCGAGAGGATACGAACAGTTATGAACGTTTGGTATCCTCGAGAGGATACGAACGGTTGGTATCCTCGCTTATATATTTGTACTCCTGTACCACTCTTAAAAAATCAATCATTCTCACGTTTTTATGGTATCAGAGCATCGGTTCCAATCCGTTGCTTCTTCCGCAACCCTCGACCGCGCCGTCGCTGATCCGATCGCCGCTCCCGCCGCCGGCACAGTCGCCCGGAGTGCCGCTGATCCACTCGCCCGCGTCGTCTTTTCCCTGGCCATCCGATCGCCTGCCCCGTCCCTCATCTAGCCGGGCGTAGCCGCCGAACTGATCGCCAGGACGCCGCGCCGCCACGTCTAACCGGCCGCACATTGTTCTTAGGTCGCGCCACGATCGTTCGCCCGAGTCACGAGGACGTCTCCGCGCCATCCCATCGTAATGGCGGACGACGGCGATGTTGCGGTGCGCGCGCCGGCCGCTGCGAAGGACGCCAAGACCGCCGCCTTGCGGCTGAGGCCGAGGCCCGTGCTGCGAACGCACGTCGCGCCGAGGAGGAGCGCCTCCGTGCCGTCGCACTGGACGAGTACGAGGTCGCCCACGAGGCCATCTGGGCGCAGGCCACCGCCGTCGTCAACGTCAAGGCCCTCATCCCCGTCATTCTCGACCAAGCCACGAACACCTACACCAAGTGGCGCGGATGTTCTCACCGTCCTCGGCACGCATACGACTTCGCCATGTCCTTGAGGACGAAGCATTCCCCGCGCGGCCGGCGTGGGCACAGGCGGACTGCGTCGTCTTGACGTGGATCTACGGCACCGTCTCCAGCGACTTGCAGCAGTCCCTCATGCTGCGGCAACGCCCCGCCCGCGAGGCGTGGTGCTTCCTCGAGGACGAGTTCCTTGGGCAGAAGGAGTCTCGCGCCCTCCTCCTCGAGACGCAGTTCCGCAACTTCCGCCAGGACGCCTTGACGATCACCGATTACTGTCGCCGCCTAGAGACCATGGCAGCATCTCTCGCCGGGTTCGGCGATCCCATTGGCAACCGGCAGATGGTGCTGACGCTTCTTCGCGGCTTGAGTGGCAAGTTCCGCCACATGGTGTCCATCCTCAAGATGCATCGCCCGTTCCCGTCCTTTGCCGAGGCTCAACAAACGAGTCCCCTGTTCCTGTACGAATCGAACGTCATCGTGGCTCCCCACAGACACTGTCTTCTTCTATCATGCTGTAACTCCGCACGCGTCTCCTCCATGAAATTTTTTTACCGGGGCGTCCTCGGAAACTATCGTCATGCACGCCCCTCGCGGTGCGCGACATGCTCGTCGTCAGGTCCCCGTCGGTGTCTCGACTCTCTTCGTTTCCGCCATGTTTTTTTTTGCCTTCTGTAGGACAAAAGTGTACGTGTTGTTAGGACTTGGGAGTGATTACTATCTGAACAATAAGAAGAAGAGACGTCAGTTCATTGCAATTGAATGTAGCTAGCTGCCCGTGCAGAATTAGAGAAAGGGGTAGTACAGTTCTGTCAGAGCATTTAAATCTGTTAATAGGTTTGCCATACATTACTTGAGTAAACCTTTTTTTAAAAGTAAGTAGTCAAATTTCTCACCTTCATATCTGCTACGGGATTCGTGAACCAGCGAGGTCTTTTTCCGGCTATGGCATCCTCTCTCTGTAGATAAAGATTTATGGGTTGCATTTGCTGTCCGGCATGCACTAGATACATCGAGGTGCCGGAGGCTGCGGGAAAATAAGCCAGGTAATTAAACCATCTCTCTCTTCTTCTTCTTTTGAAAAATCGGCAGGAGCTCTGCCTATCAAATATAATAAGGAAAGAGAGTTTAAAGTACAAAAGCCACACTCTGACCATCCTGAAGAGGAGGAGAGAGAAACAAATAAGGAAGAGTTTGAGCAGGGGGGGGCAGATCCACACAAGAAGAAGGGCTAGATTGTGGGGAGTGTGCTCGGCATTACAGATTGTGCAAGGCTTTTTTGCGTCGCTCAATGTCTTCTCTCATTTTCTTGACCACCGCTTGCGCCGTGCTGTGTTGATTCTGGAAGGTCCTGTTATTGCGTACCTTCCGGATGTTCCACAGGATGTAAACAGCTACACCATTGAATTCTCTTCTCTGCTCTTTTGGTGATGGCGAGCTTGCTTTCTGCCACCAATCAAGGATGGTGACAAATTCTGGCGGCTTCACCTACTGGATAATATTGCAGTTCATCAAGGCGAGGGTCCTGGACCAGACCTCGTCGGCGAAGGGGCAATGGATGTTTGAAATGTAGATAATAATTTAATTTTAGATTTTATTACGACGTAAAGATCATATAAAGTTAGAGATGTATAAATCGATACTAACAGCAGACAACTCATTATACTTCTAAACATACATAATAATACGACTACAACTAAATAAAGTGGTCCTACGACCAACTTACAGTCGAGCTCGATGAAGAACAAGAAACAGTGCAGACTTAAAGCAGATCAGGCCGTAGATGATGCAGTGAAGCGTGTGGTCACGCAGATGCGCTGCTCAGAAACCTTATTGTCGTCTCGTGTAAGTGAACTCTACAACAAAGATTCGGATATACCCGTTCACCCTCTTTCCGGTGCACGCCGAGAAGAAGAGATGATTGGTTCGACAGCACAACACACTAGCACAAGAGAGTGGAGGGAAAGAAGAAAAAAAGTGAAAGTGTTTTCGATCGGTTTTTTTAATCTGGACGTCTTCACATCTTTTTAAGGCCGAGGTAATTACTCTTTAGTAACTGCAAATTAAACCACTAGTAACTGCTAATTCAAAATCAATTAATGACATTTAAGCAGTATTTATCATATCATGATTACACACTGATCTACATCTTTGACCACTAGTCTGTAGCTTCGACCAGTGTATTCCGACCACCCTGGTCTATAGATCTGACCACTAGTTTTGGGCCACTTTGTTTCGACCGTACTGGTCTATGCCTTTTATCACAGTGTTACGACCACACTGGTCTATGATTTCGATCACATTGTTTCAATCATACTGGCCTTATGCCTTCGACCACACTGGTTTATGCCTTTGACCAAAAAGAGAGAAATTTTCACGGTCGGCAAAAGAAATGTGAACTAGGTTCACAGCATGTTCACGATCGCGCGTTTGCCACGCGAATATACACGTGTGTGTGACTTTAGCTATAGTACTTCTTATATCATCTCATGTCATATGTTACACAATTCAAGAGATGATGAGGACTCCATCTTATAAATTATTCTCCTACCATTTAGCTACATAATATAGAACTAATCATTAATGCTTTAGAATTTTTAAAAAATGCGTCTTTACATGTACTAGCCCAATTCTCACAATAGAGGCAGAGGTGTAATCCGGTTTCTTGGCGTGCGTTGCAGAGTGAACAGGTCTGCTGATACGGCCATCGTCGTAGAGCTAGGTTATCTGCCGTCGGGATATTATTTTGCACTAAAGTCCAGGCAAAGAACCTGCACTTGTTCTCTGTCCTGGCTCTCCAGATGAGGCTTGGATTGCAGCGTTCGTAACATCCCCGGAATTGAGCGAGATATGCCAATTTGGCGGGAGTAGGCACCATCTGTGGTCCAGCGCCAAGTAATGGTGTCCTGAACGTCTGGCCGATGCTGAAGGTGGATCCTTTGTAGCCGGATCCAGAGGGAAACAAATTCCTCGAGCTAGGTAAAATTAGAGAACTTTCCTCTGACAGCACGAATCCAAATCTGTTCCTTGCAGACCGTCCTATCTTTTCTCCTTTGTTATGCTGCCGCTAGGTCACTTCAACCGAAGCATGCATATTGGGCGAAATGCAAGTTTACACTAAGCACGGACACGGATTTCCTGATCGCCTGATGCACCTTGGACAAGCTGTCGTCCAGGCCGGCCGTGCAATGCATGCACCTGGACGAGTCAATCGCAATGCACTGAATCAAATGCACGTCACTCGTGCAGGACTAGTACTTTTAGCCGAGTCGTATTGGCATATTGCCCTTGGCCATCACCGCATCACGCCAAGTCAGAATCCGACCCAATGATCGACGATCGATCACTGCCTACGGTTGAACTAGGATAGCATTGCAGTACGCGCGTTCCAACGGATCCAGACGGATTCGCGGATCGATCGATCGATCGAAAAAGTTTGCCATCTTCAGCATCGGTCCGAGTTTATCTGCCTGGTGATGCCGGCCGGGCCACGCGAAGAACTATTTCCCACATGGCGTGTCTCGTGCATGCTCTCTCTCTCGATCGGGTGGCGCATGCATGCGTCGCTGCTTCTTCCGAGAACAGTGCATGTTGCGTTACTATTTAGATGATGATGAAGAAGAAATGGATACCGAACGCCCCAATCCAATTGCTGCCGTCCATCCTTATCTCCTAGTACCTGAGGCCTGTGGGGCTATACACACTGTTTCGAATTCCTGTGGCCCAATTTCATCACTTTCCTTGCATTTTTCAGGGGTGCATGGCATAGATGCTGCAAGGAAGGACATGAATAGGAAGGCTAGCTGATTTCCTCGAATAATATTGGCCCGGGTCCCAGGCCCGCCCTGATCCTGACATGCATATACGCATATGAAAGCTGCTTCGGCACCACCGTCAGCCGGGCCAGGAACCGCTGAGCGGCCAGCTCCGGCGTTTTAATCCCGTGCCGGCCGCCCACCGGCAGCCAAGGGGGCCATCGATCACGCCCCTGCCACTTGATCTCGGCGGTCTGCTCGGTTGCTGTCAGCGATTATGGGGATTGTTCGACGGTGGCATGGCAGCTTGCGATTCTTGTCGCCCCAAAGCGCGCGCGCGCGTTCGATGCGTACGTGGATCAGTCGCAGAATGGCTGGCACGCTGTACTCTCTTACTTTATGCCTTTGTTGGATGAGTGCCTGTACATGGTATGTAACACGAGGAGATCTTCCTTGTTGTTTTGCGGTTCTGTTTGTATATAGCTAGCTAGCTAGGTAGGTGCTGCATGGTGAAAAAGAATGTTTTTCTCTTTCTTCTTTTTTTTTCCCCAAAAGAGGGTAGTTTTCTTCTTACGAGAGTTGGGACCTGCTACTCAAGTTCCCAGCACCAAGAACAAATCTTGGTGTCAGGTAGATCTCGGGTTTTGCCTATAACATTGCAGGATGAGTTGGGCTTGTGTCAGCGTCGAGTTGACACAATTGCTTAGAGACCAAAAACCCAAAGCTGGCTCGATCCTAGATTCATGTTCACGATCAGCCACATAATATACGACCAAGTCCCCGCAACAGGTTTTCCTCTGCTAGCTAGGTCAGTTTCACGTAAGCGGTTTTAGACCCCCAAAAGTACGTGGCGGTGGCACGCTGCTGATCTCCTTGATTCTTCTAAAGAAAAACACTGCTCATCTCATAATCTAGCAGGAAGCAAACAAACGAACAGGTACGGCCGACTTCTAGTTTCGGGGTGTCGACCGTGAGAGAAGAAAACTCGAGATGGTCCAAGTCGTCGCCAGGGCTGACAATCCGGTCCAGCGGAAGTACTCGTGAAACACATGCTATCGACACCAATCAATCACAAAACGGCTGCATTGAACCACGGGACAGGACAGGATAGGAGCGCTCTTAATTAACAGGGAAGGGAACCCAAGGACAACAACATGCGACGAAGAAACCCACCGGTAAATACCAACAACATCCGCTGATCCCCCCCTCCCTCGTCCTCGCCCAGCCAGCCGCTCGATCGATCGATCGATTATCTCCACGCGCGCACGGTACGGCCGGCAAACGAATGGTAGAACGAACGTGCGCACGCATTGACGCATTTGTTGGTAGGGTTTGCGCGAGCGCGCGCGCCTCTCTCCATCCAGGCTCGCGACAACGCACCACGAAAACCAACCAAAACACGAGGTCGGCACGGGGGGGTTAAGACTTTAGACACCACCGCGCGCGCGTCGGTTCGGCTCCGGCCTGACGGCCGGCAAGGGGAGGAGATGATCATGACCAGGGGTATCATCGTCTGTTCGTCTCTAAGTGAGCGTCGTGTCAACCGAGTGACACGCCCTAATTCGTCCTTCAAAGTTCCTTAGAAAGGTTACGGTTACGGTTGCAGTTGCAGTTGCACGCACCAAATTTGACCGCTTGTCTCTGTTTTTCTTTTCTATTTCTCGCCCCTTTCTTCACTGTTCCGGTCTTACCTGCACGGTCCGACGATTTGATCCGGCCCACGGCTACGAGGAAGAATCAACGCCGAGTTAATATGGCATTAAGCTCACGTGCTCTGCTACTTGGCGGCGCTAAATCTAGTATGCTACTCGTTCTCCGCACCTGCACCTCTCCGTTATGACTTGTTCCCGTGTGTTGTTTCGTCCGGCCGGTTTGATCGAGTACGTCTTGGTCGACATCTAATCTAATTTTGCTAGTACCACTAACACGATTGAACCTCTGCACCATTTTGCATGATTAGGCCTTAGAAGCATGATTAAGCCTCGTAAGCGAAAAAAGTGAGGCGTGGTCTCTCAAAGGCTGTATCATGGAATCCAGAGTGATTGTGTAAGAAGGATCGTATGCATATGTGGATGAATTACTGTGAATTAAAAGTTGGAAACATGACCCTTGAGATCATGCAGAAAGACACATGATTTTTTTAGATAGGTTCAGGATTTCCCTGAAGAGAATAACAACTATACCTCTGCATTCTTGTATTGAACGAGGTTGTAAAGCACAACAAACCACCGAAACTAAGATTAATGATTAATGACTTATATTTGTGTGTTTGTCTTTGTTGGACTCGCCTCTCTGTCTGCCGGTACCGCCCCTTATAAAGCGTTTGAAAGAGTGACAATTGTTGTGTTGTCAGAAGATACCTTGACGGTTTCTTGAATACGCACGTTGATGACGGCTGTTGTCAGTGAGACATCCTCCTTGCACGTTCACTAAGCGGTTCTTACCAGAGACGAAGAGAGGTGCGTGAAGTTATGTCAGAGACATAAACGTGCACGTGTTGTATAAACTACTATGCATAGTCTAGCGTAGTGCACAATGTCACTAGTCGATAAGGTCCACATGTTTGTGAGACTTATTGACTATAGGGTAGTTGTGTTTCGACCTGGTCACCAACTTAAAATACTGCTATCCATAATCAATATTATAGATAAATAGCTTCATTAATTGAGGATTATCGTTAGCATCTGAAACAACTATCAAGCCAGTTTGGATGATTTATTTTTTTTTAATCTCCCCAAGAACAGTGTTTGAATGAGTTGAAATGGGCGGGATTACAGTTCAATCTATATAAAAGAGAACAAATATTCAAGTAGAATGAGACAGAATCCTACCATCACCAGCCCTCAAAACCAATCAAATCTAAGACCTTCGAATAAATTTTATAGGAAACCGTTCAATTTTGACCAAAGTGCTTTAAAGAAAACCTAAACCTTACTTGTCCGTTGTAGTTGGATGTTCCACTAGGGTACAACAAATATCCGCCCATAGAAAGATTACTATTAAACAAGAGTACAAAACAAATCAAACTCTGGTTAGCGATGGTATATACAAGCGACAATCTGTATTTATTTGAAATTTTTGATTCCGTGATAAGCTATCTCGGGTTATATTGTAACACACATACCACCCGACTTAACCCAAGTGAATACTTGACCTTTTCTGAAGTGATCCAAATAAACAACAATACTGGTGCCATCTGCGGTTGACAAATTAGTCCCCCTCACATCTCTCTCCTCTATTTAATTAGACGGATCCAACACGAACTGACGAGGCCCGACGCGATCGGCTCGTTGAACAATGCGTTTGACATCATGCACGACAGCAGTATGAACACAAATTTATTGGTGTCAAGAATTCAAGATAAACGAAACAATTTTAAACGAGCTCAAAATCCGCGAGAGGAGAGAGGACGAACCATCCCCACCCAGCCTCCGGTCCAAAAGCCGCAGTGCCAGACTGCCAGTAGTGGCAGCATACTCGCACGGTCGCACCCCACCCCACCCCAGCCGGGTCCAACGTGTCCTGGCACCGCCCGGTGACCCCCACCGCGACAGAGTTATATTTACCTCCAGCCGCGCGGCCGGTCCAACCCCAGTCTCCCTCCCCTCTGCGCGAAGCCGATCCGCAGCGGAAAACACTCCCCAAAAGCTACGTTTTTAGCCCAGAACTTGCGTCAGCCGAGGCACCGCGCCGCAGAGCAGCGGCGCCGCGCGATGCCAGACGCGATACCGGCCTGCTTCCGCGCCGCGCCGGGCGCGGGCGCGGGGCCCAGCCTTGCCACGTCGGTCTACGAGACGCGCCTTGGCCTGGCCGCGCTGTCCTGGTCGCGCGCCGCGCTCGGTCTCAGCCTCCGCACCGTGCTCCGCGTCGCGGCGGCGCCCGCGCCCGCGCCCGCGTCGTCGGCCTCCGACCACGGGTGCTACGACGACGGCCCGGAGTGCGAGGAGGAGGAGGCGATCTTCGCGGTGCGCGTCCGGCCGTGGCTGTTCTGGAGGCGGCGCGGGTCGAAGCGGTTCCACGTGCGCGACCGGCGGGTCGACCTGGCGTGGGACCTCACGCGCGCGCGGTTCCCCTGCTCCGGCTCGCCGGAGCCTTCGTCCGGGTACTTCGTCGCCGTCGTGGTCGACGGCGAGATGGCGGTCGTGGCCGGGGACATGGCGGAGGAGGCGTACAGGAAGACGAGGGCCCAGCGGCCGGCGGGCCCCGGCCCCGTCTTCATCTCCCGGCGCGAGCACGTGTCCATGTGCGACGGTGGCCACGGCCGCGGGCACAAGACCTGCGTCACCGTCCGCGGCAAGGAGCGGGAGATCTCGGTGGATCTCGTGTCGCGCGGGCACGGCAAGGATAGGGAAAAGGACAAGGAGAGGGACAAGGCCGAGGTCGGCATGTCCGTCTCCGTCGACGGCGAGCGCGTGCTCCACGTCCGCCGCCTGCGTTGGAAGTTCCGCGGCAGCGAGAAGGTCGACCTCGGCGGCGGCGACCGCGTCCAGGTCTCCTGGGACCTCCACAACTGGCTCTTCCCCACGCGCGACCAGCCCCTGCCGACGCCCCTGCCGCGCCCCCTCCCGCGCACGCCGTGTTCGTCTTCCGCTTCGAGTTAGGCGGCGGCGGCGAAGAGCTCGATTCGGCTGAGGCCAAGGACAAGGAGCTGCTCGATAAGGCCGGGAGAGACGGCGGCGTCTGGGCAGGCTATCTTGGGAGGTGGGGAGAGGGGACTGGAGCGAGAGCAGCAGCAATGGGGAGAACCGGAGGAAGAGAGGGCAGGCGCGCAGGCTGGCGAATGCGGGATCCTCGTCGTCGGCGTCGGTGGCGTCGTCCTCCGCGTCGTGGGCCAGCGGCTCGACGGTCATGGACTGGGCCAGCCCCGAGGAGGCCGAGCTGCAGCGCGGCGATGGCTTCTCGCTTCTTGTGTACGCCTGGAAGAGCTAGTGATGGGCTAATGGCAGCCTTGGTGGCGGCGGAGGTGGCTGGCCGGCGTTGTTTCCTTTTATGGTTGCTTCTTGATTCATTGGGATTTTTCTCTTCGGATTGTTGTAAGTTGCAATTGTTCTCCGAGCAATGTTGTTGTGCAGTTTTGAGTGCTCAACTGACCAAACCAAATTGTTCATTACATCGATAGCTAAAGAAATGAACAGCTAGGGCCTAGAGGAATCATATTACGACCCATGGTCCGTCAAATTTAGGTGGCATACTGCTATGTTCTTCTAATCATTTGTTTGGTTGGCTGATTAGCTATCACATTGTGGACTTTGAAACTAATCTTAGTTTAGAGTAAAGCGATTGGACTGATTGGTTACATAACTATATCTCTTCACTTAGAATAATTTGCTGCTATGCTTTGTGTTTCCTTGTCTCCTGGGCCGCTTGCTGAAAAGAGAGGATTTGACCGGCTATTATCGGCAACAGCAAATTTAATCCTCAATCATGGGGTGATAGATGACACAATTCGGGTGGTTTAGATTGCGACATCCACATGCTGGTGCTTGGCTGGGATTGCTATTGTTAGTTGTTCCCTTTCTAATTGGTTCGAGCTGGTGGTTAAGGCTTGCTTAAACAACGACAATGCTGTGGGGCTTGCCCTGAGGGCTGCGGCAAAAAATGTGCTATCTATACAATTCTTGGTATGCTGTCATGGAGCATTAACAAGGGCATGATGTATTTTCAAATGCACACACTCATAGTGGAGGTTAGGGTTATTGTCAATTAAATTGAGTGGTTTGCCTTGGAGGCCCTACTTCTTTTGCAAAAATCTTGCCCAATTCCATGCTTTCAATTGTGTGTCGCAGGTCCCAGGTCTTAACAATGAGTTCCTGTCCACCATTTTCTAGTTAAAGAGCTTATTGGAAGGGCTCTGGAGAGAATTTAATGAAATATTGCTATGCCATCTGAAGAGAGATATTGATGTATGAAGATATAGCTGGCCTCACTCTCAATGGTTTGTAAGAAAAATGGAGAAGCTTCCCCTCTCATGACTCATCCGACTTCAACTATAAATAGCTCAGATTCGGACTGAATTTCTGAGTACAAAACTTGCTTTCAAGTATTAGTCAAATTGGGCCGATTGCAAAGAGCTAGAGATCATGGTGAAAAGTGAAAACTTTGCAAAGAGTGGCCACTAGTGCACAATTACCTTGAAACCATGAACCGGTGCAAATTACTCGATTCAGATCAGCTCTCTTTGACTGGAACCGGCGTGAATGTGATCTGTTCTGCGATTTCCACATTAGTGCATCATGTGGTGATCTAGTACGCGTTTTTAGTGGCAATTTCCGGTGACACCTCACGGGATCTTGTCCTGAAAGATTAGCCCGCAATAGTTGACTCGGATCAGACACTATATTCTTGGTAGCTCGAGCTAACTCAGAATAATTCAGCCCCCTTTCCCTTTTACACCAAGCAAGTGCATGCGGTTCCGGCTGAACGCATGCTCATGTTAGAGTGTCCATCCGATTTTGTTGTAGCTGAAGGAAGCAACTGGGCGAGGATCTGCTGCAGTCGTTACTGCAATCGCAGCAGGTTGTAAGGTCACATGATCAACGGACAATAGCTCTCTCTCTCTCTCTCTCTCTCTCTCTCTCTCTCTCTCTGAAACGATTAAACGAACCAATATGATCAACAGATGTCATCTATGTTGCGGTAAAGAACTTGACAAAATTGGTCAGTATTGAACATTGGTTATTTGGTTTGCCATCCAACGACGTAGAACAGAGCATCTAATCCAGGGAGTAGAGGAATGCACTGAATTGGTGTATCATGATGATGGGGTGCTACTGCAAGTAGTTGTAGTTTGGTCATGCACATGCTGACACTTTTCCGGGAGATACTGGATTTTTTTTTCAGAAATAGCACTGTTTAAAGTGTTATTAGCAAAAACGGCGTCCTCATCGCTGTTTTTGCAAAAATAGTGCTCGACACCGTCCCTGAGTGGCACGGACGGCTGCTGTGCCGCCACGTGGCCTCGTCCGCACCACCCGCGGACGGCGCCCTTGTCTGTCCCAGTGAGGGACGGAACCGCCACATCGCCACAGGGAGGGACGGAGTCGCCACGTCACTGCCACCTCCGCTTGTCTGTCCCTCCCAGCGATGGATCTGCCTCTTGTCTGTCCTTCCCGAGGACGGACGCGTCGAAAGCTCCCTCCTGAGCTCACACCGAAGGACTTTCTGTCCCGTCAGTCAGCGTCGTCAAGCGCACGAAGGACTTTCTATCCCATCTGCCAGTGTCGTCCACCCCCCCCCGCTCGGACAAGTCCTCCTCCGTCTCGTGCTGGCACGGACAAGCACTCGTGGCAGCCTCCACTTTCGGGCCGGCAACGCAACGACGCGCCACGCGGGTAGCACCGCTTCTCTCCGGCCCGGACGCACCGCTAACTCATCAGCTTGTGCTCTCTTTCGGTTGCTTTTGGCGCCGAAAGCAACCTCTCTCCCATCATTTTCTCCCGTCTCATCCATCACGTTAACGCCGTCCGCGTGTATTGCTAATCACGCTTCCGTGTGTTTAACTCCTTCGCGCGATAAAATCCGGCGCCACGCTCGCTCTCGCTCTCGCTCTCACTCTTGGATTCATTCTCAGAATTCTTCGTTATCGTTCTTGCACTCGTCGCTAAGAGCAAAGATAATTGAACTGAAACTTTGTTTGGAATACACTCTAGAGGAAATAGTGTTTGGAGCCGTGGTTGGGACAGTACAAGTACCGTGAGGTCGACACCAAGGCAAGATAAAATTATTTCGTATGCTTTAGTTGTAATAATTTCAGTCGTAGTTAATTAGTGGTAATTTATTAGTCGTAGTTAGTTAGTGGCAATGTAGCCTAGTTTGTAAGTGTTAATTAAGCAGTCGTAATTAAATACTCGTAATTAATTAGTCATAATTAATATTTCACATAGTTGAGTAGTGCTAATCCTCATATAGTGCAAAATAGTTGGTCGAATTTACGTGACCATATTTAATTTATTGGTATGTAATGACATGTAGTTAGCGGTAACTACTTAATCATAATTAATTCATTACACATAAGTAATTTATTGGTTAGTAATCAAATTGTTGCTTATTAATTAATTATTTGTATTGACTTACTCACATTTAATTGTTCTTTTATGTGTTATATGTCGTAATTATCTGTGTCATGGGTAATTAGTAGCAAATTAAATGCTCGTAATTAGTTAGTAATTTTTGTTTAGTCCTATTTTATTAGTGAGAATTGAAGAAATAATCACATGTAAATAGTCATGTAAAGTTAGTTAATTATTGTTAGTTACATATCTTGTTTGTTATATTGTGTATTGTAAATCAGGTTGTGGTTGCTTTAGGTAATTTCAAACATGCAAGACTTGATAGTGTTTTATGGCGATGGTCCTGTACGGGCCGGACTTGTCGAGATACTAGTACAAGGTAGTCTGGGCAAAGGGGCTTGAAGTGAAGAATATTCACGAGCTTCGGGGCTGCATTCGGAGGGAGTTCGACATGAAGGCAACGACGAGGAGCTTGCCATCGAGGCGATCACCTACACAAGTAGGGAAGGGCAGGGCGTGTGAGAACTCGTGAAGGTGAATGATAGCGTAGCATGGGGGCCAGTACATGTAGATTGCTTACCAGCCCAGGGCGGCGATATACGGAAAGCCGATGGTGTATGTGAAATTTGTACGCAGGCCATGATGATGCTAGGAGACCATGATGATGTCGGTGCCTCCGGAAGTGGGGAACCACAGGCAGATCTTGAAGATGGTAGCACGGAATGTGCTGCTTTGGAGGAAGTCCACGAGAGAAGAGTTGTGCATAACTTTGTGCAAAATGAGGGGTGCGAGACTCTGGTGGTCGGTTCGCGTTGACCACCGTGAGTATCTACCTGACCAGCCTCTGGGTTGGAGTCCGACGAGGATGCCAACCTAGGCTTGGATGGTAGCAAGGAGGATGCACCCTAGGGTCGTGGTCCTACGGGCGGAATTGTGTCTTCAGAGGTGCCGTACGTGGCATCCAAACTTGATGATATTGTAGTGTGATCGCTTGTACTGCCGTAAGAAGAAGGGTTCCAGTGGGGGTTTGATGCTAACACCCTCTTAGTTGGACAACACGTCCCTAGCAAGTCATCCGTGCAACAAGCTATAGCACGATATGCTTTGTCCATCAACCGTGTGTACCGGTCTAACCCAGGACATTACGCAGTTTAGTGCATAGTGGACGACTGCCCTGGCGAGGTCAAAGCTCACTAAGCAAAGTTCTTTGGCTCGGTCTTCTCGGTCAAGGCGGTGTTCGACCATACATGCGAGCTTAGCGAGACGCTGCGACAGCATCGGAATGTGACTTCCGCATATGTGGCAAACCTCATCATCCACCTAGTTGTCAAGGATGTGTCCGTCTCCCCCAAGGTGTGCCGTCGGAAGTCACTAATCTGGTTTGTTATCCAGTCAGCTATAGCAAGGTCCGACGAGCTAAGCAGAAATTTATCGAGTCCATGTACGGGACATACGAAGAGACGTACAACCTTGTGCCGAGAATGCTTCACCAGATTGCCTAATCAAACTCCGATATGTACATAAACAAGCTTGAAAGTGAAGATGATGATGGAGGGTCTAATTGCTTCATGCTGGACCAGGTGTTCTGGGCTTTCGCCCAGACACTTTCCTCACGGGGAGGTATAAGGGCACCATTCTCACCGCGGGGGTGTTCGACGCGAATGACCAATTTCTCCCGGTGGTATTTTCTATTGTGGAGAGTGAGAACACATCCAGTTGGTTGTTGTTCATGGCGAATGTGAAGCGGACGATGGTGGGAGACCGACGCAACGTATGCCTTACCATGGACCGTAATGCTGGGTTGTTGTCGGCCCTGAAGACCATGAAGCATGGGATAGAACCCCCTCACCAGCAGAATGACTTGCAAATCCGGTGGTGCATGAGGCATCTTGCATCGAACCTCTTCATGCGGTTCCGCAGTCAGGAGTTCAAAGCATTGTGCCTGCAGAAGAGGAGGCAGAAGTTTGAGTCCATATGGACAAACCTCGAACACCGGACTACGAGCATACAAGGGAGTCCACTCCGGAGGTACTGAAGGGAGAACAGGCTACGAGTGAGCAACCTAGGAGCGCAATAAGTTTCTCGCTGTGGATTAATTCTTACGCTCCTGAGTTGGAGAAATGATCCCTTCTCTATGACACAGACGGTGCGAGGTACGGGATTATGACGACCAACATGTTCGAGGTGTACAACAGCGTCCACAAATGACAAGGGGAAAGTTCCGAGACCTTCGTGCGATGGAAACCTTACGTACTAGACCCTATTAAGGAGGCACTAGAGGAGCCCAGGACGCGCCCGAAGGACAGGGGGGAAGCTCCTGCTATTGAGACCGACGGCCGTCGTAGCTTCTCCTGTCACCTGGGAGAACTCCATATCGAAGAGGTGAGTTATGTACAATTTGCGTCCTAATTTTGTATTTGGTCTTTCGTTCTTCTAACATCATGAAATCGTCCAGCCTGTATCGCAAAACATGGTGGACTTCGACACACGACACCGACGTGGGGAGCCCGAGACAAGGGGAAGGGGAAGGCTTCTGCGACTGAGTTCTGCCGCTATCATAGAGTTTTCGGTCGCCCAGGTGCACTCCATATCGAGACGTGAGTTATGTACAATTTGCTTCCTGGTTATGTTTTTTACTGTACGGTCCACTTACATCATGGAATCGCAGAACATGGACGACTTTGACACTCACCACCACCGTGGGCAGTCCCAAGACAAGGGCCAAGTGCTATGGCGATGCGAAGACTAGTTTGCATCCTCCTTTATCCCGATTGCAATAAAACCATGTGTGTATCATGTAATACATGTAACCAAACATCGCGCGACATGTAAATCGCAAATCACAATGTGCATTCCAAAATGTCATCAATTTTATCTATCAAAAGTTGCATTGCAACTCCATTTGAAATGCCGACACTCCTAGTTCTTTGTTTTCATGTGGATATAGAGCAACAGTGCACACATAACATACAAAATATGCATACAAATATAGCGCAACAAAATTGCATATCATATGTGTAGTGTAGTTACACACGGGATACAATATGACTCACTCATTTGAGTCACTCTCTGCTCGCTATGTCCGCATCTATGTGCACGTCCTGGTTTTGCGTCGAGCATGTCCCGTGGGATACGTCAGCTGGTTCGGAGAGCGTGTATCAGTTCGGAGGGGGTATGGAGACCGTTGAGTAGGCGGAGGTGCACCAGTAAGCTGACTCTGGCCCAGCTGAGTCTGTCCAGCGTCGATGTTGTCCTGCTGAGACATGTCGAACCGGGACCACCTGCCATAATGTCATGAATGAAGGACTCCATAAATCCACTCCTGGATGGTTCGGTCCCAACGTGCGAAGTGCCAGCGAGCCCGTAGGAGCTCTGGCCCTCATACGATACTCCGTACTAGCCAACATACGACAGGGGGTGGCTGCCCTGGGTGCCACGGTCCAAACCCTAGTGCCATGTAATGCTCCTTGGCAATAACTGGGATGGGCGTGTCCTCATCGGTTGAAGCATGTACGTCACTCCCACATTTAACTACATACTAATATGGAGTGATGTGAGGGCACATAAAAATCTGGCACGTGAACTAAACATCTCATACCTCCCGGATGTGTAGTGCGGATGACCGAGGGGAGCCCCAGTCTGACGGGGTGCGGACGGCAGAAGAGATGCATCTCGACGAACTTGTGGCTGTAGGACGACATGACATTGGTACAACATAAGGCGTAATAAAAAAATAGGATGTAAATTTGCACGTAACTTACCTCCTCGCTGATCTATAGTACGGATGACCGACTAGGAGCACTAGGACGCCCGCCTGACCGACTAGGTCGTGACGACCTAGCAGGTGAGCATGGTTCGCCCACTCGGTGGGCGGCGCGTAGGACGTCGTCCCTTGAATGATCGCAGCTCATGTTCTTGAGTACATTCTTCGACTCCGTGAAGATGTACATCAAAGTGCTCAGTAGCCCCGGTACAGTGTGCTCTAGGCTGCGGATGGCGGTCTCTGATGCGCTTGTGTTGGACCGAAAAGGCAACTAGAGGGGGGTGAATAGGAGCATGCTCAACTTTTTACAAATAATTGATTCATTAATATTTACTCTAGTAGCTATGGAAGCTATGAAGATCAGTATATCAGTACAGCGGAAGACTAATATTGAATCCAATTTAAACCCCTAAGTAATACGATAAAATCAACAAAGACTAAAGCAATTCAATGCACTGGCGGTCGGACCGCTAGGTCAATGGCGATCGACCGACGACTGGCGGTCGGCCGGTGGCCTTGGTGATCGACCCGCACCAAGAACGTAACGAAAGCCCGATGACGAAGTTGCAAATAGATGAAACTTTTGATCTACAACTCCAAGCTCAATGAAACTTAGAACACACCTTCTCTATGATGTCAGGAATCTATTCCAATTGAAGATTGTGATAATTCTTGGAAGAATAATGATCCTTTTCCGTTTGATTGAAGAAGGGTTCAAAACCGAGTCAAAACGAAAACTAGATCCAAAATCTTGCTCGTGGGTGAGTGATGATCAAGATGATCCTAGATATGTTCCCACATGTTACAGCAAGCTAGATCACATGGAGAATTCAAGCAAAAACTCACGGATCAAAGAAAGACTCAAAATCATCAAATATAGAGAAAGAACGCAAAGAGACAATACATGATCAAACTTTCTCTAGATTGATTTGATATGATTTGGGCTTACAGCCACTCCATCAATGGAGGACAATGCTCAATCCAAGAGCATGAAAATCACATCAAACTCTCTAAAACCCTAGCCTCCACAAAAGCTCTACCTAAGAAAATTAGGGTTTCAAATAGCAAAAGAGACGAAGGGAGGGGGCAGCCACCACCCTCTTCTATTTATAGTGGAGGCTTAGACCTTCTAGAAGTTTGACTCAATTGGGCTCCCGTTAAGGCCCAAAACAAACGGGTCACACACGCACGCATTTTAATGCGCCGTCTTTATCGCCTCTTGACCTAATTAGCTTCTCCTTGCGCCATCTTGCGCCGCGGATTGGCCAATAGGTCACCCTTGTCCATCTCACGTCACGCTTGAGTACATTGACCTCAATCGGCATCGTCGATCGTTTTGGACCGCAGTTCTCCAAGCCTAGTCCCGATCATTCTCGCCGTTGACTGTCGTTGACCACCAAGCAACCTGCACAACAATAGACAAGTAAACCGAATTTGGGAACAAGTTCTTCACAACTTGACCCATGTTAGTCAAAACATGCATCATGCAATATATATGCCCTGAAACTCATGACTTTGACCTAACAACCGAACATCGCCGCCACGAGACCGACGATCACAAGTGAAAACCGGTCGATCGCCAGGCGATCGATCCGCCACTCGGCCGGTCCGACCGCCATTGGGACTTAGCTCGATCGACCACCCCGCCTGGCCGATCGCCGCTGGGACTTAGCCGATTTCAACCTCTGAAATTCCGAAACCTTCTGGAAATTTAAAACGAATAGAACTTTTGACTGGAGACTCCAAAAATTATGAGACCAAGTGCAATAGAATCCCCTCTCTTACCTACACGCTCTATTTTTGGTCCAGCTCAAAATATCACTTTCTGAAGTTGGCCGGTCGGACCGCCCTTGGACCGGTCAGACCGCCTGAAGCCTGACAACCCTGCAACTTTGCCAAAAACACGTGAAACGACAAACCTTTAACGCCATTGATAATTGTCACATCATCCTAAGATCTGGAGTATATCCCCATGATATCCACAGCTTGTGATCTGATGCAACCGCTCGAACTGATATGATAGAGAACACATGTTCAGTAACAAACAGTATAAATATCTCCAATGAAACGAGCAAAAATTGACAGTTCTTACGGTGTCGTCCCGCCGCGAGGCGCTGCGACGCGTAAGGCTCCACCATGTGGGTGAACACTAGGTGGCAAGTCATCGCCCATAAACCGCCGTCATGTGTGCATTGCACGCACAATCCATACGGTGCTATCGTGTCCACGAACTCTGTGGTCCACGGAGCCCATATGATGTCATTGTCGTGCAACGAACTCATTGTAGAACAACGAGTAGCACCTCGTCGGTCTGTCATTGGCCCAGTCTAACTAGGCGGTAGTTCACCAATAGCCTATAGTGGGCCTGTCGATTGGGTCGTGCAACTCGGGGAACGGGTGCACTGCTCTCCGGAAGGAGGGTCACCCAACCGGGAAGTGCTCCCAACTCCACAGCTGTAGGAGTATGTAGCACACGGCAAGGTTCAGTTTCACATCGGTGTGGCGCCGCGAAGGTCACACAACCCCCTGTATGTGGCGCAAAGGACGGCTGACCCCCAACTGTACCGAGGCATGGCCCCAGCCTCCGCGTCGGCTAAAGACTCGGCGATACGTACAAAGCTAGAGTACACACAATCGCCCTGTGTGGTGGGAAACAGGGCCCAACCTAAGAGATGGATAAGGTACGTGACGAGGTGTTTCCTAACGACCTTGTCAGGTGCATCCAACGGGCATTGATTGAAGTTCCTCAGCCAGGTCCGAGTGACACCATGGACGCTGTCCGAGACAAGTATGCCAAATCGATGCCCTAACTGGGCCTTCCAGTCCGCTGGCGGACGACTAGGAACAAGTGGCTCACCCCTGATCCAGAGTTCGGTCAAGAACGAGACATCTTGGAGAGTTGCCATCATCTCTCCCCACCGAAAGTGAAATGTGTGAGTCTCGGGTCTCTACCTGTCAACAAGGGCCAACATCACACTGCCATCCAGGGTGAAGTATCGTCCAACGGAGAGTTGCCTCGCAAAGGGCAATAAGCCCGTGCCCCGAAGGATTGGGATGTAGCGATCATCGAGCTCCCAATAATGCTTCTCAGATCGAAGCGCCAGGGGTCGAGGGCCATATGTGTCCTCAGTGATCCATAGCTAGCACCGGTGATACTCGTCGTAGAAGGGTTTTAGTAGCTCCGGTAGAGGCATGATTTGCAAGAGAACAAAGACACAGATTAGTAGTGATAAATTAATAATGACGATGAATTACTATAAATAAAAAAATAGGACTAAGCACGGAAAACAAAAAATATACACTAATTAACTATGATCAAAATAATTACAACTAATTACATTGGATTAAATTAATACGAGTGTTTAAAAACCTCTTAATTAATTCAGATTAATTAATTACTGTAAATGAATTACAAAAGGATAGTTATGACTTAATAGTGAAATAAATACCACTAAATTAATTTTGAGTAATTATTTACCATAGATTAATTACATATAGATAATTAGCGCTATATTGAGCCACTAAATTAATTACGACAGACAAACTATGATTAAATTAATTATAGCTAATTTAGTACCTCTAGTTAACTACAAGCGGTTAATTGCAACTAATCAATTACGACTAATCAACTAACTAACACTAATTAATTAGGACTAATTAAATCATAACTAATTAACTAGGCTACGAATAAATACATAGGATAAATATAACAATGACTAATTCATTATGGCCTAATTTATCACAACTAACTAAATAACACAGATTTAATAAGGCCTAAATGATAAGACTAAATTAATTACGCCTAAATGACTACAACTAATTAATCATGACTAATTAACTAACTACATATTTAATAAAGACGATACATAGAAATTACATGTTAATACGACTGCCAATGACAGATCTAAACAACACTTGATCTACTGTGAAAAAGAAACTGAAACTGCGAGCGAGATTGTAGGAGGGGAGAATTGCGCACAGGGGGCAGCATCATTCAGACATAACGGGACGGGACACAAAGCCATCGATGCGTGCGCACGAAGCTCTCGGCGCATCCGTCCCAGGGAAGGATGGACGGGGCAGAGCCGTCCTTGGGACAGACGGACGAGCGACGTGGAGAACCTTCCCTGGGACGAACGGACATGGCAGTGGATCCGTCCTTGGGACAGACGGACGAGCGGAGGTGGCAGGCGACGTACGGATGAGGGGGTGACATCGCGGTTCCGTCTCTCCCTGGAACGGGAGGTAACGCCGTCAGTGGGTGACGTGGATGAGGCCATATGGCGGTACATCAGCCGTCCGTACTAGTTAGGGATGGTGTCAAGTGTCATTTTTGCAAAAACTACGGTGAGGGTGCCTGATGATGATATCGGCATTGAATCCTGGTACAAACCACTGCGCTCGTGAAGCCGTGACGCTGTCGCCGACGCAGGGCCGACAGAAATCGGCGTCCGGCCGGGAGGACGCAGGCAGGCAGCCGTCGGCCCGGCGGCTTTTGCTGTGGACGCTCGCTCGAATCCGTGTGCGGCGCCCGGTGCGGCACGCACGTCCGTCCGGATGGAGGGATGGACGGGCAGGCACAGCGCGCGGCAGGCGCATGTGGATGGGGGGGCCCCGTGCGGTGCCGCCCGTCGTTCCGTCCCGTCGTTTGGCTCCCCTTTGGCCTCTTGCGAGTTTCGATAGCTATCTCATCAATCATCGTCCTCTGCAAAATTTCGGCAGGTTTCGATAGCCTTGGAACTTTTTCTTCGTGCTTTCACGTGTTTTTTGTTAGCTCTCTCCTAGTACTGGATGGTAACGGCAGTCTGCATTTTGTTAGCTCCGAAGGTTTCTACTTTCTCGTTTAAGTGTGTAACCCGAGCCTGCAAGGTTGAAAGTACCAAACAGTCTCTGCATTTTGTCGATTGGATAATGGCTATCCGTTGCACAAGATTGATCCCATCTCTGGACGAAGGCAAAGAGGCCAATGGTGGCAGTGGCACAAAGGAACATGTTCCCGGTTAACTTAGTAACACGCCATGCTAGGACTAGCAGAGCTGGAAACTACGACTAGCAACCTGGCAGGTCACGAGAACGGTTCAGGTCCATCCATCTTTTAAAACCCAGATCTGGACGACACGGGGATAGTTAGATAGCAATGCCAATAATTCTTCGTTCCAGAAGTCACATGTATTTATGTGCAAGTACATGAAGGATAGTTCGGTGGATATTCTGTAGTTGCACAGCTGGAGAGTGGAGGCACACAGTGGCTGAATCACGATTGGAACGTAATTAACATTGAATCAATATCGTACAAACACCAATCATGATTATCTGCACTGGTAGTGTGATCCAAACTTACAACGCTGTAATGCCTTGCCCTGACAACCCTACTTTGACAACCAGTAGACGAAAATAAGAAAGGCGCAGACAGAAGCGACAAGCGAAAGAATGATGGTGTCCATCGATTTCTTTCTTCTGATCGACGTGAGGATGTGATTGATCTGTTAGATTTAGTGAAAACTTGTGAGGTGTACATTATAAGAGGACATGGAATGAGTTGCTCGGTCATAGCATACACGATACATACCGAAGGAAGCCGGCTGCTAACATTGCTTATCTTTGTGGTGATGCCACCAAATGTTGATCGTTGAGACATGAGAGCGCCTATTGTTGCTTGAGCTTGTGATATCACATTATCCATCTAATATCATTTCAATGTATTATTCAGGCATAGAATTCACATTTCACAATATCATCATTCTGTAGTTGTAAAAGTGAAAGCATTTGGAAAAGCAATTTAATTCCACAATTTGCTATATAACAAGTGACTCGTTAGCTACACTCTGATATCATGCTTGTATTATTATTTGGCATTATTATTAGGATAACACATGTTCTCCCCCAGCCATGCTTTGAGAGTATTGACTCCAGAATATCAGCATATAATTTGCATGTGGTGCCACAAACCAGTATGCACACTTTTGGTTTTTAGGGTATACCGTATACCAGCCATTTAATTTTATACTACAGAAGAATTTTCTCAAAGTAATTCTCTGGTTTACAATTTGAGGAAGTTAGATGTAGTGCTACGCTATATTAGCTATGTTGGCTGTGGAATCAGAAGAGTCTATTAGTTAACAAAAAATATTTGCTACTCAGCAGCCCCTTCGGCCTTCAATTTTTCTCAGCAGGGAAACCCACATAGCAATGCACCATGGGTTCCATACACTTGATAGACAACAAGCAGCAAATATACTAACTGCAAGTTGTCAGTTAAGTATGTTGAATCCAAACCATGGATTTCCTTTCAAGCTGAAGGGGCTGTACAAATCTTACCCACAACAAATTCTTCAACTACGCTTCATTACATAGTAATAGTCTCACGACAGTATAGGCCTCAGTGGGAGTAGCCCGGCATATTTAGGTCAATTTTGGGTATATTTAATATCACTCATCTGTAGCCTCAACGGACAAAGCAGGAGTGTTTTAACTTTGTGTTTCTACTTTCTAAGCTAGATTGTTTGCTTGAATGTGCAACTTTCAATGTGACCATTAGTGCCATGGTACTATGGTGTTTGGTTCTCAAGTTCTCGTTATAAGAATTGTCCTTTCCAGTGTTGGCAATGATAGTTGTGACCAAGGATAGAAAATCCGTTCCCGGGGGGAATCCCGGTCACCGGCCGGGAAAAAAACCAGCCGGTTCCCGGATTTTCCGGAAAAAACCCGGACGAATTTCGTTTGAATTTGCTTAAAAACCAGTCAAAATTCAAAATTTGGAATTTGAACTGGCCAAACCAAGAAAAACCGGCCGGTTTTCCTCTTCCCGGAGCCCACTGGTAAACCCGGTAACCGCCGGTAACCGGTTACCGGCCGGTTTTTTCTTCCATGGTTGTGACTTGTGAATGCCACCATGTTGAAAAAGGTGATTTGAGAACAAGTTAAGCATTGATGTGGGTCTGCTTTGAACAAGAATAGACTTCTTGTGCTGCAGGCATGGTCAGAATATCCTACTCAAAGGCTAGTCCGTCCTATGCTTACTGGTCAAGGGAATACCCCTTAATTTCTCATGTCCAGATCTGAGCAAACGCTGACCTATAAACTTGCATTTAAGGAGGGATTATCAGCTTTTAAGCCCCATGGAACAGCACCTATTTGAAAGCCATGGTCCAATGCTTGCATCAGATGATCTCCTCATGCCAACAGCCTGTGATCTAACGAAAAGCTACACCTATAAACTATCTTATCCTCTTCTAGACCTTTCAACATAAGCATGCCAACAATGCCATTTTCGATATTTCATTCAACTTATTTCACGTTTTGTTAGAAACTAGGCCAGAACTCCTAGGTAACGCACTAATGTCCCTCTAATTGTCCTATCAACAGTGACCACCAAAAAATCCATGACAAGGAACTTTGAATCCGTTAAGTTTTCCATATTTTTTCATCGAAGTATGTTTTTCAGAGAAAGTTGGATTTCCAAACTAGTAATTTCACAAGCATGTAGGTTGAAATTCAAGAAATTTAGCTCAAGTGAAAGGTGGACGCTGCAAAAATGCAATTGCTGTTATTTGAATACACCATAGTCAAGCCAAAAGTAAGCATTCCTTGTGGAACTAATATATGGATCTTTGTGGAATTCCACAGAACTGCATGGAATCGAAAAACATATTCATAACAAACAAGTTCACTCAAAATGTGCAGCACATGTCATGTGTACAAAAAAAGGGGGGACATCAACATGGTTCTCTGATTTTTATGTAGCAGATACTTTTGTGTGTAAGTTAATAAAATATATGTTAACAAATAAACAGGCCGCGATCATCGTTACAGAAATTTAATTTCCTTTCTTTGACATTATCAAATTAAATTATCTCCTAATAAGAAGGGTGAGACCAAGGATAGAAAACCCGTTCCCGGGGGGAATCCCGGTCGCCGGCCGGGAAAAAAAACCGGCCGGTTCCCGGATTTCCCGAAAAAAATCCGGATTAATTTCGTTTGAATTTGCTTAAAACCAGTCAAAATTCAAAATTTGGAATGAACTGGCCAAACCGGGAAAACCGGCCGGTTTTCCTCTTCCCGGAGCCCACCGGGAAACCCGGTAACCACCACCGGCCGGTTTTTTCTTCCATGGGTGAGACTACATCGATTTCAAATGCTTGAGAATTTATGCTGATAACACAAATGCAACTCCAACATATTCAGTTAAGCTGCTCTCCTAGATTACTTTGTAGATGCCTTATATTTTGTTATCTAAAAAGAACAAGAAAAAATATAGTGCAAATATCAATAAAAGCAATTCAAGGATTCCCAAATAACAGGACAGTCATACCTGTCCAGAACTCCTACTAATTGCAGCTTGTTCTCTAAGAAGAGCTTGATCAGCTGAGTCTCCAGCCTCTTCAACATCAAACTTTGCTCTGTCAAAGTCTCTCAAGTCAATGAGGGAAGCATGTTGTTGCTTCACTCTGAGGCTCGATCGAAGCCGATAGAATTCCTGCATTTGATTAGGCAATTTTTGGAATTATGGAAAAAATTATATCTGTTTTATGTGGTGTTCAAAGAGTATTGCTCCACAATATGCGGAAATTAACAGTTAAACTAACTACAGTTACGAAGAATGCAATCAACTAGTGTAAGAGGCGATTGGAACCTGAGTAAGGTCTTGCAAAATCTCCATATGACGAGTCAATGTATGGGAAAGAACCTCAGAGCCTCCTGATGATACCCAAGTTTGCATTTGAGAATTTACTTGTTGAAGTTGCTTTAATGATCTTTCTATATCGGACTCGATATCATTCTCTGAACCATCTGATTTCATAGAAACCAATTTACGGTATGCAATCATTTGGTCATCTAATTGAGCTTCCAACCTCCTCGCCTAAAAGGGGAAATTGTATACCATTTAAAACAAGGAAAAAAATACACAAGTACTAGGACAGTACAGAAAACAATAAAATAATAAATTTCACAAATGCAGCAATAGTACGCAGTTGCGAGTTGCGACTTCAATATAAAACGTAACTTGGCGTCACTTTCTCTTGGCCTATAAAAGGATGGCTTCGGCCATATACTCAATATCATACAATCTGAACACCAAAATCATAATTATCCTTAACACCGGTGAACAGGAAGGAGGGCTCTGGTAAACAAGCTGAATCCATGGAAAATTTGGTAGTCTAAGGCCAGACGAATCCAAGGTTCAGCACAGAGATAATAAAGAACATAAAAGTGAAAAAAAATAAGCACCATAAACGGGCCACAACAGGTAAATTCACCCCTAATTCTCCACATTCGCATTTCCAGGAAAGATACTAAAAAATACACCATCACATCACGAAGATCATCCAATCAGTGCAACAACAGTCTGCAAAGGGACCGTTTGGTAGGATCATAAACCTAGCCAATACGGCATTGGATCAGTGCCACATTGCTCCAAGTTCAGCGCTTTAATAGAAAGAAATGGCACATGGAGGTGCAAACGAATATCTGGACCGCAGTTTTTAGAACCTAACCAGTACGAAACTAATTTCAAAAAAGAAGAACCACGCTCTTCGCTCCACGGACTAACAGGCTACGGATTCGACGAACAGCAACAGGCGATTGCTCCAATTTACAGGAGCCGCCTCTCATCAATTCAGCGCGTAGGGGGGCAAGGATCGTCGGAGCGAGTATCGCCGCGCGTACCCATCGCGTCCAGCAGGCGGCGAGCCAGAGCCAGATCTCGGGGAAACAGATACCGGCAAGAGGTTACGACGGCCTTACGGGGGAAGAGAGAGAGAGAGAGAGCGCGGGGTTCGGCGCTCACCTGCTTGCGAAGGGCGTCCCAGGACGACGCCTCCATGGCTCCAGCCTCGTCGCTGGCGCCGTCCTAGCCGTCGGTGGGAGGGAGATCTCAGCGGGGGCGTCTGGATCTCGCGGGCGCGCGGCTAGCGAATCGGTGGGAGGGAGGAGAGGAGAGGGGAGGAAGGGGGTGGGGTGGGCTGGTTGGTCAGCCAGTCGGGTGCGACCGGGCCGGGCTAGGTGCAGCCACCAATCCGGGTCCCTTCTTTTGTGTGTTCTATGTTACTACTGACCGAGAAAGCGATGGGCGGAAGGTGCACGATTTGTCCACCAAACCACTACACGTCATATTAAAATATTTAACATACTCCACTTTATAAATTCAGAAATGGTGACTCTTGGTCTCAAAACTCGAATGCGCCATAATTGCTTCGATTTGTCCACCAAACAAAACCACTACACGTCACTTTAACAGTTTAACATACTCCACTTTATAAACTCAGAAATGGTGACTCTTGGTCTCAAAATTCGAATGCGCCATATTACAAATTAAATAATTTTCGGAGGCTATTTTTTCAATGCAAGATTGCACCTTGGTTCGTTTGTATCTTCTTCTACTACATTAATATCATATTACGTGATATGGCGCTAAGAAACAAAAGGATGAAGAACTTTCCAGTGTAGTATATCTATATCTCTCACCTTGGCCCTAGGATGAGAGAAACATAAGAAATTTCTCCTATGACTGACAAAAGTTCAAATACAATGCCCCGGAAAGATGAGCTCTCGGTTTCACTATACAATGCCATGCAACATCCATTCGTCTACCTCCTGTAGCCCCCCCCGGGCCCCAGGGGCAGCTTGATGCTACAACCAAGCCGCCACCTACATACAACCAGAAGGAAATTTGCTGGCGGAGGGCCTCCCATCAGAGGGCCTCACGGTGAGGCCACCTCCCCTCTCAGCAAGCAAATGAGGCTACCATTGGGCTAGAAGTAGAGCCCTCTAACTTTGATTTTGTATTTTTCTTCTTTTTGTGTAACAACTTCAATCATCGAACGAGTTGTTATACAAGTTAACTTTGAATATGTACCATTAGTATTATGAATTATATAATTTGCACATGGCCCCCCGCTTATGGTGGTCCTTTGATTTGTATAATTATGTACGTCTGCCACTTGAATTTTTATTTGTCTGGTCAATTTATCAGGTCGGTAATGAATGCGTTGTTGCTGACATGTACTTAGCTAAATTGGGAAAGATTATAGTAAAGTTTTGTCTGGCTAATTCAGGAAGACTTGGTTCTGAGATTTCCATCAGAGAATAATTTGACCCAGCAAAACAAGGAATAGCGGTGGACAATGGAAAATGTTGCTTGTGCTAAAGCTTATCCTTTTCATTTCTTGGAAATATGATTAAGCTTGGTATTGAATTTTTGTTGGGTTATAAAATACCTCTCCCTCGCATCTAGTGATTTTGAGAAATTTTGAAAAATCATATGTAAAGTTTACACGGGTTAGTTTGAGACCGATGTTACTATTGAATGGTGTGCCTCGATGATTCCTCCGTCGTAGTATGGTGAGATTGTTCCTAATTAATACATCAAACCCTCCTACTTGCTACCAAACACAAAGTTTGAATATATGTGTTGGGAAATTTGGGTCTGGGCCGGCAGGCCTTGGTCTATAGTGGACTCCTCATTATTCCCTAGTCTATTTATAGGGAGGGGTTCCAATAATTTGTATGTGACTTTTGAGAGAAGTGGAATAAAGCAGAAAGAGTCCCCCTGTATCTCTGTGTCAATTTTACTTTATGTATGTGTGCGATTCATCTTCATCTACGAGGTGATCGATTGGAATGGACTCATCAGCGACGGTTCCTCAACACGATATCAGCACAAACTGCTCTAGCCTACTTCTAAGCCCCCTTTACACGGATCGAAAGGTAATCGTTGAAGCATGACACTCATAGATTTAATTGTCTTTCTAGATCGCTTTTAATTCCATAAATTTTACTTTCTAGATTATTTTCTACGGCCCAAATCCGCTATAATCTACCTCTAGCCGACTTGACTTTGTCGGCTAAGCTGATCGGTAGATTGTATGAAAGGGTAGATGTTGATTGCACTGTAGAATGATGCAGAGAGAGAAAAAAGGGGGCACGACAGCCGCCGACGCCGTCGTACGACGTGTGCGGGCCCCGCACGGCCACCGTCGTTGCCGCACGGATCGAGTGGTCCCCGCACGACCCCATCGCGGTTGCCCTATGAAGAAATAGCTATAAACTATCTGACCACGGGAGAGTCTATGAATTGGACAACAGTTAATGTCGATATTTATTTTACAAAAAAAATTATCACAATCATCGATCTTGATCCAGAGTTTGCATCACTCGCTGAATGTAAGAAAAGATTAGATTGGGAAGATTGAAAGAAGGCAATAGAAACTAAATTATTATATCTGAATAAAAGAGAGGTGTTTGGGCCTGTAAGCCGCACGTCTCCCCATATGCACACCGTAGGGCATAAGTGGATATTTGTTCGAAAGAGAAATGAAAATAATAAAGTTGTAAGATATAAAGCAAAGGCTTGTTACATAAGGTTTCACTCAACGTCCAGGAGTTGATTATGAAGAAACCTATTCTCCGATCATAGGCGAAGTTACCTTTATATATTTAATCTCAGTGGCAGTGAACTTGAATTTAGAAATAAAATTGATGGATGTGGTAAGTGGTAACTGCATACCTTTATAGAAACTTGGATTCATACATTTATATGAAGGTACCTGAAAGTATCCCTGTCCCGAACCAAGACAGAGTAAATAGAAATTTGTACAGTGTGAAATTTAGAAAATCACTCCAGATGATTTTGGCATGACGTGCACTCCAGATGTAAGAGGTAAGTTACCGCTCCCCGTCGCCTGGGTGCACTCCAGATGCAAGAGGTAAGTTATGTTCAGTATGCATAATAATTATTATTTTGGCATGACGTTACGTTATCCTAACATCATTCAATCGTCCAGCCCGTCTCGCGGAACATGGATGACTTTGAGACTGGCCACTACCGTCGCGGGCAGCAAGCGGACAAGGGGAAGACTCCTGTAAGTGAGAATGTCGGCCGTACTACCACTCCTCGTCGCCCGGGCACGCTCTAGATCCAAGAGGTAAGTTATGTTCAGTATGAATTATAATTAATAATTTGGGCCGACGTTGTGTTATCCTAACATCATTCAACTGTCCAGCCAATCTCGCAGGACATGGATGACTTCAAGATTGGCCCCCGCCGCGGGTAGCAAGGAGACAAGGGAAAGAGAGCGATAGGCCGTCGAAGCTAAAGATCTTTGTTCAAATAGACTTTATTTTCATTCCAAAAAGACGCATATGTATTGTAGATTTATTTTAGTTTGTTGCATCGTGCATGATGTCGCTCTTTATGCACGTAACCAAACCCTGCACGCTGTGTAATTCATAACTTTATTATAAAGTCCATTTCAATTCGAAATTGTGTTGTAAAGCCGACTTCAAATGCCGCTCTATTTTGGTATTCAATTCTTGGCGTAGTAAGGTATGGAGCAACATAAAAATAAAGGTCCAAAAGACGTGTTAAGGAAGTAGGCACTAAAAATAAAGTTCCAATTGAGAGTGAACTTGTGCATTGCCCAAATTTTGTCCAATCTCTACTTCATATTACATTGTCTTCTTCGATTTTTGCATTCCGAATTACGTGGACTCTCAAAGTATTACCAAATTTTTAAAATAAAATTACAAAAATTTAAAATTTAAGCTACACTACACATAAATAAATAAACAACAGAACCATCTCGTCGCCAGTTCAAATAAAGACAGGTTGTTGTCGCCAATTCAAATAAAGACAGGTTGTTGTCGCCAATTGAATTGTCCTCCCTCACTGTTCCAATTGGTGACAGAATTTCTGTCGCCAATTAGAATAAAGACGGTATGGTATTGCCATTTGAAATGACGATAAATAATTATATTTTAAAACACTTTTTTTTTTAAAAAAAAAATCCCCTCGTTGGCACGCCCTGACGGCAATCATCCCGCGGGCTCCGCCAGCCGGGCCTTGCCACGTGGCACCAATCCTGCCCTGGCGGCGCACGGCACCCACTTTCCCCGTTCCTCTCTTCTTCCCCCGAATCCCCGAATCCCCAATTCCACGCCCTCCTCCTCTGGATGTCCTCCTCCCACCCTACCCCACCCCCACCCCCACCCCCACCCATGGGAGCTCCCGTCGCTCGCCGCTGATCCGTGGGCCCCACCCTCACCGCCGCGTCCCGCTCGCCCCCACGATCTCGCGAACTCTAGCTCTAGCTCGGAGGATTCCAGGAAGGAGGAGGAGGAGGGGAAAGCTCGAATCTTGGATGCGCGGTTGCCGATGGCGACGCCGGACGCAGAGAAGCCCGACGGGGTGGAGATCCGCGAGGTATGGGCGGACAACCTTGAGGCGGAGTTCGCCGTGATCCGCGACATCGTCGACGACTACCCGTACGTCGCCATGGACACGGAGTTCCCCGGCGTCGTCTGCCGCCCGCTCGGGACCTTCAAGTCCGCCGCCGACTTCAACTACGCCACGCTCAAGGCCAACGTCGACATGCTCAAGCTCATCCAGCTCGGCCTCACCTTCTCCGACGAGCGCGGCGGCCTCCCGGCCCTCGGCCCGGGGGGGCGCACTTGCGTCTGGCAGTTCAACTTCCGGGGGTTCGACCCCCGGACCGACGTCGCCGCCGCGGACTCCATCGACCTGCTACGACGGAGCGGGATCGACTTCGCGCGCCACGCCGCCGACGGCGCCGACGCGCGGCGCTTCGCCGAGCTTCTCATGTCCTCCGGCGTCGTCATGAACACCGAGGTCCGCTGGGTTACCTTCCACAGCGGCTACGACTTCGGCTACTTGCTCGAGCTGCTCACCGGCACAAACCTGCCGGACACGATGTCCGGATTCTTCGACCTCATCAAGATATACTTCCCCATCGTCTACGACATCAAGCACTTGATGAGGTTCTGCAATAGCCTCCACGGCGGGCTGAACAAACTCGCCGAGCTGCTCGACGTCGAGCGGGTCGGAATCTGCCATCAGGCGGGGTCCGACTCGCTGCTGACCGCGCTCTCCTTCAAGAAGCTCAAGGAGGCATACTTCAATGGGTTAACTGAGAAATATGCCGGTGTGTTGTATGGTCTCGGCACAGAGGGTGGGGAGACCACCTCTGTTGCTCACTGAGTAATGCATAGTTAAATAAAAGATGAACCATTTATGAAAAAAAGAGAGAAATTTGTCTGGTGACTGTGTGATGCCTGATCTGATTGTTTCCTTTTGCTTGACACGGAAAAGGTACCACTTTTCCCCTCAATTGTGGTTTCCTCAATGAGTTCGTTTAGATTAGGTGACAGAGTTTGTGTTCAGGAAACATGAAATGTATTGTGGCTACTGGTTGAAGTATACAACGGTATGCTAATCCATTACACCATCTTGTCAAACACTGAATAGCAAAAATAACACTTTTTTTTGTCATTTGATATAAGAAACTTATCAAATATAGTGTTACATAGTTCAGAGAGCAATCCCTATAGATAGTTATGGGTATATAAAGGTAATATTGTCACTTCTTATACCCTTTCTTGAAAGCAAGGACACTTAGGTACATGGTGTTGGTTATTCCTTTTTGAAATGATGTATATTTTTTGGTCTGTTTGGTCAAAAAAATTAAATCTTTTTTATATAAAACGTATATGTAACATGTAATTTTGTAGTTCCCACATTAGTTATCACAATATGCCACTTTGCACACATTGTTCTGCGTTATTTTAGGAGTTCTGCCGGTCAAGAAACTACAGATCAGACAATATTGAATTGAACTAAACGGTGGCAGAACAGTAGCAGATTTACGTATTGTTTGTATACATTACATATGGAGGATGTTGAGTACGCATCAACTGGCCAAGTGAAATGGGAACTATATGGCTTTTTGCCTTGTTGCATAACCTCTGAAATAGGTTAAAAAAGTTCCTTTTGTAGTAGTTTTTGTGTGAATTGTATTTGCATTTATGTTTTGCAATTCTGATGATTATTAGTTTATCATGTCCCCTTTGCTTCTCTTGAACTGTTATTGTAGTGTCTTTGCCCACGGTAGATTGTGTACCTGAATAGTGCCTCACTTTGAATCTAATCATGGGGCTTCTTTCTACTATATCTTGTAGTTCACTGCCATCATTCTTATCATGGGGCTTCTTTCTACTATATCTTGTAGTTCACTGCCATCATTTTTTCCTTTTCTTTTTAAAATATGGTTGAGTGCATCCTACAGGTCTTGCTAGATCATAGAGTTCATGCTTCATCAAGGATGCGCCAGTATATAGCTCTATGTAATTTTGTAGGTATTGCCATTTCTTATAGGTGCTCTCCTTTGTTTACTTACGGGAACCCTCTGCTTTTGTCTGTTAGCAGTTACCACCTGGGATACCCTGATACTCCATTAAACTGTTGTTCCCGTACACGATACGGCACCGATACGGCGATACAGTGGGATACGGCGTAATACGGTATTGTGGACTATTGGTGGAATTTAGCTTCGAAAATAAATAAAAAAACTCACGATACGCCGCGATACGATTCCGATACGCGAAGCTCAACACCATTCATTTGAGAGCCCAAGAAAAGCCCAGCCCAACATCACAACTCATATTATCTAACCCTAGCCCTTCCTGGCCTCCTTCTCCAGTTGCATTGTGCCCCTCCTCCTCCAAGCTCTGCCGCCGCCGCCGCCCTCCCCCGGGCCTCCTTCTCTAGTCGCCGCCACCGCTCCTCCTCCATCTCTACTCTTGGCCTCCTTCTCGGTCGCCACCGCCACTCCTCTTCTCTCTCTGTTCTCAGCCACTACTGTCCCTCCTCCAAAGCTACCCGCCGCCGCCGCCCCTCTCTCTCTCTCTCTCTCTCTCTCTCTCTGTGTGTGTGCTGCTGCCCCTCCTTCTCCCTCTCTGCCGCCGCCGCCCCTCCTCCTCCAAGCCATCTAGCCCGCTGCCCCTCCTCTCTCTTTGCCGTTGCTGCCCCTCCTCCTCCCTCTCTACCGCCGCACGTCCTCCCTCTCTGCTGCTGCCACCCCTCCTCCTCCAAGAGACCAAGACATCTCGCCCAACCGACGCTAGGTCTGTGATTGTTGCGTACTTGCATTTTCTGCTGTTGGTTCTTTAGCAATAGTCACTAGTCAATACTCCGTAGATGCCTAGATGAGAATGTGATTCATTGATTTGTGAGATGATTGGGTTATCATTTTGCTTTAGGATGGCAAGTGGAAGCTCTCAAATTCCTGATGTGCTACGAACTGGTTATTGTGTAGTGATCAAGGATTCATTCAAGGATATGAGGTTATGTCAGTGAAGTCACATTTTGACATTTTGTTGGGTAAGTTATCCTTTCATTATTCAGAATTTCTCCAACAACTTCGAGCGCAACTGTGATACTGACTCAACTCCGAAACAAAAAAATGAAATCTCTAAGACTTAAACTAGAATTGAACAAACTATTACATGAAGGATTATTCCAACATCCTCAACCGTGCGATCTCTCCAAGGGGATTCGAACGGATCAGAGGACCAAAACGGAGATGGCAGCGATCCTTGAAACGAGTCCCACGGTGGTGTTCCTTCATCTTGTTCCAATTGAATATACCAGTGTTGAGCAATCCCCACCATATGGTATGCCGTAAGCCATACTTTGTATCCCTCGTCAGTGCGTTGTCCCCAAAAGAACTGCTCACAACGATTGATCCATCGATAGGATCTTCCTTCTCGTCGTATGTTGGGAAATCAGGTTTGTGATACCGAGGAACGCCTACTGTATCTGCCATGTGAGGAGCTACCATGGCGATCTGTGGTATAGTCGCTCTCGACGGAAACTGTCGGGTCATGAAAGGCATGGGTGCCGAATTAAGTGGCATTGATTTCGCAAAAGGTGTTATTTCGGTCACTGCGACGGTCGGAGCCTTTGATAACGACCCCATCGGGAAAGATGCCTATGGGATGGTCTCCGTGAGTGTCAGATTCCGTGGTTCCAATTTTGTCTCTGGAGCAACCTGCGGTTGGAAACTTCCCAAGACGCCGGAGTATCTTGGTTGCTCTTCCAATTGCTGAATGCACTCGTCCATATTGGAGGGACGATCTTCCAAGGCAATCACCTGGGCTTCCAGGAGGAAAAACTATCTCTGGTTTGTTTGCTCAGTTCAAGTTTCAGTTCGGCAATTGCTGCCATCACCTCGGATGGCTCGCTGTTTTTGTCTGCAGCAGAAGACATGGTGGCCGGCTCTGATACTAAATGTTGTAGCCGGCTTCGACTTCACAAATGATATGATTGTCGCGTTGGAGAACGAGGCATTCGATGTCTACGCGAAGGCGCTGTGGTTGCAGAAGCAGGGTAGCGAAGAAAGATATAGAAGTTGAGAGGATAGACAAATAACAATTAGAAGATGGATGTTTATTTCTTACTTGTCTTTGGTTACATGAGTTTTAAAGACTAACCAACTAAGTTGATACGTATACAACTTGAATAGGAAACAGGCTCGGGAGGTCTTTCAGAAGTTTGCCTTATTACAATTTGATTGTCGTATTCACTACAGTTTCCTTGTTTGTTGGTTCGGCGCTGGTTTCTGAATTCCCTTCCGAAGCTTTAGTTTAGATACGTGAACGATTCCTGCACTGATAATGAGTCCCCCAGCATGATTCCACAACAGTTTACTTCCAGTTTTCATGTCACTTTGATCTGAGAAGTTTTGCTTTACTTCATCAGTCATAACTGTTTGACATAGTGCAGCATTCTGTGCTGGGATCAACCCAACTGTTCCCGCTTCTACGCATGCCCGACATCGTCATGAGCTGCAGGAGGCTTGACTTGATCTGATTTACCGTCACTTCACCGCGGTGTTTTTTAGCCACTCAAATTCTGAATTCTGGCTGTAGCTTGTCGGTGCGTTCAGATACAGGAAGGTTTTCATGATCTTAGTACCACCGTCACTGCAGCTGTTCAGCATGGTGCTTTCAAATTTCAATCCACCTGTCTTAAGTCTGAACCTGGTCTGTCGGTTCATTTCAGAGGCTGATATATAACTACTACATGACTGTTTAATTAATCGAGTGGCGTTTGCTTAACTTCGCCATAAGCATGCTTGAGTGCTAGAAGGTCAGGTCGCGTTTACTCCCGCCCCTCCCCTCGCCGGTCAGGTCGCTCCCCGCAACGACGTGTGGCCTCGACGACAGCGTCCCCTGATCGGCGTTGCTCCCCGCGGCCGGAGCATCGGCCTGACACGGGAAAACGTCGTAGGATGGGTCAAGTACCTGGTCAAACGACACACGGTGACATTGGTGGGGTGGGGTTGTTGGCTCGGCTCGATCGGCCGCTGGATCACCGCGTCACCAAGATTAATTCGGGCTCAAAATCTCAACTACTCGACGAGACAAACACTCCATTACTCTACTCACTCACTAGGCAACGGAGTACCTAGCTTTGTTGAGGGGATTAATGTGCATGTTTAATTCGGCACATGAGGAGCAGTAACTCCTGCTTAATTCGCTGGGCTTGCCGGTGTCGGTGCTCGGTGGGGTGACCGTACGGTTTCGCTAGTTGAGCTAGCTGTTGCCCCGTTTCAGTAGTACTTACTATGGCACATCAAATGGTATAGATAATCGTTATCTATAGTATATTTTATATTATTTATAGACAGTATTAACTTTTTACATGTATAATATGTTTTGTTTATCATGTTACAGTTGACTATTGCATAAGAGACAACTCAATTCTCTATGATCCCTCTCCCTCTATATCATCTCGTGTTCTACGTACCAAAATTTACAGACAGTTAACACTATACTATTGTACATACTCTTATAGTACTGAGCAGCAAGTGTAACCCTAAAGTCAAAATGCCCGAGTACTACCGTACGCCACGGGATTTTTTTTCTTCTGATTTCTGTGACAATTAAACGGTTTCACATTAAATTCGTATATTCCAGACATAACTAAATAGGAGTAGCCGAGTAGGAGTGCTTGCTTGCTTCTGGACAATCAGAGCTCAAAAGTTTGGCGCAGCAGGACTGGGGCCATTCCTGGATGTCCAGAAGCCATTTTTAAAAAATGTTTGTGCATATATTGACTTATGACTTGTGGTGGTACATCTTTCCGAAGGGAATCTTCGTTGACCTCGTTACAAGTGTGTTGGAGGAGGGAGCAAGAATGCAAGATGCTACTCCCTCCGAATGGCTATATTTAACCATTGCCTGATATGCGTACGGTTATCCATTGCCTAATATGCGTACGGACCAATGATGCACTAACCCTGAAAGATACTTTCACTGCTATGAACATATATAGCGAAACAAATGGAGTACTACTGGTTGAATACGAAGTGGTGTGTATTTATGAACCATAATAAGCCATGACATCATGTTTAGTTGGCACAAGCTTTTGAGCTCTCCATTAATGGAGCGTATAGCTCTCTACCGTCCGTCGGAATGAATTTGGATTGTATTCGGAGTGTGAAACCGGATATTTGAAAAAATTCTTGAATTTTGGAGTAGAGTAGTTTGCCTCGGATATGGGATTTGATTCAGAAGAGATGTATCCGTTGGATTCGGAGCTATCTGTAAATTTTATCGGATAGTATCCGATAAATTATATCCTAGATATCTAGTAAACTCTAGATCCATGGATTATGCCTCAGACGCGCAGCCCATGAGTACATGACCAGCCTCTCACTTGTCTAGACTGGGTCGGTGAGAGAAATAGGCCAACAAGGCTTTTCCACTATTCAAATTAGTTTATTATTTTTAGAAAAATATATATAATCCAAATAAGCCAAGAAAATTGCAAATCAACTTGAAAATATTCCAAAAACTTCTAGAAAAAAACATCTAAACATAAGGAACTTAAATAAAATACTTTTGAATTTAATGGATGTTTTATCTATTCATATTAAATCATTTTCATTTCTGAAAATTCTATTTAAGCCTTGTTAAATTCTAGAGAATCTTGAAAATTTTATAAGACCTTATTTAAAATAAAAGATTTTGAAAAACTAAAAAATTGAGGCACTACAGACTTGCTACTAGTCAACGTTCTGTGTATCCCTAATTGGTTATTACTACTAGTGTGTAGGCTTTGTATATGTTGTATTTGTCTTGTTGTGTAGCTAGCTAGTTATATTTTGGACATCTTTTGTATTGTTATCACTATGACTTACTACTTGCTAGTTATTACTTAATTAACTAGCCGCTGTGATAGTGTGATGTACTCAAATTTGCTTGTTGAATTGCAAATGTAGTTGCATTTTGGATATGTAATACAGTTGATTGATCTTTTTATGTGCGATATATATGGTTTATGTTTTCGTGCAATATCCGACTAATATTTGTGACCGAGACAATCGGCATTTGGTTTGGTATGTATTCGCTCCGTATTTGTGACCGAAACTATCTGCATTTGTATTTATATGCATCACTGTCCGTGTTCTACTGCTCCGATTCTATTCATATCTGCTCCGATTACATCCCTACCAACAGGCAAGGATGTATGCACACCTCGTGAGATCTTTTGTTGAGCAGTTGAGCACATGCCGAAGAGTTTTTTGGCTAAAATGGCACCGTTGTCGTGCGTAATAACAAAACTAGCGCCCCACCCGCGCATCAAAGGAAAAAACAGCACATTTTCCATACCCCAGAGGACCGGATTTGCCGAGGATGCGACACATGGATAATTCGGTCCCTAGGGGCATGGAAATACCTCCAGAAAAGGCTGAGTTGTAGGAATTTCTAAATATAGAAAATGAGCTCCAAAAATTATAATTTTTTGTGAAGGCTCCTGACACAGTGTAGCTTGTGTAATATTTCCAGAATTTTATCTATTTGCATTTTTCTCAAAAATTCCTTTAAGACTACTGTTTGCATGTAAATGAAATAATCGATTTGAGAAAAATTTAAAAAAACATGCGCAAAAATACTTTTCACATGTATCCTCAGTATAATTATCCCAATTATAGATTTTTTTTTTGGATGTTACAAATCGAGTGGCCAGATCAGACAAAATCAAAAATTGTAGATAATAAAAATAGTAGTACGATTAGTACTACTCGGAGCACGAAGAAAAATAGTATTGGTACTCGAAGTCGACCGGGGCGTCAAGGAAATAGTACTCCGACTTCACGACAACATTTTGATATGGTTTTTATATTCTTTACAGAGGTAAAAAAAGAAGAAGTACTTAATTACTCGTAGTTTGTTAGTCATAATTAAATTCATAACTAAAATAATCATATTTAATTACATAATAATTTAATCATAATTAATTAGGCTTCATTAAATAGTATTAAATAATTAGTCAGCTTAATTAGAAAGTCATTGTTAGTTAGTATTAACTAAAATAGTCATAATTAATCAACTATATTTAATTAAATATGAATATTTTAGTAAACCCTAACTATGTTTTGGTAGTTAATTGATCGTAATAAATTTGTCGTAATTTATTTGTCCTATTTTTTTAGCTGTAATTAATTAGGCTACATTAGTTACTATTAATTATTTAGTCATAATTAACTAGACTTAATTAAGAAGTCGTAGTTAGTTGTCTTAATTAAAATAGTTGTAATTAATAAACATAACTAATTAGTCGTAATTAATTACTAACTAACCCTATTTGTTCTGAACTAATTCACCCTTGTTCTATGAGCTACAACAAAACATTTAATCTTCTAGTCTCTCTCGCAGAACACGGCTCCGCGATGTCATTTTTGCATTTGAGCCAAAAACTCTCTCCGTGCCCCTATGGCCTGGTCTTCCCGTCTTCTTTTTTGTTACCTCATACGAGGACATCGGTACTAAAAGTCTACAAATCAAGTGATCAGATCAGACAAAACCAAAAATCACAAATAGTAAAAGTAGTAGTACTACTACTACTCGGAGCATGAAGTAAAATTGTATTGATACCCGAAGTCGACCGACACGTAGAAGAAATCGTACTCCGACTTCACAGTAACATTATGATATGGTTTTTATCTTCTTTACAGAGGTAAAAAGGAAGAATTAAATATTATCAGATGTACAAAAAAAATTCATTCTGCAATTTTTTTTGAGGTGGCTGGCCACCTGGCCCGCCTCTGTTGATTAGATCAAACTTTCTTTGTCGGGGGTATTATCACATATGACAAAATCATGTCAAAAAATGTTTTTCATATTTTTGTGAGAATTCAGGGACACCGAAAGCAAGATTTTAGTTTAAAAAAACAAAGGTTGGAGTAGCTCGTTGGGGGCCAGGGGTTAGAACGAGGCAAATCCACCCCCATGGTTTAGAAAATTTCAAAAGAAATGTAAACTTGGGATAATTATAATGAGAATAAATGTGAAAAGTATTTTGAGCATGTTTTTGAAATTGTTCTCAAATCGATTATTTCATTTGCATCCAAATAGTAGTTTTAAAGGAATTTTTGAGAAAAATACAGAATAGATAAAATTATAAAAAAATACATTGTAATTCTTTTGTATTGATGAATGATGGTGCTTGTATTCATACTGTTATTTCTATGATCCATGATTACATTCAATGCTTCATGTTCCTTTCATATCCGTTAACCCATGTTGAAAGAGATGATGTCTTTCATTATTCATGTTTCATTCCATTCATTCATTTGTTCATGTTTTTTCCACGTGTGTGGAAAATAAAGACCCATCAATTCCAGTATGGGTACGTAAGACCCACCATTCCAATGTGGGCAGATTTGGATCCCCGTATGAAATGTTCTTCATACGGGCCTTGGATCCCTGCATTTTGTTAAATGCGGGCCTAAGTGAACATCGACGAGTGTGTTACTAGTTATACCGGTATAAGCAGAAGTGTAGTTCATTCATTCCATTCATTCATATGTTCATGTCAGTTCTATATTCATATTCTTAATGATACTGTATTGTTCATGTTCAGTGTAGTTCAAATTATTCTTTGTACTTGCTGAGTCTCGGACTCATTCTTGCCTTTGTTTGTCTATTCTAGGTGATTGTTGATGATGGTCTTTTTGGGAGGGAATAGACACACATAACTCATTCACTTCACCATATTCGAGTTTCAATAATATGATTTGGTTCCTGTCTTTCATTCGTTAAGTGATAAACTGTAATAAATAAAGTTAGATGTTGGATGATATCTTTCTCTACGTTAAGGATGATTAAATAACTGCTTGTGATCCTTGATTACTCCTTCATTATAATTATTTAGGGATTTTACTTAGGAATTCATGTGGAAATCAAATTATTTATTTTATTTTATTTTTATTCTGAATTTCAATTAGGATGTTTTCTTTTAATCTAGACCGTTATAACGTTATAATATGGATCCACCACAATCGATAGTGTAAATATTTCTCCTTTTCTAGCGATTAACGTGGGAATTTCTAGCACTTTAGAGCGAACGTTGTGACTTCTTTTGACTCTAGCCCACCGCCGCCCCTCCGCCACCGCTACCGACCGCCATGCCTCCGCAGCTCCTCTCTCCCTCTATAGTCGGGCCTTGGTGAATCCAAAACCTAACCCGGTTTCCCGTCGCCCCGCCGACCTCCACCACCCACCACCCTCCTCTGACCTGCGGCTGGTTGCGCCACCGCCGCCCCTCCGCCACTGCCGCCCACCGCCGCCACTCCCTCCTTCTATAGCTGGGCCCCGGTGAACCCAAATCCTAACTCGGTGAACCCTAGGTCTAATCCGGTGAAGCCCCACCCTAACTCGCCGCCGCCGCCAGAGAAGACAACCATGCCGCCGCCCAAAGCACGAGTCTTGGCACGGATCCAAAGGTCAAAAATTTGATTGATTTTCTGAAAAAATTTAGTCGACTGATGTATATCGTATATCAATAATAAATAGCCTTTGATTTCCTTTTCTTCAACAAGTTTATCCATCTGGCCAAATGGCCCCACCATCTCAGTAATCTTCACACGTATCAACCCCTCCTCTCACTGTACCGCGCCACGGCTTCCTCTCTGCGCCATTAACAAGCGCCTCTCCTCGCCAAGTGTCCCTCCCCCTCCGGCCAATGTGACTTGCGTCCGAAGAAGCATTGGGGTAATGGTGGCGAGGTGCGCGCAATCCGACGCCGGCGGCTTCCGGGTCTGGCCGATCTTCTCGGCCGCCGCGCTGCGGAGGAAGCTACTTGAGGTCCTGACGTGCGGCGGCGGCGGCGGTTCTTGCCGCAGCCAGACCGCGTTCCGGTCGCCGCAGCCGAGGCTGAGGCCGCGGTCCGACCGGCTTGCGGAGCTGCTCAGGGCGGAGCTGTCGGAGTGCGGTGACGAGGTGACCGAGGCTGACGCGGCCGTCAGGAAGGTGGAGGCGCTCGAGGAGCTAAAGGTTGTCGTCGGAGCCCTTCAGGCTGGCGACGGTGAAAATGCTCGTGGTGACATGTGCCGAATCGAGGCGGCCATGGTGGTGCGGAGGAAGGCGAAGGACGACGCCGACGCGAGGGAGATGCTCGCGATGCTCGGTGCCATCCCGCCGCTCGTCGCGATGCTCGACGAGAGCGACGACGGGGAGGAGCTCCTGGCCTCCGCTCTGTACGCGCTGCTCAACTTGGGGATCGGCAATGACACGTGAGCTGCTTCCGCCGCGTTCCCTGTCCTCCTCTGTTTCTTGATCAGATCTGGGTGTTTGGTTTCTGATTCGTGGGAGCTGCTTTGATTTGTAGGAACAAGGCGGCGATCGTGCAGGCCGGCGGCGTGCACAAGATGCTCCGCATTGCGGAGGACGCGTCCGGCGCATTGACGGAGGCGCTCGTCGCCAACTTCCTCTGCCTCAGCGCGCTCGACGCTAACAAGCCCATCATCGGCGCGTCCGGCGCCGTCCCATTCCTCGTGCGCGCGTTCGAGGCCGCAGCCACCGAGCAGACACGACATGACGCGCTGCGCGCGCTCCTGAACCTTTCCATCGCGGCGGCCAACGCGCCGCACCTGCTGACCGCGGGGCTCGCGCCGTCACTCGTCGCCGCGGTGGGGGACATGCCCGTGACGGACCGCGCCCTCGCGGCGCTCTGCAACCTCGTGGGCGCCTGCCCCGAGGGCCGCCGCGCTGTGAGCCGCGCCCCCGACGCGGTCCCGGTCCTCGTCGACGTGCTCAACTGGTCGGACGAGCCAGGTTGCCAGGAGAAGTCCGCGTACGTGCTGATGGTCCTAGCGCACCGGAGCTACGGAGACCGCGCGGCCATGGCTGAGGCCGGCGCTACGTCCGCGCTCCTGGAGCTCACGCTCGTGGGCACGGCGCTCGCGCAGAAGCGCGCGTCCAGGATCCTGGAGATCCTCCGGGCCGACAAGGGCAAGCAGGTCGCCGACTCCTCCGGTATCGTGGCCACCGTATCCGCGCCGCAGGAGCGAGGCACCCTCCGGTGCCGGGACGACACCGAGGGGGAGCCCGACGCCAGCATGAGCGACGAGAAGCGCGCGGTGCAGCAGCTCGTGCAGCAGAGCCTGCAGAGCAACATGCGGCGCATCGTGCGCCGCGCGCGGCTCCCGCAGGACCTCGCGCCGGAGTCGTCGGAGAATCTCAAGGCGCTCACCGCCTCCTCCACCTCCAAGAGCCTGCCGTTCTAAGGCAGGCAAGCCACCCACAGAAACAGAGGTATAAAAACAAAGCCCATATTCCCATTTGCCCTTTAATTCTATACGATGCCAATAACTTGAGCAACACTATCATTGCATAAGTTATTAGTCGATCATTATTACAGAGGTGGTCAAATGGGCGGTCCGATATAGCCCAGACTAGCTAAACGGACTGTGCCATGTCAGCTCGTGGGCTCAGCCGCTGATCCACGCACGACACGTCGAGCTCACAGGTGTGCCATACCGAGCTGATCACAATTAGTCTGGCGGACTGAGATTAGCCGTGTAATTCATCTAAAAAAGACCTCCGCCGGCCGCCTCCTCCTCCTCCGTAAGAGCCGAACCAAGTCATGCACCTGGCCACCAGTACCATGGCTATGACCAGCCCTTGAGGCGGCTCATTTGTCCACCTCTAATTAAAGCTCGACTATCATATCAATGTTCTAGCTTTTTGTCTCACAAGTGCCTCTCAGTGTGTACTAAACAAAAAGAAGTCTAACCATGGAGATTTCCATTCTTACCTACCAAACCCAAAATTTGTTTCTTTAATCCCTGTCAATGGTCGTACTCTCACAATGGCTACTAACACTCCACACAGCAGCAGCAAACAAGTAGTCTAGTTTTGGACACTTCCTAAGCCGTAACGTTAGCTATTTTTCCACCTTGGAAACCGGGCTCCAAAAGGTCAAGAAGCCTATTCTTCTTCTTCTTCTCCTCTGCTTCGGTTGTCGTCGAGCTCGCTTTACCTCGAGGGCTTTGTTGCTTTGTGGCAAAGTAAACGCAAGCGCAAGCGCCCCAACAGTTCGGGCAAGCAAGCCACTGTCCCTGCTCCAAAAGTCCCAGGTCATCGTAACGCTCACTTTTGTAATACTACTACAACCACAACTAGTCCACTACCAGAACTGCTCCTGCATACGAACACTCGAATCTATGGAATAGATTATACCAGCGACTATTCTATCTCGATCTACTGCCGTACTGTACTGCTGTTTTTGATGATGGAGCGTGATTATATATAAAAAAAAACGATCGCTGAATCTGTTCTCGCAGCAGTGAAGAAGAGAGGAGACTTCGTTGCATCCATTGCATGTGTTGGAGACCGGGAATCTTTTGCTGCCTGTGAGACTGGAGTGATGAGAAGATGGGCTGGTTAATTTGTTTATGATCCGCTCCTCCCCCTTTTCTCGTGCCTGCTGATGGAGCCCACGTGCTTGGATGCAGTCGACAGAAGCTGAGATGTTCTTTCTCCTAATCGCTTTCGTTTTGTTTAATTGCTTGGTTTGTTCTTCCTTCCTTTTTGTATACGGCCGGGATAGTTCTAGTTTAGTCAATACCACACCTAGTGGTCAGTGCCAGTCATGGTTGCTCTTTAGGTGTGCACATGATCTTTCCTTGGAGAGTGTAATAGTGTAGAGAGAGAGTTAGAGAGACTAGAAAGAGGATGTAGTAGGAGTTCATATCTTAATGTTGGTTCATTCATCATTTCGTCTTTGCCGACCTGAAATTAATGGTCCATATGCTTCAGCTTTGTTGCATGTTCTGAATAAGTGCCGATTAGCTTCGAGATTGAAACTGAACTAACAACTAGAAGATTGATCGTTGTTGTGTCTCGCTGAGATCGTCTTACTTACTATATCATATGTGGCAAACTCTACCATTGGTAGATTAACTTGGAGAGTGCTGTACATACAAATGTACAATCTCGGAACAAGCGTCGCATTTCAGGTATAGTGCATTAGTACGACACAGGTTTCTGGAGAGAGACACGGGCACATACAAACATTGTCATCACACTATTTGCAAACAATTTGCTTGATGGGCTTCATTATACCGGCCGAATTAAGACGGTCCATCCATGATGTATACACATACTCCACATTTCAGCGGCTTAACGATCATCATGTGAGCGCGGTTTTGGATAACCGAAGGGGTAGGTGCTGTGGCGTAGCTGGCCATAGTCATGATTCGGGCAGGCCCAGCCATGCATTTTAACAGTACTGGATCTCGCACTATTGCCAAGCTCAGCTCCGCCTCTAGGTAGGTGTTCGGATTACGTCAAGCTTGATGAGAGTGAGCTAGACTAATGTGCTACCTGATCAAGAAGATGTTGCCGCAACTGAAAGATTAAATAATATATTTCCCAGCTGTGCTCGGAAGGGCAATATTTCCTATTCCAAACTGTCCTTACATGGTACCTTTCAAGCAGATCAACACGTACTCTCTTAATTTTCTCTTTCTGAACATATACACAACCATGCAAAACCATAACTTAAAACATGGTACCACTAGTGCTTGCATAACAACCGCATTTTACCAAATCCTTCTTAAAGAAATTAAAACCACGCCCCAGTAAAGTATCACTAGTACCCTCAAGCCTAAACACGCCAATAATTGTGCTTAACTAGCACTGTGGCACGGCGCCATTATTCTCAGCTTCGCAAAGTTTTATTTTTACCCGGCAGATCATTGTGGAGGTAAGTAAAGATCCACATGTCTTCTTGGACCGATGGGACATTCCGGCTGTACGTTGCATGGTACTAGCTCCTCCTGAGGCCGAGCCGAGCGCAATCATGGACTGCGGCACGTAGGCCTTTCCATCGGTTGGTGGGGGTGGAGCAATCGAACGCGCGAGAATCTTCGGCGCCGAGAGGAAGCGGCTCGGGGGGGTAGGGGAGGACACCATCGGCATGTGTGCTAGGCAGGCAGGCTCGATGGTCCATTGGATTTTTAGCCGCGCATGCAGTGTGCGAGCGGGCGAGTGTTCGTCGACCGCGCACGCGAGAGATCGATCGTATCTTCTTCGCGTCCCTACGCCTGAAGGGCTCAGCATTCAGCGCCTGGATCTGGTCGCCTTGGTCGGTTGATGCATGGTAGATGGTAGTACAAGTGTAGTACTATACTACTAATAGGCCGCGTGGCGTGCACAAACCACAATTTCAACAAAAAGTACATGTAACAATTAAAATGATGCTTCAAGTATTGGCCATGATGCCAACCTGTTAATTATCTGCCAAAGTGTGTGGAAGGAACAACGGGGCTAAATCTGCAGTTGACTCAAATCTGCCAAAGTATTCAGATTTTTCTTCTTCTAACTAGCTAAATCTGCAGTTGACTCAAATCTGATCAAATTTACTCGAACCGCTCTTTTGTCTTGTGCCTGACGTCCGGAAAACTAGCTACACATGAGCGAGCATATGATTGCACTTGGGCAGCGACCTCTTCACTGCTTGGATCGAGATAGAGAAAAGGGCCTTTCTGCCTGCCCATACTGACGGCAGGAGGGATGGTCGGGCGTGCGCATCAGACACTGACTGACCCATGTATACTCGCGCCCTTTCCATCTTTACACTCTCGCATAGATATCGCGCGTCAGCTTTCTTCTTCCTTCGACACACCAACCGTGACCATATGTTAACTCTGTTTGCTCGTGAAAAGAGCAATGTACCTTCTGCCAAAACGGCACGCTATGCTTCATGGTTCCATATATCCAACCATGCTCCTGTCAAACACATCATTTGCCGCGCGCGGTCAAGAGGTTCAGACAAACTCCACCCTATCTTTGAGTACGCGACTGATCCGGAGTCAGGATGCTGAACGCCTGAAACCTCACCACTTGTTGTCCCCGACCAAGCCTGTTCTTTTCTACTTCCTCTTTGTGACACTGCAGATTAGCGGATGGCCTCCAGTATCGCTTCAGCAGGAAGCAGGCTTAGTTTTTTTTTGTCTGACATTATTTTCCATGTATTTCCACTTCCTAGCCTTTCAAATCCTGCTAAGAAAACAGAAAGTAGCCCCAACAGAACTGAACAAAAGAAATAAGCAGCAGCTTGGAACTGCACTATAACTAGTATCCATGCCTCCAACAGTCTGCATTGTTTGAATTTGAAAGGCTGCCTCAGAAAAAATGAAACTGACTGATGATAAGGCGGCAAACGTTAACTAGCACATAAACTTCGTTAAGGATACATTGCAACAAGTCAACAGGACCTGGTCTTTGCTTGGTGCGTACGTAGTAGTTCGAATGTCTAAGGCGCTTGGACAACTAGTAACAATCTGATCCTGGTTTTTCCTTTAAAACAAATATAAACCTCTGGTTTCCGCATAGTGATGTGACTCTTTTCTTTTTTTTTAAGTGGGAGGGGTATAGTTGCTGCCTTCATTTCATAACGGAGAATAGAAGTGTTTGCTATCCACGTATCATATTTTAAGACAAATGACATTCGTTTACTCTCGTCAACAGGCGCGGCGACAGGGGGTGCCCTGGGTGCACAAGCACCCCCAAAAAAAGAGTAATTTTTTTAACTAGTAATTTTTTTAACTAGTTATAGTATCAGCATTTGGTACTTGGACTGGCTCAATGTCAGCCCAATTCACCCACCAAATGCACACGGCTTCATATTAGGGCAGGCTCTTTGCTTCCCCTCGTGACGCCGCCCGCCTCCCCTCAGACTCCAGTCCTTGCTTCTCCTCCTGCCTCCTGGTCCTGGCTCCTCCTCCGCCAGTCCGCTGCCGCTGAGGACGTCGCCTCCTTGCTTCTCCTGCTCGGCTGCTCCGCCAGTCCGGTGTCGCTAAGGACGACGAGAACGTCCGTCGTCGAGTCGTCGAGACGAGAGGCCATTGCTCGGCGCCTCGGCCTCTGCCTCGGGCCTCGCAGGGCGCCGACGGTTCCAACCACCAGGCCACTAACACCAAGGTAGGGCAACCGGCAGCGCCTCCTTGTCCTTGCTTCTCCTTCGCGGCTTCGCCGCCGACGGTTCTCTGTGGTTTACTGTAATGGGGGATCTGGGATTGGATTTGGGGGGGAGGGGGCAGGTGGGCTAGGCCGTAAAGGAGGAGCGGCGCCGCCACAAGATTGGGCCAGGTGAGGCAGCCGGCGGCCGGAGGCCCAGCCGGCCGGGCGCGGTGCAGGAGGGAGCTAAGGAGGCCGGAGGGCGGCGGGTCCATTTCCCAATGCACTTGAATGTCCGGATCTGGGATTGGATTTGGGGGAGGGGGGAGGGGAGCAGTGGGCTAGGCCGTAGAGGGAGGAGCGACATCGCCACACCGGGCCAGTGAGGCGACCGGTGGCCGGAGGCCGGGTGAGGTGCAGGAGGGAGCCAGGGAGGCCGGAGGGCGGCGTCTCCATTTTCCCCAATGCCCTTGAATGTCCGGAGGGAGCCAAGCTGGAGGGTGGTGCAGGAGGAGGCTGGATTTATGCCATCTAAATACTAAATTTAGCTTATGAATGTCTCCTGACTCCTGTGATTTTTATATGTAGAGCAAGTTGAATCCTTGAAATGAAAAGGAACAGAGATATCATTTCTTTCTTTCGAGATGGCAAGACAGTCAAGTTAAAATCTATTGAAGCGGAAACTACTTAAATTGAAGGAGGATGAATTGAAGCAAGTATAATTAGAAATAAATTGGCTTTGGTTGTGGCTTCTTCAACTCCATCTGTGAATGCACCATCTCGATCTCAACCCCAATCGCAAAGTGAAGCACAAGCAACCAGCAATGACAGTGATGAATTATGTTATGATGTTGAGCTTCTTGCACATGATCCCAGCAAAAGGATACCTGTCATGAGATATGCTATCAATGATCAAGATGTGATTCGAAGAGGATTTATTCTTAAAGGCCCATGCCAACTTCGTCAACATGATTTTCTCGTTAGGGAAATATCAGGTAAAAGCGTCGCTTTTATGTTAGTTGGTTTGATAAGTAAAATTGGATTGAATATAGTGTCGAGAAGGATGCTGCATTTTGCTTTGTCTGTTATTTGTTCAAGGAAAAATATGTGGGAGGCGATAGTTTTGTTAAAGGAGGATTTAGAAATTGGAATATGTATGACTCAGTTGACAAGCATGTGGGTAGCATGAGAAGTGTCTATAATCGAGCTCAAGAGAAATACAACTTCTTTGTTAAATCTAGAACATCAATTGATCAAGCTCTTAGGAAGCAAACCGAAGAGGACAAACAACTTTACATTTCTAGGTTGACTTATTCAATTAGATGCTTGAGCTTTATTTTGCATCAAGGACTAGCATGTCGTGGACATGATGAAGTGCAAATTCTAGCAACAAGGGGAATTTTCTTGAACTTTTCGAATGGCTTGCAAACAACAATGAGGAGGTTGCTAAGGTTGTCTTAAGCAATGCCACTGGGAATTGTAAGATGATTGCCCATGAGATACAAACGGACATAATTAATTGTTGTACCATCCAAACTACTAAGCATATTATTGAAGAAATTGGTGATGATCACTATTCAATTCTAGCTGATGAGTCTAGTGATGTATTCCACAAAGAACAACTTGCTCTTTGCTTGTGTTATGTTGATAAAGAAGGACGGGTATGTGAGCGGTTCCTTGGAGTAATTCATGTGGCTGATACCACTTCCTTGTCACTTAAGAATGCAAGTGTGTCCTTAGTTGTTGATCACAAGTTGACTCTTGCTCAAATCCGTGGGAAAGGAAAGGATATGATAGGGTACACACACCCTTGGAACGACACACACCATTGGACAGGATGCGTGAACGTCCCGCGATGTGACATATCACACCTCCAACCCATCACATAGCTTAAATACAACCCGAGTTGTCAATGTCAAGACTCCATAACTTACTAAGTCAGGCCCACCCATACTAGGCATGTGGTAAATGCAAGAAGGCCAGTTCAATGGCGCACAAAGTTAAGTCCTTAATTGACCAAGGCAAGACTTCCATTTTAACCCAAATCACGAAGTTTAATAAGCACAGCTCCACCATTCACACAGAATCCACCACTTGCCTCGCCTAAATCTTTTCCCACCACCTGATTAAGTGCAACACATGCCATCAACGAGTAATAGCACACAGACACACAGATTCATCACACGTTCCATAATCACTTAGTCAAGTTTATAATTGCAACTCTCACATGGAATGATGACTCGTGGCATGGCTAAGCGATCTAATCGTATCTAACCAACCCACGCTGGTGCTACGATAATACCAACTAATTATTAACCAACCTAGGGTGACAAAAGATCATGGTATACAATAGACAAGGTGGCATAACAATTTGGATTAATAACTACACCCAAAAGTATTTAAATAAATACTTGAAATAGAATGCAATACATTGAAACAAAGTATTTGAAAACTGGGTTCAAAATGATCAAAGGTATAACTTGCCTTGGAATAGATCTAGATATTGGTCTTGGTCTTGAGGTGCTCCTTCTTACGCAAAATTTCCCGAAGTATCGACGTCTACTCGCAAACGAGACAAAAGAAACAAAACAAATAAATAACAGAGGCAAAACAAACTCCAAAAATTAAATAAAATTCATAAATAAATAGATCTGAATTTTATATGAATTTACAAATTTGAATGGGCTCAATCGAGTTCGGATGCAAAAGATATGGGCTTTGGAAGATTGGAAAATCAATTAAACCCTAAATTGGATTTTCTCGAATTTCCAATTATTTTTATAAAGGAAAATCGGATTATTGCGCAATGCTTGCGTCCACCGAGAATTTCCTAAAAGGAATTAAATTTAAATAAAATTCGACATGTGGGACCCATTTGCCGGTCTCGGAGTTTACGGGACCGAGTGCACCAACCGAGGAGATCCGCGCGGTGGATCGCCACGACGCTGCGTGTCGGCGGCGTCTGGCGCCACGCGCGCCGCCACACCAAAGACTGGCCGACATGGCCGAGGCTGGCGATAACGGCGGCGGTGGCGCTCGGGACCCGATGGTCACGGCGAGCACGGCGACTTCGCGGCGATGCGAGCGGTACCAACGTAGAGGAGGCTAATGCGCACATGGGCCTTGGTTTGAGCACACAGGGTTGACGGAGATGGCCGCGCGCGGGAAGAAGCGGCGGAGAGCTCGGGTTTTGTCGGACGGCGCCCGGCGATGCTCCGGCGACGAGAGGGTGCGCGACGAGGTAGCTCGTGACTTGCGATCACAATGGTGCGATCGGTGGAGCAAGGCGACGACGACGGCACGGCGCAATCCACCGGAGAAGAAGTTCGGCCGAAAACCCTAAAGCTTGCAATGCGGCGGCGCTAGAGCGATCAGGCGGCGAGGGTGGCGGTTTAGGGTTACGAGGCGGCGAGCTAAGGGAGTATTTATAGACCTGGAGATGCCGAGATTTGGAAACCCCCAAATCGGATCCGAAACAACCGGGTTTTTGAATTCCAAGATTTTCGGAGATTGAAACCGGTTCGGGGTTTGATTTGGTTTGAAACGGATATGGAATAACCAGAGATATGATTTGGCGGGGTCGGCGCGAAGAATAAGCAACTGAATCGGTTTTGTCGGATAAACTTGAAGCTCCAGCAATGGCGGCGAGAGCGCGGGCGCGAGGAAGAAGAAACTCCGCGGAGACGAGCGACTGGCGGTGGTCCCACCTGGCGAGAGAGCGGCGAGTGGGTGCGGCCGCGCGATGGAAATCCAACGGCTAGAAGCGAACGCAGCGAAGCGGCGGCGAGATCGTGGCGAAGCCACGCGCGACAATCCAACGGTCAAGGCGGGGTTGAGCGCGTGCGTCCGTCGGAGATGAGGGCACGCGTCGAGCATCCAATGACGAGCGCTGGCCGGGCGATATGGGTGGCGCGGTTGGAATAGTCTTGAGCTTCGCCCAAGATCGTTCAAGGATTTAAAATAGGTTTTTCTTTTAAATAAATCCAGAAAATGCAAATAGCAATTAGAAAATAGCAAATGACTTGGGAAAAATTCCAGAAAATTCTATAAAATATATCCAAGCATATAGAATCTAAATAAAATAGTTTTGACAATTGTTGAGGTTGGGATTAAGCACATTAAATCAATTTGTCCTTGAAGTCCATATTAAGCTTTTTAAATTAATATCCAATAAATCCAAATGATGAATTTTCTTGCTACTAATATATAAAAGATTTTAAAGCTCAAAATTGGGATGTTACAAACCTCCCCTTAAACGAATCTCGTCCCGAGATTCCGCTAGCTAGAGAAAAGGCTAGGAACTCGGCTTTTAACTCTTCTTCACGTTCCCACGTTGCTTCTCCTTCCGAGTGGTTACTCCACCGACTTTGCGTAAACGAACGGTCTTGCTTACAGTGCGGCTCTGCGACATCCAAAATCCTAACAGTCGCTCTTTGTATGTGAGATCTTCCTTGATTCAATTGACTCAACGGGTGCGCTCTTCCGCACACGAAGACACTTCTTGGTGAGAGACATGAAAGACATCATGCACTCGCTAACGATCGTGGTAGCTCCAAGCTGATGCGCAACTTCTCCACGGCGTTCCAAAACCTTGAATGGACCCACATACCTTGGAGCAAGCTTCCCTTTGGTGTGGAATCTCTTGACACCTCTAAGCGGAGTAACTCGAAGATACACAAAATCCTCGGTTCAAAGTCGAGGTCACGGCAGCGATTATCGGCATAACTCTTTTACTGGATGGGCTATTTTTAACCTCTCTCGATCATAGCAACTTGTTCTTGACTTCTGAATAATATCGCCCGAACACTACACGCTCAAATTGTCTCGACCAATTCAACGGAGTTCTGCAGCACGACCGTCTGAGCTTCAAATGGTGACATTTGCAACCGGCTTGATAAGCTGTTGTTGTACGAGAATTCGCATACGGCAAACTTTTATCCCAACGGTAGCATTAGCTAAGGCACGGGCTCTCAACATATCTTCTAATATCGATTGACTCTTTCGATCTGTCCATCATGCTGGGATGATAAGCGAAGATGAAATTTAGATGAGTCCCTGTGGCTTCATGTAGACTCGCCAAAAACGAGAGGTGAATTGAGATCCTCGATCGACACTATCTTCTTAGGCACACCGTGCGCATCGCGATTTTGACATATACAATTCCAAGCGGTCTCCGAGTAAGTGGTTTTGGTGGCAAGAAATGGGCAACCTTAGTCGAACGATCCACTATTACCCAAATCGAATCATAACTGATTGAGTCTTGGGTAATCCGTAATAAAATCCATACCGATCTCTTCCACTTCCATTCGGTATCTTCACGGTTGTAGCAATCCTGCTGGCCTCGATGTTCGGCCTTTACTTTCGACACACGTCGCATAAGGCAACGAACTCGCGACATCTCGCTTTAAGTTTGGCCACCAAAACTTATTCTTAACATCCCGATACATCTTAGTACTTCGTGGTGAATCGAATATTTTGAGTCATGGGCTTCCTTCGAATCACCGTCTTAATCCATCCATATCCTAAGGTACGAATCGTCCATTGATCCACAAGATATCCCGATCATCTATGGTAAAGTCTTTAAATTTTCCTTCCGACATCTTCTTCTTGAGATCAAGAAACTCGTAATCCTTAGGTTGAGCTTCACGAACTGTTTCTCCGAGTAGACTGCACTTCCAAATTGGCCACAAATCCTTCCTAACAACTTCTAGTCAGTAGCTTCGAATTCCTCCGAAGTTCGAACACAACTCTTTTGCTTCGAGCATTGCAAGAGCTCTTACGACTCGGTGCATCTGCAACTACATTGGCCTTACCAGATGGTAATGGATTCCAAGATTATAATCCTTTATTAATTCCAACCATCTTCTCTGTCTCATGTTCAAATCGGTCGAGTGAATATGTACTTGTGCTCTTATGATCTCAGATAGACTTCACAATGATTACCGATGAGATAATGACGCCAAATCTTCAAGGCATGCACTACTACAGACTAGTTCCAAGTCATGGGTAGGATAGTTCTCTTCATGAGGCCTTAATTGCCTTGACGCATAAGTTTACGCCTCTTCCTTCTTGCATAAGGACACATCCTAATCCTTGACGCGAAGCATCACAAGAGATATCAAAATCCTTACTAATATCAGCAAAACTAGCATTGAAATGAAGTCAAACGTTTCTTCAATTCTTGAAAACTTTCTTCACAAGCTAGGGTCCAAATAAACTTCTTCTCTTTCTTCAACAATTGTGTAAGAGGTTTAGCAATCGTTGAGAATCCTTCAATGAAACGACGATAGTATCCTGCCATTCCCAAGAAACTACGAATTTGAGTAACCGTTTTGGGCTGCTCCCAATTCATTACAGCTTTAACCTTTCCGGGGTCAACTGCTACTCCTTCTATTTGTCATTACATGACCGAGAAAATCAACTTTCTTCTTCCAAAAGTCACACTTCTTGAACTTGGCATATGGCGATGTCCTCTGAGCTTTCTAGGATTAATCTCAAATATTCTCGTATGTTCCTCTTCCGACTTTGAGTATACCAAAATATCATCAATGAATACTACCACGAACTTATCCAAATATTCCATGAATACTTTGTTCATCATGTTCATGAAATAGGCCGGGGCATTGGTCAATCCAAAAGACATGACTAGAAACTCATAATGTCCATACCGGGTTGAGAAAGCGGTCTTTGGTACATCCTTAGGACAAATCTTTAACTGATGGTAACCTGATCGTAGATCGATCTTGGAGAATACTCCGGCTCCTTTCATCTGGTCGAACAAATCATCTATTCTGGGCAATGGGTACTTGTTCTTGATGGTGACTTCGCTGAGAGAACGATAATCGATACACATTCTCATACTTCCATCTTTCTTCTTGACGAACAAAGCAGGTGCTCCCCATGGCGATTTAACTAGGTCTTACAAAACCTTTCTCCGAGAGTTCTTCTATCCGCTTCTTCATTTCCACAAGCTCATCGACCGCATCCGATAGGGTCTCTTGAAATTGGTGCCGTTCTCGGCACTAGATCGATGACAAACTCAATGTCGCGTCCGGTGGCATTCCCGTAACTCTTCCGAAATATATCGGGTAATCTCGACTACGTACGTCTTCCAAAGAAACCGCTTCGATCGTTGACTACCAAATGTCCATCACGCATCGAGGTGGCTAGAAATTCTACTTTCTTTCCTGTGGTATCCTCAATTGTCACGGCTCTTCGGCCACAATCTAGCACTGCTTTATGTTTGGATAACCAATCCATACCAAGGATGACATCTATGGTCTGAGTGTCTAGAACTATTAGGTTGGCTAGAAACTCAACTCCAGCTATGAGTAGCCTAGCTCCTAAACATCCAACTTTAGAACTTAGCTCGCTCCAAAGCGATGGACTAATGAGTATGCTTAAGATGCATAACTTCCAATTTGTTCTTAGTTGCAAAAATTCCAGAAACAAACGAATGCGAAGCTCCAGAATCAAACAGAACTGATGCAGGTACTGAATTTACTAGGAACTTACCCAGTACAACGTCAGGTGCTTCTTGGGCTCCTTCTAGAGTGACGTGGTTGACACGGCCTCTGACCACTGATGGCGGTGCTCCTCCGGATTGACCGGTAGCTTGAGAAGTTCCTTGATGGTTGCCTTGTACTGGTGTCTTGGCTGGTGTATTCCCAAGGTTGAAGCGTACTGGAGTGATAGTCCCATTCTGCGGACATCGGTTGGCGAAATGCCCTGGCTGACGACAGGTAAAGCAAACTCTGGTTGTATTCTGTGGGTTGCTTACTGGATTGGGGTTGGTAGTGCGCAGGTTGCAAAGTTTCGAGCAAGCTGGCGAGGTTTGAAGTTGGTGCGGGTGGTCCGCGAGTTCGTGGTGGGAAACGGCTAAAGCTGCGGTGGAATCATTCTTGCCCTCGGTGGGGTTGGTGACTTCCTTCTTTGAGCCATTCGCGCTACGATGATCTTCCAATTCCTTGCGCTTATCCTCTAGAATCAAAGCCTTGTTGATCAACTCTTGAAAATCAGGAAAGGTGTGGGCGATCAAGTTGACTTGAAGTCCAGTGTTCAATCCCTTCAGAAAACGACTCTGACGAGCCTTGTCAGTGGCGACATCTTCTGCGAGATATCGAGCAAGTTGAGAGAATTTGTTGAGGTAATCATCAACGACATTCCTCCTTGCTTGAGAGCACGAATTCATCCTTCTTTAGATCCATGATTCCTTCGGTACATGATATCTTTGGCGAAAAGTTGTGAACCCTTCCCAAGTAATGTCTTGCGGCGTTCCATGCGTTGCACAAAGTTTTCCCACCATTCGCGGCAATGCCTTCCATCCGTGAGAGGCGCATGTAACTTTTTCATGATCGCCGCATTGAGTGATCGCAGTTTTCTCTCAATAACACGTAGCCAATCATCGACTTCTCCGTGAGATATGTCCGTAAAAGGTTGGTGGGCGGGTCCTCATAAACTCCGCCAACTTGATGATCCATTGTGACCATGAGCAAGCTGGGCTCCATTGTGATGTCGATTGTTGTTGTTCGATTATTCATAGCTTGCATCCGATTCATCATGGTGTACATCACCGGTTTGAGTGTCATGAATGCTCCAAAATTCTCGCAGATCAATCAAGGTGCTTGTGGTGGAACTATCTGGGATTTGTTCTGCCCTTACGATCACGGAGTATCGGAACCACTTGCAGCAGCTTTGACGAGTTTGAACCATCTGGTGAATCTCGTGGTTAGATAAGGTAGCAAGCACGAGATAAGGTGTAGAACTAAGCGGGAGGTAAAACCCAACAACTTATTTTAAGAAAGCTCAATCAAACTCTTATATTGATTAAGATAATAGTATGGCTTGCAACAAATGCCTAAGGGCCTTCGCACTCATACTTGCACACAAAAATAAGGATGAACTTAAGCACACCAAACTACCGCCTAAAGGGCGACTCAAGACATAAAGCGGCTAAGCTCAAACAACGCGAACAGACTACTCAATCAAATAGCCTCCGACCTTGACGGTGCTCCCTTTCTTGTAGACACTGAAAGTGAGTGGCATCCTCGCGAACCGATCTTGATGTCCCGGATGGTGCAATAGGAGCAGTCTTCTTGGTGTCACAGCTCGCTTTGCCTCACTGGCTCTTCTTGTTCAGTAGGTCCATCGCCTTCTTACAGGTCTTCCTCTTGATGTCTTCTTCGTGTCGTCCATAAAGAGTTTCTTCTAATATGGCGATCCTTTCTTGACTCTCTGAAGAGTCTCATAGGTGCACTCGGCTCAGGCGGCTAACTCCAATGATTCTTCTGGCGAGGCGCGAGGCGAGATGCACGGTGGCGTTGTCTTCTCCTCCGAGACGGAAACGTGCAAAGCAAGATCCACGTCGATGTGCGGGGATGATAGCGGAAAACTGTGTCACGAAGCTCTCGAGAGTAGATGTTGCAGATCCTCAGGATGGCAAGGCGTGAAGACTCCTGGATTGCTTCAATCCAAATACTCCTTCTAGCTGAGATGTGCAGTGGTTTGCTTGCCTTGGTGTGCTGCCTGGCGTAGATGGTCAAATGGCAGATCACTCCACGATCTCTACTGTTCACGATCCAAGCATTGCCACGGTACAATGGACGATCGAACCCTCCAAGTACTTGTAGCAACTTCCAAAGCTCGGCGGCAAGTCCTCCCTTGCGCTCTCCATAACTCTGAAGACGAGGCATCTGTCAAGATGGACAAGGATAAGAAAACAACTTTAAAACAATGGGAGAGAAAGAATTTCAGATAGTTGAGTCAAGAGAGACATGAGATGAGTTAAGGAGTTCAATTAATCTTGCAAGTTAATTTTGCTTTAGAAAATAGTTTGGACTCACTAAGAACGGCCAATCTAACTAGGGTCAAGACCTCTGATCAATATGGCTCGATACCACCTCCGTGGGACCCAAATATGCAAATCTGGACCCTCTGTGTATTCTCGCACTAGTCCAGATCACGCTAGTGCACACAAAGTGTCAACATTGATGAAATATCACATCCATACAACGAATATAAGAATAAGCGAGTACATTTAAATAACAAATAAGCTGTTGGGACCTTATGGTCGAGTTTTACATTTATTAAGCCATGCAAGGTCGACAATAAAGAAATAAGCCGCATGAAACGAAATAAACTCCGGTGGCTCCCATCAATTTACCACAGCAACCGATCGATCAAGACCCTAACGTTCAACCTTCGTAGAACTCTTCTTCAAAAGCAAGGGGACGACTCCTCCACTTCGTTGATTTGTTTAGCAAGAGTGAGTACACACCGTACTCGCAAGTCATACCACAGAATGCATTTATACATGATGGCTTATTCCAAAGAAATGGCTTCTGTGGTTATTTTGCAGAAATGCAACATTTGCAATTGAATACAAATAATAGATTGAAAGCATCATTTCAAAACAAATAGACAATAATAAGTTAACAAATGATTTCACAAAGGACACACAGTCTAATCAAGTTCTTTCACACAGCTGAACAAGTTATCTCACACAGCTGACCCTTCCCAATTGTTTTTATGAAAATCTACCCCTCGTGTGAAATTCCCGAGCATGTCCATAACCGAGGACGCGGCTATTCGAATAGATTGATTTAAACACTCTGCAGAGGTTGTACACTTTACCCACACGATGAAACCAACCGGATCAGAGTTGATCACAACAAAACCTTTCAGAGACTTCATCTCAAACAATGACACTCCTGGTGTGCTTTATCGCCGTCAATTTGTACACATGACCCTTGGAACGACACACACCATTGGGCAGGATGCAAATGAATCCGTCCGCGATGTGACATATCACACCTCCACCCATCACATAGCTTAAATACAACTTTGAGTTGTCAATGTCAAGACTCCATAACTTACTAAGTCGGGCCCACCATACTAGGCATGTGGTAAATGCAGAAGGCCCATTCAATGGCGCACAAAGTTAAGTCCTTAATTGACCAAGGCAAGACTTCCAGTTTTAACCCAAATCACGAAGTTTAATAAGCACACAGCTCTACCATTCACACAGAATCCACCACTTGCCTCAGTCTAAATCTTTTCCCACCCTGTTGATTAAGTGCAACACATGCCATCAACGAGTAATAGCACACAAAGACACACAGATTCATCACAGTTCCATAATCACTTAGTCAAGTTTATAATTGCAACTCTCACATGGAATGATGACTCGTGGCATGGCTAAGCAGTCTAATCGTATCTAACCAACCCACGTTGGTGCTACGATAATACCAACTAATTATTAACCAACCTAGGGTGACAAAAGATCATGGTATACAATAGACAAGGTGGCATAACAATTTGGATTAATAACTACACCCAAAAGTATTTAAATAAATACTTGAAATAGAATGCAATACATTGAAACAAAGTATTTGAAAACTGGGTTCAAAATGATCAAAGGTATAACTTGCCTTGGAATAGATCTAGATATTGGTCTTGGTCTTGAGGTGCTCCTTCTTCTGCAAAATTTCAGAAGTATCGGCGTCTACTCGCATAAACGAGACAAAAGAAACAAAACAAATAAATAACAGAGGCAAAACAAACTCCAAAAATTAAATAAAATTCATAAATAAATAGATCTGAATTTTATATGAATTTACAAATTTGAATGGGCTCAATCGGAGTTCGGATGCAAAAGATATGGGCTTTGGAAGATTGGAAAAATCAATTAAACCCTAAATTGGATTTTCTCGAATTTCCCGAATTATTTTTATAAAGGAAAATTGGATTATTGCGCAATGCTTGCGTCAGCCGAGAATTTCCGGAAAAAGGAATTAAATTTAAATAAAATTCGACATGTGGGACCCATTTGTCGGTCTCGAGTTACTGATGGGAAAGTGCTGCACCAGGAGATCTGCGCGGTGGATCGGGCCACGACGCGTGTCTTGCCGGCGCCGATCTGGCGCCACGCGGCCGCCACACCAAAGACCGGCCGACAAAGCGTGGCGCCGAAATGGCGACAACGGCGGCATGTGGCGCCGGGACCGATGGTCACCGCGACGGCGGCGACTTCGCGGCAGATGAGTGGTACCAACGCAGAGGAGGCTAATGCGCACATACATGCACCGGTTTGAGCACCAGGGTTGTGGAGATGGCGGTGGCGAGGAAGAAGCGGCGGAGAGAGCTCGGGTTTTGTCGGACAGGCGCTCGGCGATGCTCCGGCGACGAGAGGCGCGCGAGGTAGCTCGTGACTTGCCGATCACAATGGTGCGATCGGTGGAGCAAGGGCGACGACGACGGCGGCGCAATCCACCGGAGAAGAAGTTCGCGAAAACCCTAAAGCTTGCAATGCGGCGCTAGAGCGATCGGGCGACGAGGTGGCGGTTTAGGGTTACGGAGGCCCAAGTGAGCTAAGGAGTATTTATAGACACGGAGATGCCGAGATTTGAAACCCCAAATCGGATCCAAACAACCGGTTTTTGAATTCCAAGATTTTGGAGATTGAAACCGGTTCGGGTTTGATTTGGTTTGAAACGGATATGGAATAACCAGAGATATGATTTGGCGGGGTCGGCCAAGAATAAGCAATCGAATCGGTTTTGTCGGATAAACTTGAAGCTCAAAGCAATGGCGGCGAGAGCGCGGCGCGAGGAAGAAGAAACTCCATGAGACGGCGACTCGGCGGTGGTCCCACCGCGAGAGAGCGAGGCGAGTGGGTGCAGCGCCCGGCGATGGAAATCCAACGGCTAGAAGCGAACGCGCGAAGCGGCGGAAGCGAGATCACGGGCGGCCACGCGACGACAATCCAACGGGTCAAGGCGGGGTTGAGCGCTGCGTCCGTCGGAGATGAGGGCACGCGTCGAGCATCCAATGACGAGAGCGGCCGGGCGATATGGGTCGGGCGCGGTTGGCTAGCAACATGAAAGGCGAGATTAAAGGGCTAAAAACATTGGTTATGAAAGAGTCTCCTTCTGTTTATTACATCCATTGTTTTGCACATCAACTCCAGTTAGTTCTCATAGCTGTTGCCAAGGGTAATTCTGATTGTGTGTGGTTTTTTGAACAAGTTTCTCACTTGCTAAATATTATTGGAGTTTGTTGTAAGCGTCATGACATGCTTCGAGATATTAGAGCTCAAGAAGTTTTGGAAGCACTAGAATTAGGTGAGATAGAAAGTGGATGTGGATTAAATCAAGAGATGGGGTTAGCTAGGCTCGGTGACACTCGTTGGGGTTCTCATTATAGAACTATTGTGCACATTATTAGTATGTATTCAACAATCCGTAAAGTATTCATACAGCTTAGAAAAGACCCCTCACAGAAGAATGATTGGCCAAAAATACATGCTATGGTAGGAGCCTTTAAGTCATTTGACTTTGTTTTCAATGCACACTTGATGCTTGTCATACTTGGATACACAGATGAGTTGTCTCAGTCTTTGCAAAAGAGAGACCATAATATTATTAATGCTATGCCATTTGTTAATTTGGCTAAGGATAGAATGCAGCGAATCAGGTGTGATGGGTGGGAAGAATTCCTTCAAGAAAAGGTAATATCATTTTGCACTAAATATGGCATTAAAGTTCCTAAGCCGGATGGTAGATATGTGCCTTATGGAAGATCATCACGTTTTTACCCAAAACAAACATATTATGATTATTTTAGATGGGAAGTGTATCTTGGCATCATTGATAATGTTCTCCAAGAGCTTGACAATCGGTTTGACAAGGTTAAGATGTAGTTGCTTGTTTGCATGTCCGCTTTAAATCCTATGAATTCATTTGCTTCTTATGATAGGGACAAAGTGCTTAGCCTTACCAACTTTTATCCCAATGATTTTTCAAGCACGGATTTAATGAGACTTTCTTTCCAACTTGATAACTTCATTGATGATATACGAAGCGATGATAGATTTAAAAGCCTAAAGAATCTTGGTGAACTTTCTACTAAGTTTGTTGAAACAAGGAAGCATGACATTTATAAGTTGGTGTACTTGCTTCTCAAATTGGTATTGCTCCTACCGGTAGCAACGATGAGCGTTGAAAGAGTATTTTCGGCGATGAATCTTTTGGAGAACAAGTTGAGAAATAGTATGGGCGATCAAGTATTGAATGATTGTTTAGTCACCTTTATAGAGCGAGATATCTTCTTAAAGGTTAGTGATAATGATATAATCAAGTGTTTCCAAGGAACGAGATCGCGTTGTATGGTATTGTGATTTCCATTAGCTATTTAGGACTCTTTTATTAATATAAGATTTTATTTCAACTATTTGTATTGTAATATTAACTAATTTCAAACTTTTATGTGTAATTGTGTTAAACTTATGAAATTACTTATATGTCGTACACGATTTTTTTATCCTTGAAGTGTGCACCCCATCATAAAATTCCTGGCTCCGCCACTGCTCGTCAACCGTCAAGGTCAATTTTGCAGGGACTAATGAATAATGATGGCCTAAATAAGATGCTCCCTTAATACAGCTGAGTACATGCAAATCCTTTAATGTTTCAAGATCACAAATATCATGGGCGGGGACAGGGGTAGTGTCATACCTTCTGCCGTGTATGAGTTAGTTCATAACCTCTAGGGCCGCCGGTAATGGGCTGGGCAACAAAATCTGCATGAGTGTGTGTATACACACACACGCGCGAGCGCGCCATTGCATACTCCTGGGAGTACATACTCTCGCTTCAAATATACACTTAAATCAATATATTTTATTTCTTTATGATTTTCAATATTATAAGATACTACAATTTTTCATTGGAGTCTTTTATTTTTGCCATATACCCTTTTTCATATAAAAAAAATATATACACAAATTTTGATATAAAAAGTGGTCTTTAAAGAATTTTTTCATGGAACTTACTTGGGGTATCATATAATCATTATTGGAGTATACTTAAATTGATAAAGATGTATCATCATACGATTTAAGTGGTATATGACAAGTGGGAGTACGTATTCCCACAAGGATCATACCATATATATATATATATATATATATATATATATATATATATATATATATATATATATAGGGAACATATCTAGTGCTAATGGGTAATTCAGTACTAATGTGCTAATACCAACCTTGACCATTTGATCTGAATTGAACAACCAAGATTAATGCGGGCTCACACCTCTAAACCATTTAATCATTTTGCATGCTCCCACCTCTAACGGTCAAGATTGATATTAGCACCTTAGCACCGAATTACCCATTAACACTAGATCACACACACACACACACACACACACACACACACACACACACACATATATATATATATATATATATATGAAGCATATTTGCTACTCCCAGGTGTAGTTACTCCCATTATATCTATCGTACATCTGTCTCAAATACTACATACTTGATTGAATTATTAGGTCGGATACCACTCCATATCGGTCGCTACAACCCACTAACAAAATTTATTACCCTGCAATAGAAAATCAATCAAGTCCCTTATACTACATACATGTAATTTATACATTTTCCTTCAGTGCTTTGATGTTGGCGTAATGGTTGGATACTTGCAAGGATATTTTCTGGGAATGTGCATTAATATGCCATCCCAATACTACATCACCGTTGATTAGTAAAAGATTTTTTGGTCTGTCCAATAACGCCTCTAAACCAGCGATTCCCTTGCCATTAATATGCAATCCGTGTACACGTGCTGCCCGTTCCCTAATGATTGTAAAACGGTGATTTGCTGCCTTCCTATCCATAATTTTCAGGCCCGTTAAGCTCGGATAGACGCACAAATCTCATCAAGGATTAAACGGTGGATTAAGAGAGAGTAACTATACCTAGGAGTAAATAGTATTTTTTTTCCTATATAAAAAATGGTCTTTAAAGAAATTTTTCATGGATACACACACACTACTTAAAAATTGGAGTTGGTGGTCATCCATTCTCCCACCATCTTTCACGTCCATCCGATCGGCGAGCTAAAGGATCGATAGCCCAGATGCTTCGTGCAGCAGCAACCCTGTCTAGCGCCTTTGTCGCCTCTCTCTCTCTCTCACGACTCCCACTCGCGCCGTCCCTCCCTCTACTATCACGTTCCCCAACCGCACCGCGCGCCGCCCTCCGCACCCGCGCCACCTCCCTCTCTTGCGACGCCCGCCTCCCGCTCCTAACCCGGGCCGCCCGCCGTCCACTCTTGCGCCGCTCTCCCCACCTGCTCCACCTCCTGCTCTCGCGACGCTTGCCTCCTGCTCCTCACCCGATCTCTCGCTCCCCACCCGCGCCTCCCTCCCTCCCTCTCCTTTCTCTCTCTCTCTCTCTCACACACAAGGATAGAAAAACTGGATCCGGCAGAAATCCCGACTGGCGGGCGATACCGATAACCAGCCGGAAGAAAACTGGTCAAAATTCGATAGATGAAATTTGAACTGAGATTTCTGGAAATCGGTAACTGGAACAAACCGGTTGAAAAAAACCAAAAATCAGAGAAAATGGGTAATTAGCAATTTAAAATTTAAAATAATGCAAATATTAATTAGAATGTGTTTAATGAAGTTGTACGTAAAAAGTCCTCCTTGCTAGCTTCATTCTCTAGGGCAGTCCTCTCCTCGAAGTATTCTAAAGCATGTAAAAAAATAAAATCATAAGTTATATATACATACTGCGTACTCTCTCCTCCCGTGAAACGCATGTGGCCGAGAATGCTTAGTTCCATTAATATCTCGTTGTTTTCTGATTACTTCAATTAAAGCACACAATTAGTGGATCACTATTGGAGGGACCCCGCACCCAAAAACACATTCGGGATAGGAGTATCTCGGAGGGGATGAACGGTAGATATTATGGGAGTAATTACACCCGGAAGTAGCGCTATATAAATAAGTGAGTATGCAGACAAAAGAAAAAAAAGAAACGAAAACATTGGCTGGGCCACAAAAATCTGCAACGGTAGTTCGTATGCACAGGAGACTGAACTGAATTCACGCTATCAAATTGGGCCTGGGCTTCGCGGACCATCGAGAATGTTTGCGAATCCAGCGGCTCCGAGCCGCTGTCTTGTGAAATGCAGACGTATTGTACCGCTGTTGTTTCATTCCGAGGGTCAGATCGGCCGCGCGCGCCGCGTGCCGGAGGGCGAAGTCCGACTTTGTTGCGGTTTGCGCTTTGCGACGACGCGGACGTCGATCTCGCCGAGGAGACGGCCGTGAGTTGGGGAGTCAGCCGGTGAGGGTGGGGGTGGGGGTGGGGGTGGGGTGTTGGCCGCGCCTGGTAGTGGGGTTGGACGGTGGGGGCCGGCCGGGGCACTGCGTCGTGTGCGTGGGCGGGCGGGGACGGTGAACGGTGGTGTGGTGAGATGGGGGGTTAATTCGCCGGCCGGTAGTTACTCCCTCTGTTGGAATCGGGCGGCGCACGCAAGTCTCAGGCGGGGCTTGCATGTGCACGTTTTGTAACGGAGATCGACACCGCACGTCGGTAGAGACGGCCCGGCACAGTCCGGCACGGACGCTTGTGTTAAAATATTTAGCCGCCTCATATAGGAGCATTTTAGGACTGTTTTGGTAACACCAGCGAGACGCTACTGATATTTAATAATGACAATAAAAATTTAAGAACGTTAACAAAATTTATTGTACAATCCGATGGTGAGAAATCGCTAACCGGAAAATTGGTAACACTGAAATTTGGTTTGGTTGTAATCCAAACAGCACTCAGTTTGTAAAATTTTGGTTTTACATGAGTTTTGATTGTGCCAAATTTTGGCTTTATTTATGAGGATCCGATCGTGCTATCGAGGGGAAAAAACCATCGTTGTAGACTTGTTTTGTATAGCACGCAATGGCTACAAATCTACAGTGCATCCATTTAGCCCACCAAAAGAAATAACCTAGTACAGTACTGTACACCCGGAGTATTGCGCAATGCGCATGCTACAAATCTACAGTGATATGCAGTATTGCGGCCTGACTGGACTCACTTTGGTAAGGAGCCTAACCGACCAGCCGAACCCTAGCTGGCCATCAGCAGCTTGCTTAATTAACTCGTTTTAGCTAGCTAGGCTAGGCCGACTTTAATCATCTTCTTTAATTAATCAACTCGTATTAGTTAATCAAGACAGCTAGCTAGCTGCCCAAAGTTGGACAGGACAAGACAAGTCAAAATTGACTTTGGTTATAATATCATAGAGACGATGATGATCTTAGGATGATCTCATCTCTCACAACTGAAACCGAGAGATAGCGGAGAAGAAGAAGAGACACCAAGTGTGAAACCTGCCCTGCTGCCACTCGTGGTCCAAGTGTTGGCATGCGGATGCTGCTGCAGATCTCGCGGGAAGAAAGCAAGATTGACAGGTGAGACAAGAAGAAAAAACTAATCAAAGAGGGAGAAGAAATAAGAGAGAGAGAGAGAGAGAGAGAGAGATTAATGGCAGTACTGACTACTGAGAGAGTGAAAAGCAGCCTCACGCATGGTCGTCGTCGTCGTCATTTCCCCCAAAAGCTCACAGGGCGGCCTGCAGCTGCGAGCGACGTTGTCCAAAGCTGTCAACACGGCCTCCATTATTAGTCTATCACGAGTCCCCTCCTCCTCACCACAAGTAAAACTTTTACTTTGCCAATTAATCAGTTAAACAAATGCGCATTACCGGCAGTTGGTTGACTTGGGCAGCTCCCCGTGCAGGAGCTTCCAACCTTTTACACACATAATCTCCTAATCGCTCCAAAGAAAGGAATGTGATTGTGATTAATAAGTTAATCCCCGGCACTAATCAATCATTAGTGGCGTTGTCGCGATTAAGCTTTAATATCGATCGAGAGGGCGCAGAGCGGAGTACTGGTTACTCAACCCCCACTAGCTAGCTCACTTTCTCCGCACTCCGTAGTGTAATAATTAGAGTATTTGACATGGCAGCAAAATTTGGGCGGTGATCTTCTGTGGCCACGTTGACACGGTGCTGTGGTCAACCTACCCCGAGCATGAGGCTTAATCCCCACTTGGAACTTTGGGAGATAACCGCTTCTCAACAATCCCTAGTGTGTAATAGGTAATGGTTACAACCGGCACCATGAATGTCATAATTATATTGTGTACAAGCCCCTCCAACATGGTAAAAGAGTTAGGTTTTGTTTGGAACACATGAATGTCACACGAAGCAGTTCAACTATTATAGGTATCTGACAAAAATTATGTACTCCAAACGAGATCTTACTGTTCAAAACATTACATCTTGGATATTACAAGCATAAGTGTGTCTTAGATATTAAACAAGCACGAGTACTGTGTCAAAGCAAGATCGAAGTGGACGTGCAGACGTATCCTGCATGCAATTGACTCAGCAGCTGCCGATCGACCACACACACGTACGACTCGGTCGGTAGCTTTAGCTGCATGCCTGGTTTTGTTACTTGTTAGTGCTTCGTTCTACAGAAGTCAACGCAGAAAGCCGGAACACGTGAAGCATCTGCGGCGCAAACGTTGGCTAGCTCCACAGTCAACATGCATGCAAGATATTTTGTCAGAAATTAAACGTCAACGGGATAAGTGTCCAATCTCGTGGTATAAACAATCATCCAACAATCAAAGGAAGTTGCATCTGGATTGAAGTTGATCGGAAAGGAACATGGTGATGAACATTTGGATCCCACTTTCGCAGGCATGTCTATCCGATCGATCGATCGATCGATGATTTTATTAACACCGGCCCCACATGCAAGGTTTCAGTCTCCCTTTGTGTGACTCTTACGTACGTGTAGTAATGTGATGCCATAGTTAGTAGGACAATATGAGCAGGAATTTACATTTGTGAGACGCAGCAGCTTCTACATATAATAGCCGCGAATGAAAGAAAACGATATACATTGCGTAACAAAAAAATATACAGAAATGCAGTACTAATTGACCACGTCATTATGGATCCTATCGTCATTACATATGTGATCAATTGCGGTAGTCATCATTCATTGTAGTCAATTGCATTAATCGTCGTTAATTACGATAGTTAACGTCAATTGTATTAATTGTCGTCAATTGCGTTTAGCATAGTTAATTATCGTCAATTGTTATTAGTTCTCGTTAAATATTATTAATTACGTTAAACGGCATCAAACAAGTTGTTACTACCCTCAGAGTTATTTCAGATATTTTTCATCTCGGAAGCTGCAACCAACCTACCTAAAAGTCATACAGCCAAACACTAAACCTCTTCAGGTCCTGCAGCCGTTCAACCCTGTAGTCGAGCCGGAAGCCACTTTTCAGGAAAGCTACAACGCATTCTCGCTCACGGGCAGAAATGGAGGACACACCGGACTGACTTATGTCTAACAAAAAGAATTACTAGATTGCAATAGGATTAAATCATGAAGAGTACATAACAATCGATACCATACTTGGGCCCTATGCTAACGATATTGCAAAATGGACCCCAAAAAAAAAAATCAATGCGATGTATGATTGCTAGAGAAATAAATTTAACACCCAACGAAGAAAGATTTGGTTCATCAGGCCATCAGTTTAGACTTATGAACATTCTTAAGTCCTCCAACATGGTCATTAAAATTCATCATATCTCATCCCTGAGTGGCAAATCCTCCCATCCCCTTCACCTCTCCCTGTTTACTTTTGCTTGTTCCTCCAAGTGGAATACACCGCAGCCCACGCCCGACTGGCTTTTACACGAGATGCGAAATGATGCATCTCCAACGCTGACCGGTCACGTTTTGAGTCCTCATTTAGTCAACCAACTTTCATCCTAAATTTCGTCTTTTTCTAAGATGAAACTTTCGTCCTAATTTAACAAAAGAAAATCCAATTCGGTTCCCTTTCGAGTTGTCTAGCTAATTGCGTTTCTTTTACTCTACCAAGCTAGAAGTAACAGACGAAGAATCAACATGTTAATCCATGACCACCACGAAGATAACAATCAGTGACCTAAGGTTCCAAACCTCATACTCGTAATGTAACAAAAATTGGAAAGACTAGGTTAGTAACAAAAGCAGGGAGACCAAATTCCCCATCCAACCGCAAAGGACAAACATGTGTGTAAATTAAACGGAAAGTTGGGCCAAGCAAAGGCAGGAAAAAAGGAGGAAAAAGTTGATGCAGATGGAGAGAAAAGAAAGGCTAAAGATGGTACAAAGCCAGAAGAACCAGGCCTGGATTACTATATATTTAAATTAAACAACAAACTTAAAGTAAATATCGAACAGAAAGTAAAGACAACATTAGAAGAAGGAAAAAAACGGGGAGCCCGTGGGCCTCAGTAGTGAGGCACGGGCCAGGGGGCCCGCAGCGGAGTGCATGGCCCCACGTGGGGAGCCCACGATGACGTGGAACGAACGAGCGAGCGAGACCAGCCGCTTGCTGCCGTGGACTGTGACGCCGTCGAGGGTTTCGCCGTTAGTGGAGACGGCGGCCGTCGCGATGGGCTCACGGCTTAGACGCGGACGCGGAGGCGGCGTCCATGGGCTGCGACCCGTCCCCGTCGGCGGCGGCACCGTTCGCCATGGCCGACTGCGCCGTGAGCACCGACATGCTCGGCGAGGCCGGCACGGCGCCGTCGGCGGCGTTCATGCCGCCGGGCAGCTGGCGCATGACGGCGTTCAGGTGGTGCGTGGCGGAGCCGAGCGCGGCCGGCATGGGGCCGGCGGCGGCGGCGACCGGGGGCCGGAGGTGGCACGTGGCGGAGGAGATGGCGGAGGCGAGGGAGATGGGCATGAGGCAGAGGCCCTTCCCCTGCAGGTACTGCATGGCGGAGCCCATGTCCTCCTCCATCAGCTTGGCCACCTGCTGCTCCGTCACCGTCAGGCTGTCGCTCCCCGCCGCTGCCGCGGGGCCGCCGCCGCCTCGCCCCTGCACGCACAAACACACACGGTCCACAGCTCGGTCAGAGACACATGCACGCTGGCACCAGCAGCACGAGTACTATCGCTAGTACTACTACTGGGGGTAGTCCCGTCATTTCGCGCGGCGGCACGCGAGCCACTGTGGCATGGCAGTAGCCATCAGCCGCGGCACTGAAAAGTTTGTTTACATCCTGGTGATTCTTTCGAGTGCGGGGAAAAGCTAGAGAGAGAAAGCGAGGAGGAGGAGGAGGAAGAAGAGAGAGGTGCAGGTGGAGACAGGGAGAGAGGGAGAGTTACCTCCGAGGACATGTCGGCCACGAGCGGCGCGACGGCAGCGGCGCCACCTAACCGGCTCATGCTCAACACCTGGGTGGGTTGGTAAACGCCAAGACATACGAGTACACGTCAGTAACTTACAGCAACATTGCATCACTCGTACTGTCACACATTCTGAAGACTAACATTTCATGATGCACCAACAAGAGTACTAACGAGCAGATGGATGAGCTATTTGAGTAACATATATGCTTGCCTTGACCTGGAGCTGCAGGAACTTGACGTAGTCGATGATCTCGTCCAGCATCGACGCCTTGTCCGTCTGCGCGCATGCAACCACCCCAAAATCACACAGGGAAACGAGCAAGAATCGAACAGCAAAAAGGAAATGGGCAACAGGAAAGAAAGCGTTTGCTCTCTCGGAAGAGGTGCGCGCAAGCCGCGACAAGGGCAGGAATTCTAGGAGCTGGGGGGAACAAAGCCATGGCGGAGCGCGAGCATGGAGCAAGCGAAAGCACGCGCGGTTGCCGAGGAAGCACGGTGGAGGTCAAGTAGGCCAACGTGCGGGTAAATGTGCCGCGCGCGCACGCCCACGTACCACTGGACTGGCCACCGCGCCTCGTCACAGCAGCTCAATCCCTCTCAATCTGATCGATGACTCCCACATTTTTGTTTCGCCACTGTTCATGCCTCCTATCCCTTTAATCGAGCCCCGGCATTGAACTCCCCCATTTCCTCGCCACTAGCCGCGACTTCCCAACCAAAACCCTAGACGTTTTGATCTTCCCTTCCCAGAGCTAGCTTCTCTACAATCTTTACTATTCTATGCAGTTTTTAATTACGTACTCACCTTGTTGGCGTTGGGCGCCAGTTCTTGCAGGGCCTTCATCCTCTCGGCAATCCTCTCCCTACGAAGCTGCGAAACATCGATGATTTTAAAGCACATTTAGGGATCGAGAAGAACAGCTAAAGTTGCATAGGAACAGAGAGAATAATAGTAGGAACAAAGAAACGGACAAAGGAATAATGGTTGTTGGGGAGCCGGAACGATCCAAACCGAGGAAATAACAACAAACACGGGCGCTGATTAGTGGTAACTGCCCCCCGTGGATTTATTCTCCCGACTAATTTGCCGGACAAAATGGCTAGTAGTACTACTACTCTACTAGTCGTGACGCCGCTTGACTTACCCGCTCCGCGATGCTGTGAGGGTCGGTGGCTTGGCCTCGCCGCGCCCGCACACGCTGCCTCGGCGGCGCCGGCGCGCCCCCGCCACCGGCCGCCCTGGCCTGCGGTTGCGCCGAGCCGCCGGAGGCACCTCCTCCTCCGAACGTCTGGCTCGGCATCGGCGCCGTTTGCTGCTGAGAGAAGCACGGCGTTTAGGGACGGAGAGAGCGAGGGGGCCGTATTTTTTAAGCAAGCCATGCGTGCTGCAAACCTGTGGATGCGGCTGGAAATGTTGCTGTTGCTGGAGCGATCCGGCGAAGCCGCCGTAGACGCCGGCTTCTCCTCCCTGAAGGAACCAACAGCGAATAAAAACACGAACTTTTGAGAGAAAAAGAAGAAGAAGAAAGATTCTTGGTTCTTGAAGGGGAAGGGGGAAAGGCAGCAAATGGATTAATTCGAGCAAAGGAGATGGATCAGTACGGCCGAATTGGCGGCGGCTTTCAGCAGGGCCTGGACGTCGCCGCCCGATCCGCCGTTGCCGAGGGTGAGCGGGAGGAGCAGGCCGTCCCCGCCGCCACCGCCAACAGCCGGCGAGCGGCCCATGCCCTGGAGCATCATGTGGTGGCCTTGCCTCAGATCGGCGAGCTGCTGCAGCACCATTTGCTTCGCCGCGGCCGCGCCGCCGCTGATCTGGTGCTGCCGGAGCCGCGACGCCAGTAGCGCCGACTCGTCGTACGGCCCCCCAAACTGCTGATGCTGCTGCAACCCCGCCTGCCCGCCGTCCTCGGTGGCCTTCGCGGCTGCGGTGGTGAGGTCGGGCCACGCCGAGGGCGGCAGGCTGCTGAGTATCTGGTCGAGGAAGTCGTCGTGCACGCCGGCGGCGGCATTGGCGGCCCCCGCGTGGCCGTTGCGGAGGTCGTCGAGGGAGATCTGGGCTGCGCCGGCGGCCGCCCCGGCCATGGCTTGCATTTCCCGCGTCGTGGGCTGCATCCCGCGAGCGCGCGCTAGGGTTTACGAGACGAGGCGGGGCTACCGGGCTAGGGCTAGGAGAGACCGAAGAGAAGGACGGATAGCTGCAGGGAGGATGTGTGAGGTGGGAGAGCTACACTGAGTTGGTGTCGTCGGCTATTTATAGCGGGAGCGGCTTGTATTGTTTTACTACTGGCATCAGTAGTATCTTCTCTAATTTAGTTACATCAACTTTACAAAAAATAACTTTAAAGATAATACCTCTAATGAACCGTCTCTAGTAAATAGTCTCTAACATTAATACTAAATTTATAATATTTTTACTCTTTCACCTCTTATATGCACTGGTTATTTTGACTTAGTTTATGTGTAAAAATAGTTGTTTAAGGAATAGATGACTTCCTTTCTCTTTTATACTTCTCTTGTAGAAGAGTTAAATGGTGGTTTATATGATACTATTAGAGACGGCATGGAATGGAATAGATCAGCTGTGGAACCAGATGGTTATCACTAATTAGTCAAGCGTTTGCTTGATTCTGTGTGTGAGAGACGCGTAATACTAATACTAGTATTATGTGGCTGACATGCAGATGGGTCGGATCTTCTGTGGAAAGTAAGTTTGCAGCCGCCGTTGTTAAACCAAACGGACTAGCTGCATCTGAGCCGACTAGGATTGGAGTAGGATATATGGGCCGACTAATTGCATCTGAGCCAAATTTAGGGCTAGATCACGCTGCTGCTCCAAGCCGTCGGATTGCCATTTTTTCTCAACGTGCACGAGGGGGTCATGGGCGAGTCGATGCTGGCCGGTGAGCTTCAACGCACCTTCGCTGATGAGGTTCACTGAGGTTCCCTGGCCTCCTTTTCAGTAAATTGCACAGCGAGTCATTAAATTTGCCCTGGTGTACAGTAAAAGAAGACCAACTTGTTTATCCCGCTTTCCCTATATTTATTTTCTAGCTCCGCTACTAATCCACTGTGCTCCGACGATGTGTCCTGACGACCATGCATGTCATCGGACAGGACAACGACGATGACCGACACATTTAGGCCAAGTAATGTCATGTTCTCATTCAGTCATCGGTGGGAGGTGGCATATCTAGGCTCTGTTTGGTACAGCTTTCACTCCCAGTTTCTTAATCGATTCTCGTGGAGCTATACCAAACACGCTGATTCTCAAAACCACTAGATTCTGCTTCTCGCGAGGAGCTATCTCGAAAATGAATTAGCAACGAGAAGCAGCCTCCAAGCAGATTCTCGTGAGAATCCAACCTCCAGAAATAAAAATACCCTTTGAAGTTGAAGGTTTTTACCCGCAAATACCACTGAGTTACACAAATACAATTTAAGTATTACACCCAGGGGTGACATGGTCTATTTGCCTCTAATCCTCCCTTATATGGTTTTTGGAGCCAACCTACCAGCCAAACAGTTTCAACAGACAGCTTCAGATTCTCAGAGAAGTGGATTCTCAGATAATCAGGAGCGGAATCTGGAAAATGAGAATCTGGAGCTATACCAAACAGGGCCCTAGACACCAATCGACTTGCTCCCCCCGATATTATGATTTTCTTTGGCCACCTCCCTTCCTATCTCCCTATGTTCTAATGAGTCACCAGCAGAGTTAGAGGAAACCGACGAGATGCTATCTAGGCTGGGGATCTCGCTAGTGAGAGAAGGTGGCACATCAGCACGTTGAGAGGATCTCACTAGTGAGAGGAGGTGGCGGCGCAGACCCGCAACTCAATAGGAGAGGAGGAGCTCGCCGATGCGGCTTAGGGCGGGGGAGAGAGAGAGAAAGGAGAAGAAGAAGGAACTAGCACGTGTGGTTAAGGTTGTTAGAATCATGATTTTAAATCGGATTGGAAACACTCTGGTAGGAACGTATTTTAGGATCGAATTGTATAATCTAAGATTCTATCTGATTCTACCAAAAATATATTTTGTTAATGTGTCGTGTATTCAAATAGTGATATAAGTGTTTATTTAGTCATTTTGCATCTAATTTGATTGATAAATGTATAAATCGTAGTTTAGATTCCATGCTATTCAGAGATATAGCTAAAATATTGATTTTAACAACCTTGCCATTACCTAAATTTTTACATAAATAATAAAATAATAAAATAATTTTTTATTATTCCAAACCTCCAAATCTTAATGTCAAACCACCTAATTACTTGGTACTTATTATACAACTTGAATTGAGGGATAGGGATAGCACACAATCAAACGCCCAAATCTTTTATAATTTTAGGTCATGCGTGATTGTACCCGATTCTACCACGATTCTACTGCGATTCTGCTCAATTCTACAACTAGGAGTACGATTCTACCACGATTCTACTAGGTGCGACTCAAGGGGCGATTTGGATCGTATTTGTGTTGTAGGATCGTAGAATCATATGATTCTATGACTAAAGTCGCGATTTTAACAACCTTGCGTGGGGTTAGTTTGACACTAACACTGTTAAAGTATAAGTGGATTATCTGTCTTTCCTCATCATCTTAAGATTTTGGGTGAACTGGTTGGTGCATGCAACTCAATATGGTATCAGAGCAAAGTGGTCTTGAGCTCAACACCCAGTTGGTGCAATTAAAGAAAAATAATTACAGCTCACTTATATTCCATGTCTTAAACTTGAGGAAGCCTACACGTGAGGGGAGGTGTTGAAGTATAAGTGAATTGTCTGTCTTTCCTCATCAGCTTAAGCTTTTGAGTGAACTGGTTGGTGTATACAACTCAATACTGGTCAATGAGCAAAACCACCCCGTGGCCTCACTTGAGCCACATACAAGATCGATAGCTAATTAAGATAACTAGTTTTTGAGTTTAGTAACTTATCGGAACCATCGGGACAAGTTTGATGATCCACGGTGCAATTTACTCCCTTTGTTTTCAAGACTTGGGTCGTTGACCTTTAGAGCCAGGGCAGCTAGCTAGGCGGGCCGTCGGTAGCAACATGGCCGTGGGATAGCACTCCCATCGACGGGATCGGTGGTGGGTGGTGGTGGATCTATGATCAAAAATTAGGAGGTGCTAATAAAACTTACTCATCTGTTTATATCTTGCCGAATGTCGAGTTGGTGGTAAACAGTAGTTTATCTAAGTACGATTAGACTAAGAGTTTTAGGGGTACACTAAAAGATAACCGACGGTAGACGGCGTCAGCCCCGACTGCCCTTGGTAGAGTCAGAGGGCGACAGGTAGGAAAGTCATGAGATGGATGAGTTAGGTTTTTGAGTTGACGGGTTGCGGCATTGGCGGGTGAGGAAAGAAAGTTGGGGTTGTCGAGGTGGCGCTGGGCTTGGACGACGACAGCGTGAATGCGTGATCGCGCTGAGCGGCTTGACGCCGGAGTCCGCGAGGAAGTAGACCACGGGCAAGGATGGGCATTGGGTACGTAACTGTCCCGTGGGGAAGGCGACCGCGAGTTAGATGTACCCTTCTCTAAATTTGTTTATTTCCAATAAAGAAAAGTAATCTTTCTAAATTCAAGACTACACTGGCATCGTCTTTACTTTGTCAGCCTCCACTCAGCACGAGTCACGACGTCTAAAACTCTGGAAGAAATGAAAGCATGCACGCGTGTCCGATCCAGGACTGAAGACGTAGGGCGTCCCGAGAGTAGTAATTTGCTCATAATACTTCCATTTTAGCGCTTTTATTAGCTGCAGACACATGCGTCCGATCCTTCGAGTGTAGTACTCCCCCCTACACGAGATTTTGGCTGAATTAAAAGTAGCTCCCACTCATACGTGAATGTAAAAATGACATCATAACAAATTAAGAATATCATATAATGTGTTTCCAGTCCGTAGAACTAGGTAACGTGCTCCAAGCACACGAAACCCACATACTGCACATCAAAACCGCAAAAGGAACATACTGTGGATTGGAACCACAGAAGGAACAACTGTATTCATGCTTAATAACTAAAGGATAAACAATTTAATCACTAAAGGACAAAAAAAATCTATGCTTTCGTGGTTTTAGCCTGCGCACTACTACAGAAAAGGACTTCGCATACGGTTCAAAAACGTCATCATAGACGGTTTCGTGAGCCGTCCGAGTTTATGGGTCAATAATGACATAAGGTCATCACAGACGGTTTCGGTTTTTGAACCGTCTATGATGCAGACTATCACAGACGGTTATTAACTCAGACCCGTCTGTGATAATTGATTATCACAGACGGTTTATAGATGAAATCATCTGTAATAGTTCACTAGCACAGACGGTTTGTAGATTAAACCGTCTATGATAGCTAATGTATCACAAACGGTTTGTAGATGAAACAGTCTACGAGAGCTGATGTATCACAGATGATATGTCCTAAGGAACCGTCTGTGATATTCTTTTGTATTGCTAAATCTATTTCTATTTATTTGCTTGCTTCAGGAAATGCTAGCCATACCCTCTGAAACAAGCGAAACACAACAAGTACATGTATACATCCATTTCATGAATCAATTAACTAAAATTAACAATTCATGTACATTTATACACATATACCATTAAGTTCAACCTTATCCCAATCAAATTCAATCTACATTGTGAAACTTTCCTTCTAGATTTATGACATCACAGTTCAACAAATGACGCAAACTGTCCTTGAATGTTTATGAGCTGATCCCGTTCCAATGCAATTGTATCGATTCTCGCAACCTGTCGCTAGAAAGATTAAATTCGTACATATATAAATTAATAAATATAAAATAATTATTGCAAGATTAACAAACCTGATGATCATTAGTCATCGTGGAACCGACGAGTGGCACTGCAAATGTTGCAGGCCGGCAGCTACTGGTGGCACTACAAAAATAGAATTGGTTAGTTCAAGAAGCATTACTACGAAGTGTTATATATGATTAATGTGTACTAGTGAATACCGGGTGAGAGACCATGTGAGTAGGGTCCCCGGTTGAGTGATGAGTATTTGACGCTGTGGTGAGAAGTTTATGATTGAAATCATTGCATTTGCGCTGCTGCTGGCTTGTTTCTGTAAGTGCGGAACTTCCGGTTCTGGAAAACGGAAGTTTCGATAATCGGAACTTCCGCTCTGGTAAAACGGAACTTCCGATTATCCTGACGTTTTGGGTTCTGTTGCGAGTAATCGGAACTTCCGCACCTGGGAACGCGGAACTTCCGAAAATACTGACAAGAGTATTCTGCTGTGACGAAAATCGGATCTTCCAACCTGGGAGTGCGGACGGTCCGATAATCGGAACTTCCGCAATGGTAAGTGCGGAACTTTCGATAATCGGAACTTCCGCAATGGTAAGTGCGGAACTTCCGATTGTGGGCAGAACTGTGCAGAAAGGCATTGTTTTGATTTTGAGTTGTGAATCGAGTTGAGTTAAATGCAAATGATGATTCTATTATCTTGAGCAATGCTATGTGATGTGTTTCTTGTTTGTACTGGTTGCAGGGCATCGAGGTGGAGTCGTGGCGAGACACGTGGAGACCGGACTAGACGCAGGCGGCGTTGAGGTCAGAACGGTAAAGACGTGTCAAAGACGGCGTGCACTCGAGGTGGTTGCGAGTCGTGAACAACAAGGAACGCGGGAGCTTCCAGAAGGTGTGCGAGGGGCGAAAGGGTAATTTCGCAAAGCGGCACAAGTGGAAGCGGGCTCCGTTAGGGTTTAGCCGGCATAACGGGTTGGAGACCCGTTAGCCAAGGGCTATAAATAGAGGTGAACCCCTGGTTGTTAGGTTAGACTTTTTGAGAGAGAAAATTAGGGTTAGCTTTAGCTAAAGAGCCTTTGGAGAGGTTGTTTTGCTTTTTGAGAGTTTGTTGAGTTGGAGAGGATGAACTGAAATTTGTGTAATCATTCCTCTGTGTTTCCCTCTGTAATCTTTTGATTTCTATCAATGAAACTCTGAGGTTTTGGTTCTTTGTTTATGCCTCTTTTCGTCTCTCTGTTCATACGTTGAATATATAGGGTTTTTGGTGAATCTTTTGATTCCTCTTATGAGATGGCATGAAACTTGATATTTAGAGTCTTATTGATATTGCTAATATATCTTCAAAGTCTCATGAGCCGAGAATCTAAGAATCTTGCAAATTGTGGGTTTTTGGTTGTTCTTACCTAATACTCAAGAAATCCGTTTTTACTTTGATTAATGGATATTTGTCTGCGATTCTTCTCCATGAGGTCAAGATGTTATTTAGGATGATGTCCTGTGAGACTTGACCTGATAAGAGCATTCAAGAGTTAGTATTTCGGATTTTTGGGCAAAACCCCGAGCGTACTGTTCTTCGGTCAGGACAATCGGAACTTCCGATTGTCAAGCGGAACTATCACGCGGAACTTCCGTGATCGAACCGGAACTACCGCAGTGCGGAACTACCGCTAGGTAGAATCGGAGCTTCTGATATTTGATAGAACAACCCTTTTTGTTTAACTCTTTGGATTTGATTCATATCACACCTTTTGTTTAACAGTAAGTTTTTGAATTGCTGTGTGGACACTTGAGAGGGGAAGATCTTAATTTTTAAGGCACCATTCACCCCCCTCTGTTGCCATTTCGGTCCTTCACCGGGAAATTTAGATCGTGTCGCAGGATCGTTCCCTTGCATTTTCCTCCTTTAGCAAAGTACACGGCGAACGACCTACATGATTCTAAGAAGTTAGCCTTAGCCATTGCAAAGAAGGAAAGACTACAATAGAGTTATCTATGGAGGAAATGTGTTTACCCGTTGATTAATTATCGGACAATTGTGAAGTTGTGTGCGGCCCTTTTTAGGGAATCTAGGTATATTACATTGTTCTATTTTGCTATAATTACAATTAGAATCAAGTGGAACCTACACAAGTATGTCACTATGGTCATTAAACCTATGTTTGTGATGCTTATAAAGTACAAATCAACAAGTATAGCCACTAGTGAAGCACTTACTCCTGGTTGTAGGGAAAAAGTATGAATTTCTTATCGCAGTGAGCCAGCCATGACCCCATCATGTAATCATCGACGTATTTTGCATTCTCCTAGATGGTTTACAAGGAGACCTAGTGTGGGTCGAGGAAACCTACCTGTGAATTCCTTAATTCGGCTTCAGAAATTATTTAATTATCGGTATTACACGAATGTTGACCGTGATTGTACACACTTACAGTGTCCAGCATCGCACGAGTGAGGTGTCGAGGTTGAAGGGAAAGAACAAGTCCTCGAATGTCACCGTGAAGACACAGTCTTGAACCACGTGGGTAAAATGATCCTTCTTGAACTTGACGTTGACACCCGAGCGTCGTTGTCCATCTGTCTTGTTGGCCTGTTTCATGTACCATAGATACAATCTCGTGCAAGTCATTCCTAGGGTAGGGTGGTGCTCTACCATCTCGACCAACGACCCACCTAGCATAAATTTTTGAGCCAATGGCAAGAAGAGGATATCAGAAAAGGAGTTGATCGTCTTTGATTTGCCCTTGCTACCTCGCTTTTTAGAGGTCGACTTCATGAGAGTTGATCGAGCGCGAGGTGTAGATGCATCTTATGCACCGGGCCCTTTCAGTACAAAACTATTATCATCACAGAGCATTCATCTCAAGCCCACCACACCACATTGCAATATATTCCAGTAGCAGTATCAAGCCCACCATATTGCATCGGTTACCTTTGGGCGTCAAGGAGAAGGACGAGCAGGGAGCACCAGAGTAGAAGGGTGCGGCGTCGAAGGGGAGGCGCGCCAGGATCGGGGGAGGAGGAGGCGACGCGTGCTCAGGGGAGGGGAGGAGGCAGGTTCGGGGAGGAGGCTTATCGGGCTTGGTGGAGGAGGGGTGCCGGGTTCGGGGAGGCGGCTCGTGCTCGAGGGAGGAGGGAGAGTTAGAGAAACTTAATCGTTTGAGTGGGGGCGCGGGTAAATCCTAGAGTCCAAATATAAATAGGGTTGGACAACACAAATGGTTCTAAAGTAGAATCGTTTGTGATAAATAATATCACAAATGGTTCTAATAAATAACTGTCTGTGATAGATTGTGTATCACAGACGGTTTGTAGATGAAACCGTTTGTGATATCTGATGTATCACAGACGATTTGTAGATAAAATCGTCTGTAATATCTGATGTATCACAGACAGCTTATCCTAAGTAGAATCGTGTGTGATAAATAATACCAAAGACGGTTTGTAGATGAAATTGTCTGTGATATTCTTTTGTATTGGTAAATCTAGCTCTGTTTATTGGCTAGCCTTAGGAAATGCTAGCTACGCCCTCTGAAACAAGCAGAAACATAACAAGTACATGTATACATCTAATTCACATTTATTTCAGAAACAAGTATATCCATTTCACAGTACAAATCAATTAACACAAATGTACTAAAATGAATTATTCAGAACATAGACACACATGTACAATTAGGTTCAATCTTATCCCAATCAAGTTCAATCTACATTATGGAACTCTCCATATGACACATCTCGACCCTTATGCAATACACACATTGATCAATCTTTAAAAATTAGTCCTTCATGATGATCGACACATATGTAGCGAGTTTCGTCACGTTGTTCTTCCTCAACACTTATGCCATTTTGAAAGGAGGCAACTTGTCAAATTGATTGTATTATTCCTCGTCCACTACATTCTCAACTCCGACAATTCTTCCTTTTCCATGAAGAACTACATGATGCTTCTTATTTGCTTGGTTGATTACATAGAAGATTTGAACAACTTGGTTAGAAAGTACGAATGGTTCATCTTTGTGTCTAACACGTTTGAGGTCCATGGTAGTGACACCATAGTTGTCGACCTTCACCTGTGGGAGATGGACCCAACGGCACCAAAGCAGGACGATCTTGAAAAGCACGTAGTCGAGCTCCCAAATCTCCTCTATGAACCCATAGTAGGAGCTCCTCGGCCCATTGGTACTGAACGCATCTATGCGGACACCACTGTTCTGGTTTGTGCTATTTATATCATGAGCCTGCGTATAGAATGTGTACCCATTTATGTCATATCCTTGTCATGTCACAACTGTAAATATTAGCACTTTTGCCAACCATGTCAGCATATCACTTGATGAGCTCCTAGTGAGTCACTCCTTCAACCATTGGTTGAACCAACTGTTATGTTGTCTTGTGATCCAAACATCTGGTCGCTCCGGATTCTGTTGTTGAAACACGTCCTTATGCTGGTCGATATACAGGGACACTTTCAGTCATGTGTTGCAAGATCGTGAAATAGGCTTAAGCATACGTATCCATATTTGGAGTAATTGTTTTTTTATCGATGGTCCCGATACCCTCGAGCCTCCCCTCATGGCGAGATCGAGGCATACCTATCGGTTCGACCTGAGCTATTAATTGACGCAGAACTCAATGACCTCTTCGGTTGCATAACCTTCGACGATGATGCCCTCCAACCGAGATCGATTCCGTACATAAGACTTGAGAATTCCCATGAACCTCTCGGACAAACCATGCTACGTAGGAACACAGGCTCGTACATCTTTACCCCCCTCACAATGTGAACAATGAGATGGACCATGATATCGAAAAACGATGGAGAAAAATACATCTCAAGATCACATAGAGTCGTCACCACCTCATACTGTAGAGCATCTAGTCCTTTGGGATCGATGACCTTCTGAGCAATTATGTTAAAGAAATAACACAACCTCATGATTGTCTCTCGGATCTTGATCGGTAAAATACTTCTAATTGCAACAGGAAGCTTTTGTGTCATCAGCACATAACAATCATGAGACTTCATTCCAATTAACTTCAAATTTTCCATTGAACCAAGTTTCTTCATGTTGGCGGAGTAACCAAACGAAACTTTCACACCATGAAAGCACTAGCGTGGTTCAGTTCTCTCAGCCTTGTAAAGAGTGTAACAAGCAGAGGGAAGGTACGTTCATCCTTTATTTGTCTTTGTCGGTGCTAACGCAGGTCTGATGTCCATATCAACCAAGTCAAGCCATGTGTTGACACCATCCGTTGTTTTGTCACGAATGTTCAGTAAGAGACCAATCAAGCTGTCACATACATTCTTCTCTACGTGCATGACATCGATGCAGTAGCGAGCTTCTAGGTGCTCCCAATAAGGTAAGTCCCAAAATATTTTTCCCTTCTTCTAGATGTTCTTTTCACGGGTCATCGATTTACATCCCTTTCGAGTACAACATCTAAATCCTGAACCATATTATAGGCCTCTTTTTCGCTTACATGCCTTGGAGCTGAACTGTCATCGTTCTCTCTGTCGAATTGTTTCTTCATCCTGCGGTATGGGTGAGCCCTCCGAAAGAACCTACGGTGACGCATGTTCACGGTTTTACGCGAGTACTTCAGCCACACACTCTCGGTATCATCTAAGCAGTGATAACAGGCTTTGACCCCTTTTGTACTCTGACCCGACAGGTTAGTAAGGGTAGGATAATCATTTATGGTGCAGAACAAAAAGGAGCATAAACTGAAATTCTCTCGTTTGTATGAATCCCATACATGTACCCCTTCAATCCATATTATTTTTAGATCTTCTATCAATGATGCTAGGTACACATTAATATCATTCCTAGGTTGTTTCGGCTCTTGGATAAGTATCGATAGCAAAATATACTTCCGCTTCATATACAACCTAGGAGGAAGGTTGTAGATACAGAGTCACGGGCCAAGTGCTATGTTGGCTGCTCATGTTACCGAAATGTTTTATTCCATCTGTATTCAATCCAAACCTTTTATTCCTCCGTTCCGCACCGAAGTATGTAAACCTTCTATCGATGTTTATCCACTAGGCAGAATCAATAGGGTGTCTTAGCTTTTCGTCATTCTTACGCTCCTCCGAGTGCCAATGCAGCAGTTTTGCATCCTTTGGGCTCACAAAAAACCCGCTTCAAACGGGGAATTATAGGAAGATGTCACGCCACCTTAGCAGGAGGTCATTTCTTCACCTCGATTCTCTCGCCATCATCTGATTGATTCTTACGCTTGTATCGGGATACGTTGCACACTGGACATACATGCATATTTGCATACTCGTTACGGTAGAGGATACAATCGTTTGGATATGCATGTATTCTTTCTACTTCCATTCATAATGGGAAAAGAACCTTTTTGGCTTTGTAGATGGTTTTGGGCAACTAGTTTCCCTCCGGAAGCATGTCCGCTAACAGACCTAACATCGCCAAGAAACTCTTATCGGACCAACTGTTGCTTGCCTTCAATTTCAGCAGTTCAAGCACAGATGACAACCTTGTTTATTTCTTGCAACCCGGGAACAAAAGTTTCTCCGAGTCCTCCATCAAGCCTTAGAATTTAACATACTCTCTCTCATCACAGTCCCTTCTGCATCGCGAAGCATTTTATCCAGATTGTCATCGTGCAGCCTATCCAAATCGGAACCACAATCGACATCATCCGGTGGCATGTCATTGACTTCGGCGGCAATGTCGTTGTTACTACCATCTTGAATAATCTATTGTTCACCGTGGCTGTTCCAACGTGTATACCCCTTTTTGAAACCCCTTCGAATCAAGTGTGCTTCGATCTGCGCTCGGTTCTTAAACATCTTCATATTCTCGCAGTCAATGCATGGACAGTACATATATTCTACCCCCTTATTCTTGTAAAATCAGACACGCTATTAATGTACTACTCACTCACACGGTTCCCAGCGTATGTCCAGCTTCGGTCCATCTACACGACACATATAATAATTTGGTGTTAAATATGAATTAATTAACTAGTATACTATAGATACAACTTTTGATATGTCATTTGAAATATGTATTCCTAATTAACTGAAAAATAACAATGCATTATAGTAGCAGTGCAATATGTGTGTAATCAATGGCAACAACACCAATAAAATCCAAACTTCGATCATGCACTCTAGGGTCAGGTTGTTCATCACAAACCATTATAGACAGCCCACCCAACTTTAGATGGCAAGAAGCCAATACTTGCAAAACAACACAAAAAGCTATATCTAAACCATCTTCAATTCTCTCTTTACCAAGCTAGATCTAGAATATAGTGCAAAGAACAAATTACTAACCGTCGATAGTCAAAAATAAATTACCAAGCTTGATCTACAATCACTCTCTTCCCAAATCCGCGGCCCCTTTCACCAAATCGCCTCAAAGTCCCACCTCCTCAAAGCAGTAGCAGCGAGAACAAGCTGGAATTTAAGACAGATCTGTGAGGGTCGGGTCTGCAATAAATGAGATTATCACATATGATTTTTTTTAATACAAACCGTCTATGATGAAGACGGGAAGTCACAGACGATTCATGTTGAAAACCGTCTGTGAAGTATCACATACGGTTCTGACAAAAAACCGTCTTTATATTACAAAGTATCACAGACGGTTCTTTATTTCACAGACGGTTTTGAATCGTCTGTGATATTATATCTTCAAAGACGGTTTTTAGCGTAGCCAGTAACACAGACAGTCTCATGATTGCATGTAATACAAACGATTTTGGTCAACCATCTGTGATGAGGCGTCCAATATTAGCCTTTTTGTGGTAGTGTGGTGCAGACAAACATCACAATTTTTTGTTTTGGAGGTCGCGGCTGTGGCGGATCAATACGAGCTTGTTATAGTTGTGGGAGCCGGCAACCAGCCCGGCGCTCGCCTCCATCACTCCTCCTCCACCTCCGCTCGCCATCGCTGACTATCGATCTTGTGCTCTACCAGATCTCGAGAGAGGTAGGGAGGAGAGATGAGCATGGAGGGTCACAGGAGCAACAACTAACCATGGGCATATGCGAGAGAGAGAGAGAAAGAGAGTAGCAAGGAGTAGGAGGAGAAAGAGAGAGAGCGTTATCTAGTTTTGAGGGTGAAAAAGATAGCAGAAGCAGAAGATATGAGAAAGCAAAAGGCAAGAAGCAAAAAACAAAAAGCAAAAGTGACCAGCAAAGGCAGGAAGTAGGTGGAAGAGCATATGATGCTTTTGAAGGTTGTAGTGGATGCGGGGACACGCAGATCGGACATCCTCACCATAGCCAATGGCGAATCCATCTGTTGAGGCTATAGCATAACATAAGCTCCTCCATCATCGGTTCTATCCGCCGCTCATTGCATTATTTGAAAAATATTTGTGTAAAGTTCGCTTCTCTATTTTTCGATCTCGTGCTCTACCGGATCTCGATTTACAGGTAGGGAGTAGAGAGAGCATGGATTGGGATTCACAGGAGCTACAACTAACCATGGGCATATGCGGCGAGAGAGAGAGAGAGTAGCAAGGAGTAGGAGGAGAAAGAGAGAGAGAGTGTTATTTAGTTTTGAGGGCGAAAAAGATAGCAGAAGCAGAAGATGTGAGAAAGCAAAAAACAAGAAGCAAAAAGCAAAAATGACCAGCAAAGGCAGGAAGTAGGTGGAAGAGCACATGATGCTTTTGAAGGTCGCTCGTGGGCCAGGATTTGCCACCGATCCGGGACGTTGGAGCCACGGAATGGGCCTTAGCCCTTAAGGGGCTCTTCTTCAACCTCGGTTGGGTCTTCTTCAAACAAAATCGGTTGGGTCTTGATACTAGGGGTGCGGTGGTGGGAGGATGGGGTGCTTGACATCCTCACCATAGTCCATAGCATTACCCTTCTAAATTCTAATGCTGATTGGCATCGATTCCGTAATTTTCATTGGTACGTAGATTTATGTTTTGTGTATTACTCTCTTTGCTCTTCAATTCGTGGTATAGATCTATAGAAGTCATCAATTAGGTACTATTTGCTACGTGCATGGAAATTATAAGTGACGCTATGAGTAAGTGTTAAGATCTATTTATTTTTTTCAATTTCACTGTGCTTTAGTTGTTGGGCCAACAGCCAAGAGGAAGAAAACAATTGATTTTTTTCAAAAAAAAGAAAGTTGATTCAAGCTCCCAGCCTTGTGCAGAAAATTCTATTCTAATCGACGTGCAAGCTACTGGACATAATATCGTTAATCCTAATCCAACTGCTACTGGATATAATATCGTTAATCCTAATCCAACTGATAGGCGTCTTCAAAATTAGGACCCAGGTAGACGTCTTCAAAATTAGGACCTAGGTAGACGTCTTCAAATTAACTTTTTTTTTTTGTATCGTGAACATATGTTGCTGTAGTTAATGATTTGTTATCTGTGCTATATATGTTGGAATAGACATGTATTGCCATGATATTTCCTCTCTGATATTTGTCTACTTGGTCCTCTAGTCCAAATCCTAGGGAACATCACGCTAACTTTGAATTAAATATAAAATATGCTTTATATTTAGGACATGATCAATCGAAAAATATGGCATATATTTTTGGACAGAGGAGTACTACGACAGTAAGTAGGCATGTACCTCTTGCTGCCTAGTTTGTTCTGTGTTCTGAGAGGAGAGTACAAAAGGACAATGACGCGGAGACATTAGAAGTGGATGTGTTCTGACTTCTGGGTGCTTCTGTTTATATGATCTCTTTATGGTCAACTTCGAAGACCCAGTCGACGTCCCTGATATTTGCTATTGTAGGCTGTAGACTGTAGTTTCAGAAAAGTTGCCAAGTCTCAAAGTGACATTGTAAAACACTTTCTTAAGCATACTTAGGCCTAATGACCCAGCTATGTTTATGTTTTTCAGCTTTTGTCAGTGAAGGGCAGTTTGACTCCGACATCGATTATAAGGTCGAGCAACCAGAACTTGTACATGGAGTTTGCCTACTTCAGCAATTCCTAAAAGATCACCCTACTAGCACCTTACTTAAAGAAGAAGAAAATCCTTCTTTCTTTCTTTTGGAAGAGAAATCATCTTTCCACACTGCCAGAATTTCGTAGAATTACTGCAGGAATCATACTGCAAATTTCATGACTTCCCCTAGTCGATAGTACACCCCTGATTTGCATAGATTGACTGAAACTGTTACACTACTAATAGTTAGCCTACTCACTCATCGTGCTTATCCTTGTAGCCTGTAGGCCCGAGCCGTCCAAACGAAGGTATCTTTTCCAAGTCAACATCTTTTCATAACAACGTGGAATAAACATACGGCTGAGAGGTGCGGGGATTATGCCATGCGTCTGCATCTGTCGTACTACATATATATGGATCTGTAGCTGCATGATTGGTTGAAATCCACAGGTCGATGCGTCAGAAGTCAACTGTGTTGTTTCACAGGAAAAGAGCTAGGCTGGTCGACAAACATATGGACGCGAGGAAATAAACGATTGATGCAAACTTACAAAGGGCTCGATCCAAACATGTGCTCTCTCTTTCTGACTTTCTCCCTCGCTGGTCATGGAACCTATTTTGAATGACTATACTAATTTGTAACAAATAAGGTTTTTGATAAAAATATATAGTTGTCTTCCAATGAGAGAACCCAACTTTTATAAGTACATCATTACCAAATGTGTTGGGTTGTGACGGTTTTTTGAAAGAAAAAAAATAATAGAAACAAAAAAGCGGCATCATTTTTCACACTATATTATAACCAATCAAACTTATTAAACCATGATTATTTAAAGAATCTCCACACTTTGCCATCCAATATCTTTGGAAAGGCATGCCCAATTGCTCGAGTTGGACCATTCAACAAATATGTCATCCTTACTTCATCTCTAATTTTATTGGCAAAATCTTCTATTGGTATGTGATGCGTTGGATCAGCAATAATTTTATCTATATTAAATTCTAATCGAGACTTTTGCGCTCTCATCGGTTGGGGGAGTACTACTTGAATTGCTTGTGAAATAATTACGCAAAGTTTGTTTCTCCATTATTGCAAACCTACGAATTAATGACTAATTGAGTATATACTACACTATATCAAACTTACTAACAAATTGGTAATTGAGCAACGAGTATATACCAGCACAGGCACTGAGGTCTGAGGCACAACACACAGCAGTCAATACTAAGTACTCAAATCGGCAGTTCGGCACTATGGGACAACACATAATTATTCCCAAACACGTCTACAATAGTATCAAAGCTATCCCCACTATCCCCGTTCCCATCCATCACTGAACCCTAATCTAACCCTCACTTACCTCAGCCACCGCCATCGTTGTTCGTCACTGTTCAAATCCTCTTCACATCGCCGCCGACTAGCGTTGCCGCTCGGATCGTGCGGGCCGTCGCCGTTGCTCGGGCCGTGCTCCGCGGGCAGATGCTGACATTCGGGTCGCCCGACTGTTTGAAGAGCAGAGAAGGGGAGCTGAAGAGACGGAGAAGAGACTAAATTGTTCCTCTCCTCTGTAGATCTGGCCGAGTGTTCATGGTGGAAGAAGAAGGGGAGCAGAGGGATCTGACCGAGTTGTTCACAGTGGGATCTGACACAAAGGAAGAAGAAAGGGAACAGAGGGATCTGACCGAGTTGTGTTGACATGGTGGGAGAATAAAAACGAGAAGGGAAAACGTTTGCTAGGATTTTTTTATGTCATAGCTCTGCAATATTTGTGTAACCGTGAAGTCAGTTATTGAGATTCGACAGAACGTTGATGCGTAAAGGATTGTCGTGATCATAGGAGATACGCGCGGCATATCTTGGTCGTGATTGGTATTGCTCCGGTTGTTTGAGAAGATGACCACCGAGGAGATTAAGGCTGCGAGGAAGGATGAGGGAGAAGCCACAATGAGGGTGGTAGAAGATAAGAGGAAGACAATTGTTCAGATTACTTCCCCGCTGGTTACGCAAGGTAACATAAGAAGCATATTACCAGACCTCTTCGCGACGGGTATAATAGGCCCGAGAGTTGGTGCAGGCTCATCTGAATTAAAGCCAGAGCTGATGCCAAATAATGTGAAGTTGGAAGAGAGCAATAATTATATGAGTTGGTCTAGAAAGACTCAACTAATTCTGAGGATGAATGGGGTGGAGCACTACCTGCTGGAGACTTGTGTTGAGCCTGCAGACAATACAAGCATGGATTGGAGGGTGTGGAACGCCATCAACTCTGTGGTTGTGGCTTGGTTGCTAATTTCGATGTCTCCATCCATCGATCGGATGGTGGAAATGGTGCAAAATGCATTGACAATGTGGAAGACGTTGAGCAATATGTACTCTGGGACAAGAAATATGATGATGATGGTGGAGGTCCAGGGCAAGATAGAGCCCCTGAAATAGGAGAAGACCATCCAAGAGTATGCTAGTGAACTGAAGCAGCTATGGGCAGATTTAGACCACTACAACCCACTGTAGTTAACATGTACTAGTGATATTAAGGTTGGCAGTGTGTGGCTGCAATGCAGACGAGTTACACATTTTCTAAATGGACCGAACCTAAAGTTTGAAAGTAGGAGGACTGTCATGTTTCACTTGGCAAACTTGCCAACCATGACGGAGACTATTTCGGCTATGGTGCAGGAAGAGATTCGACTATGAGTAATGGGAGACAACAACCCTGTTAGATCCGTATATGCCATTCTTGATGACAGGGAGTGCTACACCTGTGGGGTGAGAGTATATCTAAGTCGTGCTTGTCCTTCTCCACGATATGGAGGCCAAGGTGGAGGTTGTGGTAGTCGTGGAGGCCGAATTGGAGATTATGGAGGTCGAGGAAGGGGCCGAGTTGGCCCCAGGGCTAATATGGTCCTGATAGAGGAGAGCACGTATGTTACTCTGACAGGAGAGCAAGATATGTAGTGGGAGAAGTGGTAGCAGGGAAAGACATTGAAGACACCTCCTGGGCTACAACCTCTTTTGGTAACTTTACCAACTACGCCCACATGGGCGAAAGTACTTAGGCACATGCACTTGCATTCATATATAACCACTCTCATATTGATTGGATCATAGATTCAGGGGCATCCAAGTATGTCACGAGTTCACTTAGTACATTTGCATCTTACACTCCATATACTCATTCTGAAACTATCCAAACAGCTGATATAACCTCTCAGCTTATTCAGGATGTAGGATCTATAGAGTGCACATCATCTATTGCTTTATTCGTTGTTTTGTATGTTATCTCCTTTGCAATCAACGTTCTTTCAATTAGTTCTATCATTGACCAATTCAAATACACTGTCACATTTGGTGATGATTCATGTTTGTGCAAGGAGAAGAGAACTGGGAAGATGATTGGGACTAAAATATGTCGTAATGGGCTGATACATTTAGCAGGTTGATGTGGCATTAGATATGGTTGCAGGAGGAGTCGAGGGAGAAGTTTTGTCACATGATCGTCGCTTGGGACATCAGCCATTTGAGAGTTTAAGTCGGTTATGCTTGGATTTGCTCAATAAAGTAGATAAGAGTAAACTTTTGTGCGATGCTTGTGAGTTTGAAAAGCATACACGATCTACATATAATAGCATTGGTCTTCAGAGTCATGAACCTTTTATATTAATACATTCTGATGTTTAGGGTCCATGTTTAGTTAGTTCTGTGAGTTGTTATAAGTGTTTTATCATATTTATTGATTGCTATACTTGTATGACTTAGATTTATATGATAAACCACAAGAGCGAGGTCCTTTGGTGTTTTTAGGACTTTCATATGCTAGTTGCTACTCAGTTTGATGCAAATATTCAGATTCTTCGAACAAATAATGAAATTGAGTATGTTAACAAGTTTATAACGTATTTGTGAGAGAAGGGGATACTCCATCAAACTACTAGTCCAGGAACTCCACCTTAGAATGGAGTGGCTGAAAGGAAGAATCGGTATTTGTTAGAGGTAACATGTTCACTCATGTTTAAGATGAATGTGCCAAAGGGATTGCGGAGCGAGGCAATGATGACGGCAGCATATCTTGTCAATCGCGTGACGGCTTGAATACTTGGGATGAAATCTCCAGCTGAGCTTATTTTGAGTCAGCGGGAGTTCAAGGTGCATCCCAAAGTGTTTAGTTGTGTGTTTTGTACGACATCATCGACCAGTGGTTGGCAAGCTGGATCTGCAGGCAATGAAGTGTGTCTTTATAGGCTATTAATCGAATTAGAAGGGATATAGATGTTGGAACCCAGTTGATATATGGTTGTTCGTGAGCATGGATGTAACATTTCGGGAGTTAGAGTCGTACTGCACGAGTGGGGGTACTCTTGATCAGTTTTTGGAGGAGTTCTCTCCTTCACTAAGGGTGACAGGCTATTAATCGAATTAGAAGGGATATAGATGTTGGAACCCAGTTGATATATGGTTGTTCGTGAGCATGGATGTGACATTCCGGGAGTCAGAGTCGTACTACACGAGTGGGGGTACTCTTGATCAGTTTTTGGAGGAGTTCTCTCCTTCACTAAGGGTGACAGTCAAGAGGGGGAGAACAAGAAGAGTGATAGTCAACGAGAAGAAGTAAATATGGGAACAATTCCATGCTTGAGCCTAACAGAATATGCGAGCGATGTGATAGTGCCAAAAAAATTGAAGGTTTATTTGCCAATGCGCTTTGGGAAATAGGGGAAGAAGCAGAGGGAGAAGCAGTCAGCACCTGAGCCCATGGAGCTGGCAAAGGTGCAATCAGAACAACCAAAACTTGAAAAGTTAGCTTTTTCAGTTGATCAAGTCCCAAATCCCCTTGGGGCGAGTGGTAATGTTCATGTTCCCTCTAATCACTCCCATCTAGAGTTACCACTTGTGTAATGTAGAGAAACAAGAGCTAATGTGGAAAGCCTCTAGTCCGGTATGGCTTTAAGCATCACATTGCAAATTTTATCTCATATTCCCATATCTCACTTGCATATAAAGCATTCATTGCATCACTTCAGAAAGCGCATGTTCCAAACGATTGGCGGACTGTTAAACATGATCCTAAGTGGAAGGATACCATGAAGGAGGAGCTTAGCGTACTTCAGAACAACAAGACATGGGATCTTATTCAACTTCCAGCGCAAAAGAGTGGGTGTTTATGAGTGAGCAAACTCCTGAAGGCAATATAGAAAGATACAAAGCACAGTTAGTTGCAAAACGTTATAGTCAAACATATGAGATAGACTATGATGAGGCCTTTGCACTAGTGGTGAAGATGAGTACAGTAAGAATGTTGATCTCCTATGCAACTAACTTCGGATGACCCCTACATCAGTTGGATATGAAGAATGTTTTTCTACATGGGGATTTACAGGAGTAGGTATACATGGAGATTCCTTCGGGTTTTGGGAATAGATGGATTGATGGAAAGATATATAAACTCAAGAGGTCTTTATACGGTCTGAAGTAGTCTCCAATGGTGTGATTTGATAGATTCAAACGTGTAGTCTGTAGTACGAGTTATTCTCAATGCAATGGATCATACTATGTTTTATAGGCATAGAGAATCACATATCACCATAGTGGCAGTCTATGTTAATGATATTGTGATAATTGGACATGATACCCAAGAAATCAAATCCTTGAAGGAAAGTTTGGGAGAGGCATTTGAGGTGAAAGATCTTGTAACTCTTCGATACTTTCTTGGGATTGAGATTGCCTATTCTTCGAAAGGTATAATTCTATCCCAAAGGAAGTATGTTCTTGATCTGCTGGCAGAAGCATGTATGCTTGGGTGTCACCCTATTGCTTCACCTATTGATAAGAATCGCAAACTCTGTGCTGAGACGGGAGATCCAGTTGACAAGGAAGCTTACCAATAGAAGTCTCATCTATTTGTGCAATACAAGGCTTGATATTTCATATGCAGTGAGTGTGGTTAGTCGATATATGCATGATTCCAGAGTAGGACATAAGGATGATGTCTATTGAATCCTGCGATATTTGAGGAGTAGTCCTGAGAAAGACATTTGGTTCAAGAAGAATCAACACCTGAATGTGGAAGGGTATTGCGATGCTGATTGGGTAAGCAATTGGGTGATAGGAGGTCTACATCTAGATATTACATCTTTTTAGGAGGTAACCTCGTGTCATGGAGAAGCAAGAAGCAGAAGGCTGTGGCTCGGTCTACTGCAAAGGTAGAGTATAGAGCAATGGTGTTAGGTGTGAGTGAAATGATATGGATAAAGGGTTTATTGTCTGAGCTTCGGGTATGGAAGAATGATCTCTTGGTGTTGTATTGTGATAATAAATCTGTAATCAACATTGCTAACAATCCAGTATAGCATGATCGTACCAACCACGTTGAGATTGATAAGTTCTTAATCAGGGAGAAGCTCGATGGCAGGATGCTGAAGTTTGAGTATCTCATGTTTGGTGAACAGTTTGACTGACTGCTTCACTAAAGGGTTGAGTCCTTGTGATGGTGCTGCAATATGTAAAAAGATGAACAAAATTGATATTTTCGGTCCATCTTGAGTGGGAGTGTTGATGACTTAGTATTACAATATAATAGAGACTTGTATTAGAGTTGGATCCATTGTTTAGACTATAAATAAAGGGTACGAGGGTCCAGTAGACAACACACAACTATTAAAAAAAACTTCTACATCCAAATTAAGCTGGTCGATTCAGTTCGTGATCAGAGCATCTCAATTTACCAAAAACAGTTTCTGACAGAACTCGATTGGGCTATAGATTTTCTAGTCTGTGACTGGAGTTAGGCGTGTAAACTGTAAAAGAAAGTACGCGTAAACTGTAAAAGAAAGTAGAGCAATTTGTTGCATCTTGTGAGCTGTGAGTCATAGAACAGTAGCAGAAACTCAGAAGCAGAGAGTGGGAAAACTGCAGCGAACTTGGTTTGTTCTTGCAGGATTTCAGAGAGAAATTGCAGTGCCTAGAACGTCAGAATGCTTGTTCTGTTTCTGCTTTCAGGGCCGGGCAAGCTAGACGGGACAGAAAGTGATTCGTGCTGTCGGAGAAGGTATGTATTGGTTATCCACCCAACTTGACTCGAGTTCATCCATCGGTATGAAACGTGCTTGTATTTACCAGTCCTATCAGTCCGAAAGTAGTATTATTTTAGGTCAATTCTAACGCATCTAGATTCTATTCTTTAGGTTTCTGAAACATTGTCCTCCCCTGCCACGCATGCCCTGTCAATTTTTACTTACCCCTGTTTGGAATATGGAACACGGGAAATCTTCTTAAATTTTACCGTATTTGATCTGTTTTATGCGAAATCCCAGTGAAAGTCCTCCATTCTAAACAGGGATAGTCTTTTTTTCTAATCATAATGTTCACTTAGTCGAACAGTAGAAAAGAGCCACTGAGCAATCCTACTCGGTCATCAGCATCCATCTTAATATCTTCACGTGGTTGTTATAGAAATGGGCTGTTCAGAGGGGTCAAGTAGAAAAAGACGATTAGTTCTCTACTCTGTAAAAGATTTAACAGGCTGGAAGCCCCCAGATGGGCCTGGCTCTATTTGGGCCCAACCGACTAAAGATGAGAATTGAACCCATCACTTCTAAACATACGAAGCTCCTCCTCCTTCTTCTTTTTGAAGGATCTCTTTTGTCTTTCGAAGCGCATAACCCCCAAAAGGAGAAGAGTACTACTATTTCACTACAACCAAATGGTCTCTCAGCTGAACAAGGTCCTTTTATTTTGAATTCGTAACGAAACTGTGGACTTGGAAATGTACAGCATTATTGTGCTATAGCACAGTTCAGATCCTAGAACAGCATAAAATTTGCAAATTATGCAGTAAAATTTGGGGGGAGACTAGGTCCTAATCTCGGTAGAAAAGTGCTACCTTTTCTGAACAATAGCTGTACTAGAGCATTGAAGGTAGCTTCCGAAGTATAGTCACAGGGATCGTGGGGGCATCCACGTTCTGGACTGGATTCATCGAGGTACGATTCATAGGATATGATATACTATCCCTATGTAATTTAGTTGGAAAAGTTAAGTTCCTCGGCCCCGGTCGACCCGTCCTTGGTGACTATGTTCTAGAGTATACGAGGCTCTATAGCTTCTGAATGCTAGAAGTCCGGCAGCTTCTGCAGGATTGCTGCGGCGAGCGCGCCCGTGAACTTGGGGTCGCTGGTGAGCGCACTGGCCATATGCTCCACCAGCGCCGTCCGGAACTCCGGTGACGAGACGACTCCCCCGTTCTTGGTGAGGTCCAGCGTGATGGTCGGCCCAGAGGAGTTGATGGAGATGGAGCACGGCACCGAGCCGCTCCGCGTCGCCGCGCACCCCGCGGGCAGCTCGCCGGCGATCGTGGGGCTTGGGTGGTTGTGCTCGCCCTCGTACGTCGCCACCAGCACCGAGCTGTCCTCCGCGCTCCTCTGCACCTGCTCGGCCATGGATCGCACCAAGAAGCGTAAAATTAGCGGCAAATTAGAGGGTTTTGAGCAATAATTGTAACTATACAAGCACAATGCTCATCGGATTGAGCAGAATCGCACGGTACCTTCTTCTTGACAGGGCAGGAGGGCGCGAAGGCGCACCGGAAGTAGGCTCTGGGGACGGGTTGTCGCGTGTCACCTTCTGCCCGTACTTCCGCCATTGATACCCATCTTTCACAACCTATATGAATGCCAATTTAATTTGTAATCAATACGATTACTAGAATTCACCATTGTTGTGATAAATGGAGGAGTAATTCAGATTCATGTTTGATTGGTTTGGACTTACGAGGTTCGTGTTCGATGGGTCTATCCGGGTGCAGACCCTCCTCACCTTGATCCTCCGGCAAGAGCCGTCGCTCGGCGGGCTCTCGACGTGGTCGGCATCGACCGTGCCGCCAGTCTTGTTGCTGTTGGCGTCCCAAGAATTCGACGTCTCCATGCTCTCCCTGCCCCTCTTCTTCCCCGCCAGCGACGTTGGCGACGCGGCCGGTGCGGCGCGCGGCGAAGGCGAGCCCTCGCCCTCGAAGCTCTGCCGCGCGATCTGGCTGCCGTACAGGTAGGCGATCATCTCGGTCAGCCTCCGGTTCTCCTCGCTCACCTGGGTGAGCTTGGCCTCCAGGATCTTCGCCTGGAATTATTTCACATCTCCATGATCAATTCAGCGCCTTCATTTCAGACAAGGCGAAGCAAACAGTGCAGTGACGAGGAGGGAGTGATCGGTCGGTTAATTACCTCCTCGTTGGCCATGGGATTGGCTGCTCCGCCACTGCCCATGTGCCTCGCCAGTGACGTCTCGCGCGCCGAGGGCAGCCCGACGCCGAGGTCGAGGCAGACCGGCGAGCAGCCGTCGCGCCGCGCCGAGTCCATCGGATCAGATCAGCAGCAACGCACGAGGCACGAGCCTGCAGCCTGCCTATAGCTCTGCAAGTGTTGTGCCTGGAGAATCAAACCACCAGTACAGGACACTTGAATGCTTGAGACGCCCAAGGACGTGGTAAATATAGGCGGGATTGGGGACCTGGGAGACAAGGTCGTTGGATTCGAACGAACGGTTGGCTGTGCTGTGTTGGTGTGAAAATTGTGACGAAATCGAGTGGAAAATATTGCCGAGTGCGATGATCGGACTGGCTTGTCGACGCATGGGCGAGTGGGCCGGCTGACGTCAGGAAGCGTACGTCGGCTGTGACCTTGTGGGGTATGAACACGGTGCTTGCTTATCTGGGTAATTTGGTTGCACGGTCGCATGGACGAAACTATTCACAGGATGGACGCAAGTCGTGTACGGTGCAAGGGGAGTTGGTTAGAACACGTCTCTCAAAGACTTAGTCTAGTCATCCCTTCATGTTCTGCGAGTTGGAAGTGCAAGTTCCTTGATACTGTCGATCTAGATGTTTTCTGCAGCTGAGTAGCTGAGTTACTTAGTTCAAAATATTTTTACAAAGAAAGTTGTAATTGGTTCAGTAACATCGCTTTCGTTCGTATTAAGAGAAATTATATGGCTTTAGAGACACACCGTAAAATGACACCACGAACAACTGGAAACCTTGAAAATAACACTGTCGTTGCATTTTCTGTGCGTCTTTAATAGAAAACACGTATGATGTGATATAATACAATTTTAATGCATATTTTACCCCTATTCTCTTTTCCCTCTGTCTCCAGCTTGACGACAGCTCTCTCTCTCTCTCTCTCTCTCTCTCTCTAGCTTGACGACAGCGTGGGTGGCGGCGGCACTCGGGTGGTGGAACGACAATGAGGGAGTGAGCATGGCGTGTTCCCGATCTTGGGGATCTTGTTTTTGAGGTTGAGGAGGGAGGAGGAGGTTCCGAGGATAGTAGCATCGATGGTATCTATGGCTATGCGAAGGGGCTTGGCGGCGGCGGTCCTGGGTAGTGGTCTAGCTTGGGCGCATCCACGGTGAGCATCAATGCAGTGGTTCAGAGCTCATGACACGGACGTGTGTGGCGTGGGGGAGGTTGAAGGCATCTAGTCGGCATACAAGGTGGCCAGGCAGACGACGCGACAAGCCAACAACGGTGTCCCGGCGAGGAGGCTGGTGAAGGGGCGGCTGGGCGAGGTTAGTAGGAAGAGGGGAAGACAAGGGGAGCTCAATTTCAGAGGGGGGGGAATTTGGGCGGTTTGGCGATGGTGGTTCAAGAAACAGGGCAGTAACTCACCGGCTCCCAAAACGGCGAGCAGAGCATCCGTCACCGTTTGATCCAACGGGCCCTGCCACCATGGCCACCGCAGGAGCGAGCTCAACGAAATTGTGACACCGCCTAGCTGGGCTTGAGGAAGCCGTGCGCCCAACTGCCGCTATGGGAGCAAGTATGGGAGCAAGCTCGAGGAGGTCGCGCCGTCGTCGAAGAAGCCAATTGAGGTCGAGGATGACGATGTGGAAGCCGCGCCGCCGCCGACTGAGGTCGAGGATGTGGATTTCATGGGGATATGCTCCAGATCTTAGGATGATGTGACAATTGGCAATGGCGTTTACGGTTTGTCGTTTCACGCGTTTTCGACAAAGTTCTGAGCTTCTTGCTCGAGGCGGTCCGGCCGGTCCTTACACGGCGATCCGACCGGTCCCATATCGGTCGGACCAAGCCATCTGAAGCGATCGGACCGGCGATGACCAAAAGTGTTCAAATCAGTGGGCCAAAAATAGGTGTTGTAGACAAGTAAGGGATCCCAATGCACTTGGTCTCATGATTTTTGGAGCCTCGGTGAAAAGTTCTATTGGTTTAAAGTTTTGAAGGTTTGGATTTTGGGAGCTTGAATTTGGCTAAGTCCTAAGGCGGTCCGGCCGCTCACGAGGAGCGGTCCGGCCAAGCCATGGGGCGATCGGCCGGCTCACTGGAGCGGTCGGGCCGGTAACTACTTGAACGTCGACCAACCGTGGCGATGTTGTTTTGTTAGGTCAAAGTCATTGGTTTCATGGCATATGATTTGCATGATGCATGTTTTGACTAACATGGGTCAAGTTGTGAAGAACTTGTTCCCGAATTCGTGTTTTCTTATGCGTGGTTGTGCGGTAGCTTGGTGGTCAACGACGGTCAGCGGCGAGGAGAATCGGGACTAGACTTGAAGAGTTGAGGTCGAGCGATCGGCGATGCGGGTGAGTCAACGACTCAAGCGTGACACAAGATGGACAAGGGTGACCTATTGGCGAATCCATGATGCATGGTGAAGCGGTTTAGGTCAAAAGGTTAAAGACGGCGCTTTGCGAAGCGTGCGTGTGTGACCCGTTTGTTAGTGGGCCTTAACGGGAGCCCAATTAAGTCAAACCCTAAGAGTTTTAGGCCTCCACTATAAATAGGAGGAGATGGTGGCTGCACCTCTCTCTCTCTCGCCTCTTTTGTTGCAAAACCCTAATTGGCTTAGGGGAGTTGAGGTGGAGGCTAGGGCTCTTTATGGTTTGAGGAGAATTTCGTGATCTTGGATTGACCACTGATCCATGATGGCGTGGGTGTAATCCAGCGACGATCACGTTCTTAATCAATGCAAGGTTTGCTTGAGATAAGTCTCTTTTCGTTCTTGCTTTCAATTTCGTGATTTTAGGGCTTTCTTTGATCCACGAGTTTTTGATTGATTCCTTCACGTGGATTAGCTTGCTGTGATGTGTGGGAACCCATCTAGGATCAATTTGATCATCAATCACCCACGAGCAAGCGATTGGATCTAGTTTTCACTTTTGCGGTTTGCACCCTTCTTCAATCAGATCGTAAAAGATATTTGTTCGTCCAAGAATTATCATAATTGTTGATTGGAATAGGTCCTTAATATCATAGAGAAGGTGTGTGCAAAGTTTCGTGAAGTTTGGAGTTGAGAATCAAAAGTTAGACCTAATTGTAACCGTCATCGGTACGTTTTCTTTGTTCGGAGCTGCCGGTCGGACCGCCCACATCGAGGTCGACCGATTTTCTTCTCCGATCGACCGCCCACACGGAGGTCGGACCGATTTTGGTGCCGGTCGGACCGCTTGCGTATAACAATGATCGAGACCGGCGACCTCTGTTAAGATTTGATTCTTGCGATTTTGTCGCATTGCTTAGGGGTTTAATTGGATTCAATACTAGTCTTCATTTGTCTTGATATATTGATCTTCATAGCTTCATCATAGCTATTGGAGTGAAATTGTGTTGAATTCATATTTTGTGAAAAAGTGGCGTGCTCTATTCACCCCCTCTAGTCGCCTTTACGGTCCAACAAGTGGTATCGAGCGAGTTAGTTCACTCTTGATCTTAACAGGTCTTTGAACTTTGGCGATGGATAGATTCACTACAAAACCGCATATGTTCAATGGACAAGACTATGCCTATTGGAAGAATCGTATGCGAGTATTCCTTGAGAGCGAGGACAAGCTATATGGGGCGTTGTTCGATCCCGCTCATTATTCACGAGGTTGAAACTCACATACGTGGTTCTTTTGGCTAACAACAACAAGGCCAAGAATCTTTTATATGGTGCACTTGGTAGATAAGAATATGATAGGATTTGCAATTTTGCATTGCGCTTACGAGATTTGGAGCACTCTCGAAACATATCATGAGGTTCGTCCCAAATTAAGAAAGTCGTCAAACAATCTATAAGCGTGATTATAACAAATTTGAGATGCGTCTGGAGAGAGCATCGATGACATTTTCGATCGTTTAATAAAATGATTAATCAAATGAAAGTTGTTGATATTGAATATTCTCAATCTGAAAATGCCACCCATCTCTTGGTGCAATCAACACCAAGGAGTGGGAGATGAAGGCTCTTGCTATAGAAGAGAATGTTGATCTTTCGAGTCTTACTTTAGAATTGCTTTATAGTAAACTCAAGACTCATGAAATTAAAAGAGTTGATCATCCCAAGAAAGATAATTTAGCTTTGGTAGCAGATCCTCACAAAAGTCTTTTGATGACTCTTTTGAATCTTCTTACGGATTTTCATTTGCTTGCTTATCTGCGATTTACGAGGAGGAGCTTGAAAATATTCTGAGACGAGTTAGCCCTTTTAGCTAAAAAATTCACAGGCTTACAACAATGTGAGAAATAAAAGAGAGGTGGTCTGTTACTTGCTATGAGTGTGGAGAGCTTTACCACATCAAGACCAATTGCCCCAAGCTAAAAGGTAAGGGTAAGCACGGGGAGGAGAAGGCGACTTGGAAGAAGCCTCATGAGAACAACTCGAGTATGATCTTTGTCAAGCTCATAAAGGCCGCTCACGGGTCCTTGCCGCTTTTGGAGAGCAATCCATTAGTGATGTGGACTCGGGAGCGAAGAGGAAAAGAAAGGAAGGCCAAGGACTTTCTTGGCATGTGCTTCATGGTGACGACAAGCGACATTGATAATGATGAGGTATCTTTTTCTTATGATGAGCTTTACGCTAAATATAATTCTATAGTTGAGCAAGTGCTTAGTCAAGATGAAGCGCTAGAATTTGTCATGACTAAAAATAAGAAACTAGAGTAAAAATTGGTAAACTAAAACTAGAACTTGCAAATGTTAAGACTCTTGAACCTGATGAATGTTTATCTTGTCATGATATGCACTCAGAATTGGCTAAACTGCAATCTGCTCACAATATTGCTTTACAACAACTTGAAAATGCTAGAACTGAGCTAATTGAAATTAAATCTGCTCCTTGTGAAAAATGTTTAGAGTCTAGCAAGTTGATTGCTTCTGATGTGATTGATTCTAGCACTTGCACTTCATGCTTAGAAAAGAGCGTGAAATCAAAGATATCTTAGAAGCTTCTAGAGTCAAATATGCTAAGCTTAAGGACAATATTGAAAATACTACTTGTGCTTCTTGTTCCACTCTTAAGCTTGAAATTGCTTTATATAAGGAGAAATCTATGGATAAAACTTGTGATGCTTGTGTTAACTTGAGAAAAGAAAATGCTTACCTTCATGATACATTAGAAATTTTCTAAAGGTAAGAAACAATTAAACATGATTCTTGACAAGTCTAAAACTCCTTATAAGAAGCAAGGTTTAGGATTCAATTCTTTTCAAGACAATTCAAACCCAAAAGTCATTCAAGTCTTGGAAAAGGTTTAATTGAATTCAAAACCCAACTGCAAAAACATCTTTTAAATCTGCGAGTTTTGCCCAACCTTGTATTAATTCAAATGGTGCTTCTTCTAGTGGTACCAAGTACCATTGTACTTATTGCAAGAAAGGTGGGCATTTGATTGAATTCTGTTGGCGTAGGTTGAAAAATGATAGGAAAAATCTTGATAGAATTTCATTCAGGCAACCTAGAGCTTTTATGAGACATAATAACACTGAAAGGAATAAACACGGATTAGGATTTCTCTCACATGCTAATCATCATGTTTCTACATATCCTAATTCTCATGTTCTTGATTGCTTGGTCGGCCATTGGTGGTCACCGGTCGACCGTTTTAGTCGCCGATCGGCCTTGAGACAACGCGTCGACCAGCCTGAGACGATTTAATTCCCATGTTAACAAACATTGCTCATAGCGAATTTTAGATGAAATCAAGGATAACATACGCTTTGCATACTACTTCATGACGCGTGTGTCAAGATCTTGGGTTCCCAAGTCTTGTTTAACTAACTTGATGTCGAGACACATCGTTCTTCGTGCCTTGATTTTTCGGGATTGCCGCGGAAGAGGAAGGGCACGTGCTTTGTCGACTCATTGTTCACATCATATTGCAGGAGACTCAAGATGGTTCACCTCCTTCATGCGGTCGACGGGTTTCAAGCATCTCGAGAACTTCCCATCGCTGACCGTTAAGCTCTTATTCGGTACTTACACTCTACTCTCTTTATATGGCATTTGATATTCTGTTCTTTATCCTTGTCCATTCGGGGTTTTTCTTATTACGATTGTGCGGTCATCGGCTAGATAGGAAGAGTACCTCAGCGCTTGTCACCCACTAGGCACCGTTTTGTCTTTTGTGTTTATCCTCACCAAATCTTTAGACCCAACTAGGTTTGCCACCTTGAGAAGCGAGTTAGGGTTATTTATCCTTATGGGTTGGTTTGAGGGGAGTTTGATCTTTTCGATCTTTCCTTGTTCTTTTGATCTTTTATTGTTCTTTTACGAACTTAGTGATTTTTTTGAACTTTTTAGATTTTAGGCCTTTTAATTGCATCTCATTGTGTCATATTGCATTCATATGAAAAATACAACAAGTAGTATGAAAAATTCAAAAAAAAATGCATTGTAATATAAGATTTTACCTTATCTTTTAAAATTGATGAAGCGTTGCCTATTACCCTTTAGAGCTTTTGTATTTCAATTCTTGCTCAATGTCATGTCTAGTTCTTTGACTTGCTAGAATTATCATGCTTTTACATGTGTAGCTAAGTCTTTGCTATATGAGCTAGAACCTTTTAAACAACTCAAACTAAGAAATTGCAATTTGTGGATGTTTTAGCGAGTTGCGTAATTAGTGCTCCTCTTGTGACATTGGCCTGTCGAATTGCTTTGTTAGCTCTTTGATCTAAAATTGACCATTACTTGAGCTTTTGTGTTCTTGAGATTCTAAAAGCTGCTCTTGTGAAAAATGAAAATCAAGATTGTCTTATGCTTAAATTGTGCCAAACTATTCTTACGAGGCCTTGTCAAATGACATGAACTTGGAGATAGTTTGATGAACGAACGATCTCATGGGGATTGCTTGTCGAAATGACATGAACCTCAAGATTTGTCGCCCGGTAGAAGCTTAGAAAGAGTTTGTGGATGGCTCCTAGTCAGGATCTTCTTTACTAAGATATACCTTTAATCAACTTTTGGTCGAAGCTTAGGATGAGTTTGTGGATGGCTCTAGTCCGAGGATCTTGTCACTAAGTTAGATCATTAGTCAACTTCAATATTCAATGCAAATGAGAAAAATGTTGACAAATAGGCGTTTACAAAATATTGAGCAAAATGATTCAATACGGGACTTGATTGACTCTTCTTGTGGTCTTTGTTAGATTTTTGATCTCACTTTGTGATTTGACATGGCCAATTTCACTTTAGGATCCTGTTGATGAACTTCTTTGAATTTGAAGCGTTGCTTAAATTGATAAAATCTAATGCTTTACTTTTGAGCCTTTGTGCTTAGCTTTGATATATATGTCTTACCATGATCTTGCTAGCGTTATCGGGCTTGATATCTTTGTTTGTGCAATATTAGAGAAACTACATTGTTCTTTTGGGTAATCTCCAAAGCTTCTTATCAAAAATTGAAAAATACAAAATTGAAGCCACTCCATTGCACTTCATGCATATTCCTCTTTATGCTTCTTTTGTTTTTGCTTCTTTCTTTATTCTCTATTTGTTATTCTGGATGAGAGGAAGGCGTGATTCCTTGATGAATCCATTGTCAAAGGGGAGAAGATGTGTTAAATGAAAAGATATTTCTTTGGGAGAAGATGTGTAATATTTATTTGCTACTCTTATTTGGAGAAGATGTGTTAATGAGAAGATTGGGGAGAAGTTTATACAAAGGGGCGAAAATTTGAAATTTGATGATCATAGTGAGGGGAGTTCTTGAGTTGCATTCTTATTGTCTTATTGAATATTACGAACTTGAATTGCATTCTTTTATACTCACAATGATCATAGGTCAATTGAACAATTGTTCTTTCATATGGACCTCATGTGAGAATTTTGACCCTTTTAAAATCAAAGTTTTATGCTTTCTTTTGCCTTGTCTTACATGCCTATACTATTACGATGCCGGCTTGGTCATGTTCATTGCTTTTTCTTGCTTATGGACCAAGTTGTGCCTTTGTCTAAAGCTGCGAGTAAACTTCGTTTTCAAACCTCTTACTTACATTTTGGATAATTGCCAATGTGTTCATCAAGGGAGATTGTGGATTTCATGGGGATATGCTCCGGATCTTAGGATGATGTGACAATTGGCAATGGCGTTCTGGTTTGTCATTTCAGCGTTTTCGACAAAGTTCTGAGCTTCTTGCTCGGCGGTCCGGCGGTCCTTGCAATGGTCCGGCCGGTCCCATATCGGTCGGGCCAAGCCATCTGAAATGATCGGACGGCGATGACCAAAAGTGTTCAAATCAGTGGGCCAAAATAGGTGTTGTAGACAAGTAAGGGATCCCAATGCACTTGGTCTCATGATTTTTGGAGCCTCGGTGAAAAGTTCTATTGGTTTAAAGTTTCCGAAGGTTTGGATTTTGGGAGCTTGAATTTGGCTAAGTCTAAGGCGGTCCGCCGGCTCACGCGAGGCGGTCCGGCCGCCATGGAAGCGATCGGCCGGCTCACTGGAGCGGTCGGGCCGTAACTTCTGAACGTCGACCAACCGTGGCGATGTTGTTTTGTTAGGTCAAAGTCATTGGTTTCATGGCATATGATTTGCATGATGCATGTTTTGACTAACATGGGTCAAGTTGTGAAGAACTTGTTCCCGAATCGTGTTTTCTTATGCGTGGTTGTGCGGGTAGCTTGGTGGTCAACGACGGTCAGCGGCGAGGAGAATCGGGACTAGACTTGAAGAGTTGAGGTCGAGCGATCGGCGATGCGGGTGAGTCAACGACTCAAGCGTGACACAAGATGGACAAGGGTGACCTATTGGCGAATCCATGATGCATGGTGAAGCGGTTTAGGTCAAAAGGTTAAAGACGGCGCTGCGAAGCGTGCGTGTGTGACCCGTTTGTTAGTGGGCCTTAGCGGAGCCCAATTAAGTCAAACCCTAAGAGTTTTAGGCCTCCACTATAAATAGGAGGAGATGGTGGCATTTGCACTCTCTCTCTCGCCTCTTTTGTTGCAAAACCCTAATTGGCTTAGGGAGTTGAGGTGGAGGCTAGGGCTCTTTATGGTTTGAGGAGAATTTCGTGATCTTGGATTGACCAGCGATCCATGATGGCGTGGGTGTAATCCAAATGACGATCACGTTCTTAATCAATGCAAGGTTTGCTTGAGATAAGTCTCTTTTCGTTCTTGCTTTCAATTTCGTGATTTTAGGGCTTTCTTTGATCCACGAGTTTTGATTGATTCCTTCACATGGATTAGCTTGCTGTGATGTGTAGGAACCCATCTAGGATCAATTTGATCATCAATCACCCACGAGCAAGCGATTGGATCTAGTTTTCACTTTTGCGGTTTTGCACCTTCTTCAATCGGATCGTAAAAGATATTTGTTCGTCCAAGAATTATCATAATTGTTGATTGGAATAGGTCCTTAATATCATAGAGAAGGTGTGTGCAAAGTTTCGTGAAGTTTGGAGTTGAGAATCAAAAGTTAGACCTAATTGTAACCGTCATCGAGCCGTTTTTTTTTCTTTGTTACGGAGCTGCGGTCGGACCGCCACATCGAGGTCGGACCGATTTTCTTTTGTCCGACCGCCCCACACCGAGGTCGGACCGATTTTGGTGCGGTCGGACCGCCCGTATAACGTGATCGACGGCCGACTCTGTTAAGATTTGATTCTTCTTGATTTTGTCGCATTGCTTAGGGTTTAATTGGATTCAATACTAGTCTTCCATTTGTCTTGATATATTGATCTTCATAGCTTCATCATAGCTATTGGAGTGAAATTGTGTTGAATTCATATTTTGTGAAAAAGTGAGCGTGCTCCTATTCACCCCCCCCCTCTAGTCGCCTTTACGGTCCAACAGAGGACGATGACAAGGAAGCTGTGTCGCCGCTGGGCGTGGTTGATGATGAGGAGGCTTTCTTCGTTGAGGAGGAAGCGAGCGGTGGGGTGGTGGCGCGGGTGGGAGGCGAGTAGGGTTAGGGAGGATAGTGGTGAGGAGGCACCACAGAGCTTAAGAAGGCACGAGGTAGTAGAGGACGTCGGCAAGGAGGTGAAGGTGGGGCTAGAAGGAGGGTGTATACATTGTCTTACTCATCCCCTGTCTCTTAATAGAGAAAATATGTCTACAATGTTATTTTTAAGATTTTTCGGTTGTGGTAGTGTCATTTTACCGTCCGTCTTCAAAACGACGTGACCAATTTTCTTTTCTTTTTCTTTCTTTCTTTGCTTTGTCACGTACGGCGTGACCTGGTGCACGACTGCAGAAAGAACGCGAACAGAGCTATTACCCGTGGGCCCGGCGGTGGCTGCATGTGCCGGTGCCGCATCACGATTTTTGATTAAAATATAGTACAGAGAAAAAAGGTGCATTAGTCATCGATTCTCCTCGGAAGTCTCTGTGAATGCTGTTGACTTAACGCTAGTCGTCGATCCCCGTACGTCGCGGCTCGCGACTTTCTCCGCTTGTTTCGTTGGATTCACGTCCGGCTGCTTTTTTAATCTGATGCTCAACATGACGTGTTGCGAGTGTCGTCATGGATGCTCGTGGGGTCCCACGTTGGTTGAAACTGAGATATATGACGCCGTCGTTGCATGGTTAACATTTGACTACCAGTGTTCTACTTCACATTACGTCTCTACACTGTTAAGATCCTAATTCTGTGTGAAATCATGATTTGTTATTACCATACAAAATAGTAGGCTGGACCTTATATAATATATAAAATCGCGATTCTTAAAGCACAGTCCTGTCATAATGCCACGATCCGAGCTTTTGAAGCAAATATCGATTCAGTGCTTTTTTTTTTTAAAAAAAACCTATCCTATGATTCCAATCTCACTAACACAAGAAGGATCCTACTTAACATCATGATTCCATCAATCCTGGCGAGAATCCCAATTCCCAAATGCTTAAGCCGAATGCGAAGGCTGGGTTAAGCAATACGTACGTATGAAACCCCTCTTTAGGAAATAAAAACAAGAAATCATGTAAGCATGGTTATCTACTGAGAAAAGTGAAACCATCATGGTGGAAACCTTCTACTTCGGCCAAACTGAATGGTGCCGGCCGGCATGTATGTAGTCAAGTCAAGAAGTTAACATTATCTCAAAACCAAACCCCAAGAGGTCAAATAACGATCGGGCCTGATTACCCTATCCAATTCTCCTTTTTCTAAATATACGTTTACACATCCATCCTTGGGTACGCACAACATTATTTCAACGGTTTTGCTAAATAACATTCGACTATTTTTTTGTCAAAACAGTCGAATTTTCCTCAGTCCAATATGTTTTGAGATTTGTACTTCTTCTAATCTGATGAATTAGGTCATAATTTATTATAATTTTTTCTTCAGAACATATAACGAGTTCATAAAATTGTCTCAAGGTATATGTTAGAGTTTGAATCATGTGATAAAAATATGAGTTATTAAGACTTTCGATAATAATTAAAGTGATCAGAAATATGAGTTATTAAGACTTTCGATAATAATTAAAGTGACCAGAACAAACTTACATAAACATATAATGTAATTTATGTATAATGAAGTTGTAAATGGACTAAAATTTGACTTTTTAAGGCTGAACAAACGGTCGAATATTATATAGACATGCCTTTATTTCAAGTGGTAATATCTGCGAATATTCGCTTCTTTTACTTTCTAATTACCTTTGTGCACACAACATTGCACATGCATTCTTGTCAATGGTAGAACGAAATCAAATGAATCAATGGAGTTCGCATGATTTTTGACTCGCCTTTTCACCTTTCCATGAAGAAAGAAAAGAGAAAATACATAGAACGAGAGTACTACATATCATGCATATTATATACTATTTGTTGAGTATGGGTGACTCGTATCCTAACCCATTAGGACTTGGAGATATATTTCTATAAGGTTTCCTATCATTTCTACTTCCTTTTGGAGGAAAAGTAGGGGTACTATATAAAATCATGAGGGGTGGTTATGGAGAACACAAGACAAAAATCAACTCATCTAAAACAAAAAGTGTACAAGAGGATTAGAGGTTAGGTTTTTTTAGCACTAGATTCTGGTATAGGGTAAGGATTTGAGAGTATTAAAAGGTTCGAGAGGGTTGTGAGAGGGCGATAATCACTTGTACTTTTTTAAGGTTGTGCTTAATGAATTTGTGGTTGGCTTCGCCAAATCTTTCTCTCTCGTCGTGATTGTTTCATCGCCATTATTTGGTTCTCTCTATGAGATTCATCTACTTCGTTCTTCATACCGTGCACACTCGTGTCGTATCTCGCAACTATAATCTAACCTAGGAGCATAAGAAGGAGTATCATAGTATAAAAATGGTATAAGAGTCAAGACCAGATTAATCTGATTTGTGAGAAGGCTGGCAAAGTGTCAGGTGACATAAAATCAAGATCGTTGACGACGATGTGGAATCAAGTTCAAAATTTTGACAGCGTAAGAAATTTCAGCGTGTGGCAGCGTGTGATGAAGGATGTTCATGTCGGGCAAGGGTTCATCGATGCTCTTGAAGAGGACAAACCGAAAAAGACGTTCGTTGAAAAATAGAAGGTGATGGAGCAGAAGGTGAGTACAATCCATCTGTCTCTCCGATACGGTAAAGTACTTAATGATTAAGAAAAATATGGGAAAAATTATGGAGTGGCCTAGAAGAATTGTATATGACAAAGTCGCTAATAAACCGATGGTGCTGAAGCGGCTACTGTAGAGATTGTGCATGAAAGAAGGCACGCGGTTCTTTGACCACCCCGATGTCTTCAATAAGCTTATCACACAACTGACTAATATGGATGGGAAAATTGAGCAGAATGACAAGGTTGACATATTGGTGTCATCTCTAACACCGTCATGGGAGCAATTGTTGATGAACATTATCGTCAGAAAAAACACTCTTAATTTTAATGAGATAGTGGTATATCTATTGGAGGCAGAGTCCTTGAAGAAACCATTAGGTTCTTCATCCTCGAGTGATCAAACATTGACTGTCATAGGTGTTGTAGGAAAAAGAAAAAGTCATAGGAAGAAGGACAAGAGCAAGGACACGTGTATGTTATCTATGTGACGATGAAGGTCATATGATAAAAAGTTATCCAAATTTGAAGCAAATGGGGAGAGCATGCTCAGTGACGGTAGCGAAACATGATTCAGATGTACTAGTCGTCATTAACAGATACTTCTTATTGATGGATATTAGATTTAGGTTATTACTTCCATATATGTTCGCGAGAGAGATGTTTGACGAAAGATCTCTACACCTGACACATTGAACTATTCACTTAGCAGATTGCAAGGAGTATGCAATTACTAAGGTGAGGACGATTACATTGCAGATGTATAATGGAGCACATCACACATGGACGGGAGTTTAGTATGTTCCCAGCTTAAAGAACAATCTAATATCTGTGAGGTTGCTTGAACTCGATGGTTGTGAGGTATCAATTTGAGGTGGAGTCATTAGAGTTACTAGCAAAGGGTGGGTGATCATGAAAAGTATATGGAGCAATGGATGATACTGATTAATGAGTAATCATAAACGAAGAGTAGCCAATGGGAGGTTTGATAAAAATCTTGATTAGGAGAAGGAAATCGTGTCGTCAATGGCGGTAGGTACTCAATCTCATCTGAGTTGTGTGCGAAACTGCAAAGACGATTGGAAAATCTAGCAGGGCAAAGGCGAATGTGCGAGCTGTTGGAAGAAGGAAGACATGGTGGGACCAACCACGCGGTACTGACCTACAGTGGAGCTCGAAGGCGATACAAACCTATGGCAAAGAGGGCTATAGGAACAAAAGGCATGGTAACTAAACTATATAACAAAGAAGCTCTTAGGTGGAGGATCCAGGCGGACTAGCCGGAATAACGATACACACATTGCAGTGATGTGCACGAGCCCCTATGGTGGGAGGCACTCCTAGAGGTGGGAGGAAAAAGAAAATAAAATGGAAAAACAAAAATACCAGAGCCGATTTGGAGCGAGTTCTTAGATGAGCACGATGACTTCAATGGATAGGAGTCAAGGTGTATATTGTTGAGTATGAGTGACTCATATCCTAACCTAGTAGGACTTGAAGATGTGTTCTACAAGGATTCCTATCCTAATTCTATTCCCTTGTAGAGGATAACTAGGAGCAATATATAGAGTAACGAGGGATTATCATAGAAAACACAAAACACAAACTAACTCATATAAAGCAAGAGGTACATGACAGGATTAGAGACTAGCTTATTATTTAGTACTAGATTCTTGTATGTGGTAACGATCCGAGAGTATTAAAAGGTTTAAGAGGGTTGTGAGAAAGCGACAATCCTTGTACTCATTTGAAGTTATGCTTAAAGCAATTGCGGTCGGCTTCACCAAATCTCTCTCTCTCTCTCTCTGTGTGTGATTATATCATCGTCGTTATTTGATTTCTCTCAACGAAATTCATTTACTTCCGATACCGTGCACGCTCGTATTATTTCTCACAAACTCTGATATAATATGAGGCTACTACGCGTAAGAAACGGTACGAGAGTATAACACTGTTCCTCATGAGATTTCCAGTTCAATTCAAGCGTCCATATTTCTCTAACCTGGGAGGACCGAAAGGTTTTAATTACTCTCTCACGTTTTCTTCCAGAATATAATGAACTAAAATACAATTACCGATCGAAGGTGTCCATCGAAAACCGCCGCACGTTTTGACCTGTGAAGCTGAGCATTCAAATTTGTAGCTTTGGTCATTGATCTCCCATATATTACTCCCTCATATGATGAAGATTCTCAAGCATAATCAATGGATGGATAATTTAATTGGTCCTGATCCCACGGATGATGGGATTGGAATGGGAGATTAAACCAGCTGATTCTACCCAGACCCAAGACCAACCAATCTTAATGGCACAAACCACTCAGATATTAAATCATTAAGCTTCTTCCTAGCAAGTTCCCTGTCCATGTGGTATTGTGACTGGTGCATGTCGCTTGAGGAGGAACAAATCCTCCGCATGATATTATGCCATTATTTGGTAATGACGTCAGTGATCCGACGTCAGCGATCCTTCGTCAGCATATGAAGTAGGATAAGTCACGGTCAATACGTAGGTCCGTACTTATAACGGTTCCACCTCCCGTGATTTATGGCAGATCGTGGATATCACGTGAATATATTTATAATCTTATGATGACGTTACAATTGATAATGGTGTTGAGGGTTTGTGAAAATATGTGTTTTCGGCAAAAGTTTAGATGTTGTCAGACAATAAGCGGTCAGGCCAGCATGTATGGCCGTCTGATCGGTCACCACTGGAGGTCTGACCGGCCAAGCATCGGGTGTAGTGGCTTGCAGTCAGATAGATCATGGGCGGCGGTCTGACCCGCCATTAAGTGGCTTTTAGTTTAGAGTTGGGCCAAAAATAGAGGGTGTAGGCAAGAGAGTGGATTCTCCTACACTTGGTCTCATAATTTTTGGAGCCTCAAGTCAAAAGTTCTATTCGTTTAAAATTTTTGAAGAGGCTTCGGATTTCTAGGGAGTAAATTTGGCTAAGTCATTTTGCTGGGTGGTTAGACCAGCCATGGGTGGCAGTCTGGCCGATTTTGACTTGTTCGCGGCGATGATTGTAAGTTAGGTCAAGTTCATAGGTTTTGGTGCATATGTGTTGCATGATGTATGTTTTGACTAACGTGTGTCAAGTTGAGAAGAACTTGTTCTAGAATCGATTTCTTGGTCTATTGTTGGGCGGTCGATTTGGAGGTCAACGACTGTCAACGGCAAGAATGATTGGGGCTAGGCTTGGAGAGCTGAGGTTTAGAACGATCGAGGATGCCGGGTAAAGTCAATGTACTCTAACATGGCGCAAAATGAACAAGGATGACCGAACGATAAGTTCGGTGCGACATGTTGCATCAAGTGGCGCGAGGGTCGGTGCAAGTGCCATGGTGGTTTCGGTGGGAGCCGGATGAGAGAGACTTGCCGACATGAAGAGGACCGTTGATCAACCTACACGTGGCGAAGTATGGGATTGCTTCATGAAGTTTGGACTCGGTCTTTGGAGAAGGATCGAGAAGGGGTATTTTGGTAACTTCACGAAAATACCATTTTGATGGTTTTTGGCTAAACCGCGACACAAGACAGCGCAAGGATAAGTGGTTTAGGTCAAGAGAAGATAATGACAGTGCTTTGAAATGCGTGTATGAGTGAAACCCGTTTGTGTTTGGGCTTAACAGGTGCCCATTAGGAATATCCTTCTAGAAGCTAGTCTCCACTATAAATAGGGGAGGGTGCTGATTGTGCACCTCCATACCCTTGTATTGAAGAAACCCTAGTTTGTGTTTAGGGAGAGGAAAGTGGAGAGGTTAGGGTTCTAGAGAGTTGGATTGATTGTGTGTTCAAATGTTGAGTCTTTGTTCTCCAGGATGGAGTGACTGTAAACCAATATCAATCTCGAATTAATCCAAGCAAGATTACTCAAGATGAGTCTCTTATTGTTCTTACTATCTCTTTTGATTTTGATTTTCTTTGATCCTTCGGTTTTCCTTTGGTTTCTGGTCTGGATCTTGCTTGCTGTGACATGTGGGAATGTATCTAGGATTATCTTGATCATCTATTACCCTCGAGCAAGTTTTCGGATCATACTTTAGTCTTGACTCGGTTTTGAAGCAACCTTCACTCAAATGGAAAAATGTCATAACTTTGGTAGTGATTTTCACGATATTTGATTGGAATAGGTTCCTGATATCTTAGAGAATGTATGTTTCAAGTTTCGTGAAGTTTGGAGTTGTGGATCAAAAGGTAAACCAATTTGTGATTTCGAATTCAAACTGATTTTACTGTTCATCGGGCTGGATGTTAGACCGCCCCATGGAGAGGTCAGACCGCTAGGCTGAGATGTCTGACCGCCCAACTCATTGTGAATTGAGTTTTTGGTGATTTTTGTTATTTTGTTTCGGGGTTTCGATTGAATTTGGTACAAGTCTTCCGCTATGTTTGTACATTGATCTTCATATCTCACATAGCTATTGAAGTGAAAAATGTGTTAAATCCGATCAAAGTGAAAAAGAGATCGTGCTTCTATTCACCTCCCCTCTAGTCGTCGTTTCGGTCCAACACAAATTGCTAATGAAAGATTAATAGGCACAGCCTGCCATAACAACATACTTTTCTACGTATTATCACTTTTTAAAATGACGATTATGGTGCAATACTCTTGTTTTTTTGAGCGTATATATCTGCGGTTTTTACTCGCATGGGTGGGAGAAAAGCAGGCAGGGGATTTTGTACCATCGCTATGTGTTTTTTCTTTGTATTGTTCACATGAGAAATTCAGACGTAATTGTGTGTAACATTTAGTCCGCACAAAAGTTGCTAGAAAAAAAAAACATGTATCCGATGTTTGCTTAATTCAGTAAGACAACTGGCTAGGATGATGGCAATGCCCGGACCGCTCGTGAATTAGCGGTTAAGACTAGCCAAGTCAACGGGCAATGAAGTCATTAGCAAAAAAATTACGTCTCCACTTATAAGATGTTTACCATCCACGCATTCCAAAACGGTCTTTCTCATCCGAGCTGTGCTTCATGATCGCTACTTAATTGGCATGATGCATGATTGCAAAACAGTGATGAAATATGTGACGTAGTCAATATGACGTCATCGAGAAAAACTGTCTAACGGGGTTGACGCGAATATCGTCTGGTCCACGAACATTATATATATATATAGCCTAAAAAATAATATGCAAATTTCAGGACAAACCTCGGGACTGCACTAACTTATAGAAATTGGTGACTCGCGTTTTTAGAGACCAATCATTGAATTTGTAAATGTCAATATGGTTATAAGGTTGGACAACCAAAATTCAGAAAAACCTATGAGTTTTAAGTGTGCAACTAAATAACAAGTTTAAGGATCAGCATGCAGTTGGTGTGCAATGTAGAATCTAGTAATATTAGTAGTTGTAAATTCAACCAACGAAAAAAAATCCCACATGCTTAATGTCTTAAAAATGAATCGTTTCGTTGGTATATTAAACGTAGCTATAAGAATAGAATGGTTCAAATTAATTGAGGCCAGCTAACCCTGTACTTTTGCTGATACAACATCATTAAATTTATCATCTCTCTATTATCAACCCTACCCTTCAGTACTAGTAGTAGATATTTAGTACTAGCTCTAGATCTTTACTCCCTCCGTTCCTAACAAATGTTATTCTAGGTTTTTGCACATCTACAAAAGATTGTATTACCCTCCTTGATTAAATCACTTATTGAATCACTTATTGCTTTTTGGTTGGTGTGTTACTCTATTCTATAGTAATAAATGATCTTTGAAATAATCAAAAGGGAGTGGTATATAAGGGAAGATGGTAGAAAGTATATTTAGGAACAAAATTTGAAAGATAGAATGAAAGCATTTGGAAACCGAGAGAGTAATCAATAAAGGATCCAGTCGGTCTTAAGTTTTCAAAATAATTGATAGCTAGAGAGGTATTTCTATAGTATCATATCAACCGTCGGTTAACATTTCTATATCTGTAAAATCTTAAGTGGAAGAGAGAAGTATAGAGAGAAAGGAAATCATCTCTTCTCAAATGTACCATCTCTACACACTAACCAAGATGAGAGATGCGTGAGAATCAGAATATTAAAATTTAGCATGAATGTTGAGAGATGAGTGATAGCTTATTAAAGTTGTTATCTTTAAATATATCTTTTAATGATATAAAATTGATATAACAAAATTAAAAACGAGATGCCCTGACGGAGTCTTCCAGGCCAGGAGATATGTGATTAACCACCGGTGGCTTTTGCATAAGAAGTCAAGCACAGGTCAACTTCTTCAAGTCGTATTCTCTGAGGGGCTGCTTTTCGTCTAGAATTCCAACACCACGTACGAGAAAGTGAAAACGTCCCGTGGTGTGTCCGATTGCTGAGTTGAGTGACGCATTCCTCCAGGCTCCAGCTACGTCACCTCCCTGACGTCGGTATTGGTTCTAGTACAAGTCAACAGCTAGCTAGCTTGGCAAACGCATGCTTCTTTATGGGTGCGTGTCAGCGTGTGCTCATTTCGCACAAATTCAATGTTAAGTTCATTAAAAAAATCAATGTTATGAATATCAAGAGAAGTAACTCCAGTGCCTGTGCATGTATTCAGTTGGAACAATGCTGCTGACTCTTGTTGGTTGATCTAGGGCGTTCATATTGAATCCGATGGCCATTCTTTTTTCAGAAACACACTAACACACATGGCATGGATGGAGAGGTGATGGGTGCTCCACTGGCGAGCCTCGGCGACATGCGAGGCGATGGTGGCAGACGACGGGTGACGTGCGGAGGCTATGGCTCCCAGCAGCGAGCCGGCGGCTCACATCGGCGGCGGCAGAACGTGGCGACGGCGGGCACGGGTAGGCGGTGGCAAGAAGCGGGCTGAGGCGCTGGTATGTATCTGCATATCCGGTCGGATAAATACCCTATTTTCCCCTTACCGATGCTATTTAGTCGGATATAATGTCTCCCGATTTCTCTACCGAATCCGATGCAAACTATCCGTTACCGATACCGAATTCCATCCCTGGATTCAGTACTGGATCGGTCGGGAATTACCCGACCCGTTTGCACCTCTACACACAAGCGCCAAGCCATGTCTCGCTACCACCTCTGTCATCTTCCTCCCATTGGTCATCATTGTCGCTGTGTGTCACCTCACACCACCTTCTCATGGTGAGCTGGCTTTGCCTCCTCTTGCCTAGCCTCGTCTCGCTTTCTTTCTTCATCACCTTTGGTTTAGAGTCGATGTTGCCCAATTCTTCTCTCTTTGGTGTTCGAGGATGAGGTCATCTTGTTGCCTCTTCAGTCTTCCTTGGTCTAGCATCGTCACCTCGATGCCTCTATCCTTCCGTCTTGATTATACGAGGGTGAAGGGCATGACTCTGTTATATAAAAGGGAACTTTTTTTGAAATAACACCCTTCTCTCTCTTGAAATTGAAGAGAATGTATTTATTGATGTCTCTATAGGAAACAAGAGTAATTTCATAACGGTATTGGCCAAAACTGATAGTATTAAGTTAGTCATATTAGTATTTATTTTCTATTTCGGTTTCTATTGTCAGTTTAGGAAAGTAGAAACAAAATCAGAGTCCGACTCATCTTGCTCTGAATCCGGTTCGGTTTCTGAGCTTTGCCGGATTGGTAAACAGTGTATATTCAGAGTCTATATAAGAAAGCAAAAACACAAAAAAGATTGCAAGTTCTTGTAGTGCCAAACTGAGTCTACTATGATTGCAATATTGATTCCTCCAATGTGATTCGTGTGTGTGATCAATTGAGGTCCAAATTCTAATGTTTGGTATCAGAGCGAGAAGCTTTTGTTGCAAGGTGCTACTGAAGTCTTCTTGCAACAAGAGAAGGAAATACTCATGGCTGGAGTCGTATCTTCATCAGGAGCTGGAGATGCATACCCGTAGCTCACGAAGGACAACTATACTGTCTGGGTGATGAAGATGTGAGTAGTCTTGCAGGCTCAGGAGGTGTGGGAGGCTATTGAACCAGTCGGCAATGCATTCAAGAAGGGAGGCGCAGAATACCAAAAAGACAGATTGGCTTTGTCCGCAATCTATCAAGCAATCCCATAAGCTCTCATGTCCACGCTTGCCAGAAAGAACTCGACAAAAACAACATTGAAGGCGACTGAGACTGCTCAAATCGGACATGAAAGAGTCCGTGAAGCTAAGCTGCAGACTCTCAAACGAGACTTCGAGGATTTGAAGATGCAAGACGACGGGTTAGTGTAAACTTTCGCCGTTCATCTATCATCTATTGTCAGCAGTATCCGTGGGCTCGGTGAGAAGCATCTGGAAGAAATCAACGCAGTCTGTTGGTTTCTCTGAGCGGCTCCTACACATTACATGCAGTTAGTCACTGCAATTGAGCAATGTGTAGACTTGAATACACTCTCAGTTGAAGATTTGGTTGGCCGATACAAAGCTTACGATGAACGAGTAAGGAGTAGCTTCGGTGATCCAAAGAAAGGCGAACACTTGATGCTCTCTCGTTCGCAATGGGAGGCTCTATGAACTCGGGAAAGAAAACGAGTGATAATTCTAAAAGCTATGTCAAGAAGGGAAATTCACAGAAAAACACTCATGGTCAGAACAAAGGGGGTTGGCAAGGTACTGGTCAAGGAGATGATGGACACAATACTCAACCCAAGCCCAAATTTGATAAAAAGAAGATCGAATGTTATAATTGTGGTATTTTTAGTTACTTTGCCTCAAAGTGTTGGATACCGAAGAAAGCAAAATCACATAAGTCAGACAAGGGAGATGATGAACCAGCTCTATTGATGCTGGAAACCTGTGAATTGATGAAGACTCAAAAGGAATTTCCTGATACAATTACGATTGTAGAAGAAAATATTCAACTCCAATAAGGAGTAAACGAGAAAGCCAAGGGGAATACATGGTACCTGATACTGGAGCAAGCAACCATATGTCAGGTTGTAGTGAGCTCTTCACCCAACTGGATACTTCAATCAAGGGATCTGTGAAATTCAGAGATGACTCGACGGTTACCATTGGGGGTCGAGGGTCAGTGCTGATTCAAGGTCGCATGGGTGAGCACAAGATATTGTTGGATGTACTGTATATCCCGAAGCTAACAAGCAATGTCATTAGTCTAGGACAACTTGAAGAAGGAGGCTACAAGGTCATTTTGGAGGATGGTCTCTAGCACATATTTGATCGAGAGGGACAATTACTTGTAAGAGTCTAGAGAACAAAGAATAGACTCCACGTTCTGAATATTGACCTTGTGCAGCCAGTATGCTTGTTGACTCGACTCAATGATGATGCTTGGAGGTGGCATGCGCGATTTGGACATCTAAACTCCCAAGCTCTATAGAAATTAGGCCAAGAGGGCCTAGTTCTTGGTCTCCCACCAGTGCATCACGTGGAACAAGTATGTGATGGTTGCTTGGCTGGAAAACAACGTCACACATCTTTTCCACAGGAGGTGAGTTTCAGGGCAAGTAGTGATGAGTCACGGCGACCCGATCTTCCGATAGGTTCGATTTGGTTCGTCGTGAGGACGTTGACGCTTTGAGGCTTCCGACCAACAGATCGTCACCTCGCAATTCGCTACACCCGCACGCCTGTCGTTATCGACCACGCTTGCACGCGATCGACCTTACCACGAAGGTTATTGTTCCTGCAAGCAATCGAAGCAACTCACAAGAACAAGGTAGATGCAATCTGAATTGTATTGTGGATATGGATGAAGTTTACAAGTGGGGTTCCTCAAACCGATAATCGCTAAACCGAAAATCTAAGAAAAACGCCTAAACTATCACACATCTTTTCCATAGACCTAGGGTTGACTCGACCTCGCCACGCTTACAAAGCTACCTTGTGTTGCATATTTCGTCGAAGATCCGTTGTAGGACCGGCTAGGGTGGTCTTGAGTCCATGCTATCTTTGGTGTTGTGAACAACGAATCAACTATAGGTCTTCTTGTAGTGGTCGAGACCTGCGAATCGGTCGTGGACCTTCTTGAACCGGTCGTAATCCTACAAGTAAATCATCTCTATTAGGCAAGATCATAGAGTTCTCAAATAATACACTTACGATTAAACCCTTGTGTAGTGCGTGTATCCGGAAGGACAAGTAGGGTGTTGGAACTTATACATGCTGACTTATGTGGACCCATTACATCCCCAACTCCGTTCGGTAACAAGTCCTTCCTTTTAATGGTTGATGATTATAGTAGGTTTATGTGGATTGTGCTGCTAAAATCTAAAGCTAAGACATTCCAACCTTTTAAGAAGATCAAAATAGCTGCTGAAGTTGAAATGAATATGAAGCTAAAAGCTCTACGTATAGATAGGGGAGGTGAATTCACAACATTCTGTGAAGAAATGGGCATCAGGAGGTTTATGACTGCTCCCTATTCCCCTTAGCAGAACGGGGTGGTGGAGCGAAGAAACCAAATTGTGGTTGCAATGGCACGAAGCATAATAAAAAGTATGAACATGCTAAGTTTCTTTTGGGGCGAAGCTGTGACAACTGCGATATATTTGTTGAATCGTGCACCAACCAAGAGTGTCATTGGTATGACACCGTATGAAGCTTGGTACAAGAGAAAACCAGCAGTTCATCACCTTCGCATTGTTGGTTGTGTTGCTCATGTAAAGAAGATAGGCGGCCACGTCAGCTAGTTGGATGATCAAAGCTTCCCTATGGTGTTTATCGGATATGAGGGTGGTTCAAAAGCTTACCGTGTATATGATCCAGTCACCAAGAGGGTTTGTGTAGCTCGTGATATAATATTTGAAGAAGACAAAGCTTGGGACTAGAAGGAGACGATACAGACAGATGCACAATCATATGAGGATGTGTTCAATGTCATCTATAATTGGAAGGAACATGAGACACTTGGTGATTCTGTACAACAGCCTTTAGTTAATCCAATTCCGGAAGTGGAAGAAGTTGCAAAAAGTGTAGATTCAGTGCTTGGCACTCCCGTGGTGTCTTCTGCTGCTGGAGCGACGCTAGGGACTGATCCTGTTGTCGACTCTACTACAACATCATCTTGGGGAGTTCCTATTCAAATACGGTCACTGGATGATCTATATGATGCAACTGAGCAGGTTCAATATGAGTATTCCAGTCTTTGCTTGCTTGGAGCAGAAGAACCTACCACGTTTGAAGCTGCTGAAAGAGAAGAAAGTTGGAAGTGTGCAAGGCAAGAAGAAATGAATTCCATACAAGATAACCAAACATGGAGTTTGGTTGATCTCCCTGCTGGACAGAGAACTATAGGGCTCAAATGGGGTTTTAAGGTGAAAAAGGACTCAAATGGCATGGTGGTGAAACACAAAGCTTGTCTAGTTGCAAAGGGGTATGTGCAGAAACAAGGAATTGACTTCGAAGAAGTATTTGCTCCCGTTGCAAGGATGGAAATAGTGAGATTGCTCATCACTCTAGCAGCTCAAGAAGAGTGGAAACTCAACCACATGGATGTCAAGTCGGCATTCCTGAATGGCGAGTTGGAAGAGGAAGTATACATGATCCAACCTCCTAGTTTCATTGATAAGGGAAGAGAGCACAAAGTGCTGAGGTTACACAAGGCATTGTATGGTTTGCGTCAAGCCCCTAGAGCATGGAATTCCAAGTTGGGCAGTACTTTGTTGTCTCTTGGATTTGAAAGAAGCCCACTAGAACATGCCGTTTAAAAGAGGGGCAGTGGTAACTCTTGTCTCCTAGTCGGAGTATATGTGGATGATCTGGTGATCACGGGAGCATATGAGGAGATTGCGAAGTTCAAGCAACAAATGAAGGAGCTCTTCAAAATGAGTGACCTTGGCTTATTGAGTTACTATCTCGACATTGAAGTACATCAAATGTCAAATGGTATCGCTCTTTGCCAAGGAGAATATGCGAAGAAAATCCTAGAGAAGTGTGGCATGAGCGACTGCAACTCAACTCAAGCTCCAATGGAGGCACGGCTCAAATTAAGCAAGAAGAGTTCGTCACCACCTATTGATCAAACCACATATAGAAGTATAGCTGGGAGTCTGAGATACCTCTTAAATACAAGACCAAATACCTCTTAAACTCAAGCTCCAATGGAGGCACGACTCAAATTAAGCAAGAAAGAGGTCGGCATTGTTAGTCGATTTATGGAATCCCCAACAACCGATCATATGGCTGCAGTAAAACACATCTTGAGGTATGTCCAGGGGACACTTGATTTGAGATGTTGTTATGAAATAAAGAAAGATGGAGAAGAACTACGATTGGTGGGATACTGTGGCAGTGACATGGCCGAAGATATTGATGACCGCAAGAGCACATCAGGGGTCGCTTTCTTTCTAGGAACAAATATGATCACTTGGTTGTCACAGAAGCAAAACGTCGTTGCACTCTCATCATGTGAAGCAGAATACATAGCAGCAGCATCGGCGACATGTCAGGGTGTATGGTTGGAGAGCCTCCTTGGTGATCTTCTCAACGAAGCCCTGGCAAGGTGGTGCTCAACATCGACAACAAATCTGCAATATCTTTGTGCAAGAACCATGTGCATCATGATAGAAGTAAGAATATTGATACTCAGTTTCATTACATAAGGGAATGCGTGGAAGAAGGAAAGATTGTAGTCGAGTATATAAGCACCAATGACCAACTAGCGGACATCTTGACCAAATCTTTGGGAAGACTAAAATTTTTGGAGATGAGAGAAAGAATTGGGATGCAAGTTGTGAAGAAAGTATAACTTACTTGGGGAGGTGATTGTCAATATTAAGTTAGTCATATTAGTATTCATTTTCTATTTTAGTTTTTGTTGTCAGTTTAGGAAAGCAGAAACAAAATTAGAGTCCGACTCATCTTGCTCTGAATCCAGTTCGGTTTCTGAGCTTTGCCGGATTGGTAAACAGTGTATATTCATAGTCTATATAAGAAATCAAAAACACAAAAAGACTGCAAGTTCTTGCAGCGCCAAACTGATATTGATTCCTCCACTGTGATTCACGTGTGTGATCAATTGAGGTCCAAATTCTAATAAAAACCACAATTTTATGTTGTACATCAGATAATGCCACATGAGTGTTCTATAGCCATTTTTGCCTTAAACACATGGTGTCTTAGTTGTAACAGTATTTGTAACCTTTACCTAAATTGGAGTCGGGAGAATGCTTGTAGAAGACTTTGCCTCGCTCGAATTTGCTAGTAGTCATTTTTTTCGAGAGAAGAATTTAACTTTCTAGTAGTCATTTGCACGCAGTGAACCCACAAAGCTAGATTCCAAATGTAACCTTGAATGTATGCCTATATTGACATTTGTTGCCCTGAGTATAGTATACTATGGGTATTGCTTGGTACCATACATATGATGGTATTGAAAGCTAGCTCCAACTAAGGCCCACGGTTCAGCCCACCCACTGTAGATACTTATCCACATGGCCCCAATCCGAACCATTCTACCTCTCCATGACTGCTTCGTCCTCTAGCACGCTCTCTCTCCCTGCTCCTCTCTCTTTCTCATGTCTCAACCACAAGCACAACCACACGTGACACCCCATTGACTTCGCCGCCTCGTGCTCCCTCTCCACGCAATCAAGCAGATCCACCTCCCCCTACCCTTCTCTCTCTACACACACATAGACTCTGGCGAGCACCGGTCGGTTTAGCCGCATCCACCTTTGGTGAGCTCCAGTTCTGCCCCGCCACCATCCTCTACTTCAATCTTGGCCTTCAACGACCAGCCACCCGAGCCGCATCTTTGTCCTGCGAGCTCAGCCTTGCCCCACCAACTTTGTGTGCCACTGACAAGGCATCGCACTGGCCTCGCCCTCCAATTCCTTGTCTGCCAACGTCGAGGCTGCCTTCTCCTCATCCGAGCTCATTTGTTCGCTAGGGGTGACTGCTTCCTTCGTTTCCGATTGGTTATTACAGACGTTTCTCCATTTGTTGTAGACCCTTTCTAATGTTGTTGCACAATGTGTTTCAATTTGTTGCAGTTTGACATCGCAAAAAATTATGGTAGTTGATTTGTTACACCAAATAAATTTTCTTTTGTTACAATTGGGGATGTAATTTGTTGCTGCACTTTGCTACTATGGTTTATTGCCACCGAATAGAGTTTTGTTGTACGCTTAGTAATCATTGTTGCACTCGCTATCAGTTTTTGTTGAGGCTTTTTGTTGGCAGATCTAACGTTTATTTCGTGTTTGTTGCATCTAGGTCAAGATTTGTTACAAACTTTAAAAATAATTGTTACACTTCTAGATTTTTTGTTGCACCGAATCGAACGACAGAGATCAATATCTTAAATGAGATATGACGAGTGAGGTGGGTGTACGATGAGAACACTCGCTGGTCGCCCTCCCATATGCTATAACCTGTATACTCGTACATTAAGGTAACCGGTGTGGAATTACTTCCACTATTCTTGCGGCCACCGCGCTCGTCAGGGACTCCACAAACTCCGCATCATTCTTGAGCAAATTCACCATTTCCTCCAGCAGAAAGCTTCTGAAACTCGGGTGTAACCACCGCCCTCGAGATGGCCTCCATGCTCGATCCTGACTCTTGGTTCGTCAGATCAAGGATGATCGTCTGGCCTGACGAGTTGACGGAGATCGAGCATGGCAGCGACCCGGCCTGGCTCGTGGACCCGTTTCTGACAAATTCAGTCTGCGCACATTGAGCATGGTTGTGTTCGCCCTCGTAGGTCGCCACTAGCATTGACCCATCCTCTGCACTTCTCTGCACCTATGGGGCATGACCCATATCAAAATTCAGCAAAAATACACGAATCAAATGTGAAGTTACTAGATTATCAGATATGACTACTCGTAGGGTGACCTGTAAATTTGAGAAATCTGCCAGCAAAACTACACGAATCAAATGTGAAGTAGATTATTGTATATGAGTACTACTAAGGTGAAGTGTAAACTTGAGAAATCTCTTTTGATGATATGCACCGTGAAAAGCAATTTTACTTTTATGGTGGATATCCTCTTATGTTATCTATGTTGATTTTCATTGAGATCCGTATATATACATGACGAGTGGGAGCATATTCCTAGTATATTCCAAATACGTCGATCGCGTACCTTCTTCTTTGCGGGACAAGGAACGAATACGCAGCGAAAGTAGGCTCTGGGGTACGGGTTGTCGCGCGTCATCTTCTGCCCGTACTTCCTCCACTGGTAGCCGTCCTTCACCGTCTGCATGCGCGCGCGGCAAATTTACATCCACGCACGAGATTTAAGAGGAGTAAGCATGCATGGCAATCGGAAGTTACCGGATTATTTGGCTTCTTTTTTAAACAAAATATCAAATTTAGCCTTTTATCGTATCCGAAATGATAAAATAGTAACCGCACTCTTAGTGCACAACCCCTCTCCTCCCGTACTCCCCGTGCGTGGCAGTGACCTTCCGCAATCCCGTGCGCGATTTTTTCTATCGAGTTTGCTAATTTTTAGTTACCTGAAATTTTCTTATCCATTAGTTATCTATAATTGCATAGTACTCAGCCTAAAATTGCAGTACCAAATGATGTACAATTTTAGCATAACTCTACTGTAACTTTTAATTTTATTTAATTTTAATTTTATTTTTGTATTTGTAGGGTTTACTTAGATTTACTTTTGTCTACTTTTTTTTTGTATTTATAGAGTTCATTTGCATTTACTTTTGTCTAGTTTAGAGTTTTTTTTTTGTTTCAACACATAAACTTATAGTATTTATTGGATTAAAATCTTACGGCTAAAAAGGTGACTGATGGATAAAAAATTTCAATCACTTAAAATATAAACACTCTCAAACTACCTGCTGCGCTTTGTCATTTGAATCGGACGGAGAAAGAGAGTTATTTTTGTTATTTCGTTAAAAAAAGAGAGAAAATAAACCAAAAACTCGACAATGCGTCGTGTAAGTGTTGGACTCACGAGGTTGGCGTCCGGGTCCGACGGATCGGCGCGCACGCAGACCGTCCTGACCCTGGGCCGCGGCTCCGCCGTCGGCTCTCTGGACGAGCCCGCCGTCGCACCGGCGGCCTCCTCTCGCGCCGTATTGGCAGAGCCGCTCGGCGCCCTCGCGGTGGCGACCACTGACGCCCGCGGCGTCGCGAGAGCGCGCAGATGGGGGTGGTCGGCGAGTATGGCGTCGAGCGTGCCGGGCAGCCGCCGGTTCTCCTCGCGCACCGGCCTCAGCTTCTCCTCAAGATCCGCTGCCTGCTCGACGTTCGTGCATGCACGGACATCTCTCGAAATTTAGTCACAGATGGTCAGCAACTGAAGATCGATGCTAAATTAAATGGATTGAAGCAACCAGTGAACGATCAACGATAGGTGAGAGGATCGTGGACCGACCGGGGACCGCCGGCCGAAGAGCGGCAGAAGTCCGGCGCTGTCGGTCGGAGATGGGCCGTCGCCGTCGTCCATAGCCGAAACAGCAGTGTACCGGGAGTAGATATAGCAATAGGCACGTTGCAAACGGTGGTTTCTTTCCGAACGTGAGGAAACGTGAAGTTTGTGCAGGGGTAGCGTGGGTCACGTCATATAGGAAAGGCCGCGTGCTTGGTAGCTCTCGTGTTTGCCTCTTCCATTGACTTGACCGACCGATGCCATCGACAAGATGTGCTCACCAGACATAGACAAAATTATAATTATAAAAACTATACAGTAATATAAGAATATAATAGTATATTAAATACGGAGAGAGATATGAGAGTACTTCTGATTTTTTTATTGCTCTTGTGTAAAACTGTAGTACAATACTTGAAAGTCCCTTTTTTATATAGTCTACTTGGAGAATGAAGACTGAGTCCAGTTTCTTAACACTCCCCGTTGGGCACTCATCCGACATGTTCATGTCTCAACAAAACTCTACAAAAATTCAATGGAAAAATTTGAAGAAAGAGTACATGAAACACATTCTGTTATGCTGCACACATTGTCATATTAAAAACCTTAGCTGACAAACTTCAGAAAAACTCGTCAAGGGAAAAAGAGAGCACAATCCACCCTATTTCATTTAATCTTTATGATTTATTCTTTGGGTACTCGATCTCCGTGATGAAGATTTAATAATGAGTTCGTGAAGATTCTCTCTCTGAATTCTGCACTTCTCTAAGTCTCTTCATTCCAATTCCACGTATGCATCTTTCAAACCTAAACACTGAAAGTGACTTAGTGAATAAATCTCTAATATTTTCACATGACTTAGTATGCAATACTTTAATTTTGTTCATCTTTTGCAATTCACGAGTGTAGAAGAACTTGTGATTAATATGCTTTATGAGATAACTCTTCATATAACCCATCTGTACTTATGCAACACAAGCTCCATTATCTTCAAAGATAATAGTGGGAGTTTGTGCGGTATTCAATCCACATGACTGCTGGATGTGGTGAATCATTCGCCGAAGCCAAGCACATTTTTGTGAGGTCTCGTACAGTGCTATGCGATACAAGACTTTGCTTAGACAATTTCCATGAAAATGCAGCTCCACCACACAGTAATACATAGCATGTTTACGGCTTGGCTGTATGCAGGTCCAACAGGTACCTGGCATCTGCATAGCCATTCATAGACATATTTTGGTTCTTTCTGTAGAACAGACCAATGTCTTTACTTTCTTTGATGTGTCCTTCATTCCCTACCAATGCCTTTGGTAGGTTCTGCACTATACCTTGCTAATAGGATCACGACAAATGCAATGTCCAATCTAGTACAGTTTGCTAAGTACATGAGTGCTTCTACAACACTCAAGTACATGAATTCCGGTCCTAGAACTTCCTACATCTCTTCTCTAGGTCTGTATGGATCCTTAACTTGTTGCAAAGATCTCCCGACCATTGGCACTTTCGAAGGGTATGCATTTTTAAAGACGAACCTTTCTAACACCTTCCGAGTGTAGGTTGACTGATCCACTAAAATCCCTTCAGGAGCATGCTCAAGCTGCAAGCCTATGCAATATTTGGTTTTACCCTAATCTTTCATTTCGAACTCCGACTACAAGTAAGAGTTTGCTTTATTAACACCTTCCAGGGTTCTAATGATATTCAGATCACCTACATACATTGGGATTATACAAAATCCATCATGGGATCGTTGTATAAATACACAGAATAATTTTCATTGTTCGTGTAGCCTTTTCTTGCGTAAAAAAGTCGCTTCAAGCGATTATACTACATCCTGCCTCATTGTTTCAGTCCGTACAATGACTTTCTAAGTTTCACACTGTACAGATTTCTATTTGCTCTGTCTTGATTCGGGACAGAGATACATTCAGGTAGCTTCATATAAATGTATGAATCCAAATTTCCATAAAGGTATACAGTTACCACATCCATCAATTTTATTTCTAAATTCAAGTTTACTGCTATTGAGATTAAATATCTAAAGGGTGGTTCTGCCTATGACCGGGGAATAGGTTTCTTCATAATCAACTCCTGGACGTTGAGTGAAATATTGTACAACGAGCCTTGCTTATTTTCATTTCTCTTTCGAACAAATACCCACTTATACCCCACAGGATGCACATGGGGAGTCGTATGGCTTACAGGCCCAAACACATCTCTTTTATTCAGAGATAATGATTTTTGTTTCTGTTGCCTTCTTCCAATCTTCCTAATCTAATCTTTTCTTACATTCAGCGAGCGATGCAGGCTCTGGATCAAGATCGATGACCGTGGCAATTTTTTTTGCAAAATCAATGTTGACATTGGCTGTTGTCTTATTCTTAGACCTCCAGCCCATCACACAGCTTAACCTACAACCTGAGTTGGCAATGGCAAGATTCCATAACATACTAAGTTAGGCCTGTCCCATACGAGGTATGTGATTGTATAGTAAGTCTCAGTTCAATGGCGCACACAGTTAAGTCCTTAATTGACCAAGGCAAGACTTTCAATTTCTAACTAAGTCACACACATTATTATTCCCAGCACACAGCTCCACCATATCACACAGAATCCACCACTTGCCTCGGTCTAAATCTTTTCCCACCCTATTGATTAAGTGCAACATATGCCATCAACGAGTAATAGTACACAGCACACACAGTTTCATCACACAGTTCCATAATCACTTAGTCAAGTTTATAATTGCAACTCACATGAAATGATGACTCGTGGTATAGCTAAGCAATCTACTCATATCTAACCAACCCACGTTAGTGATACGATAATACCAACTAATAATGAACCAACCTAGGGTGACAAAAGATCATGGCATAACAGTAGACAAGGTGGACATCACAATTTGGATTAATAACTAAACCCAAAAGCATTTAAATAAATACTTGAAATAGAATGCAATATATTAAAACAAAGTATTTTGAGTACTGGGTTCAATATAATCAAAGGTATAACTTGCCTTGAAATAGGTCTAGGTTCCCGAAGTATTAACGTCTACACGTAAACGAAACAAACAAATAACTGAGGAAAACAAGCCTCAAAAATTAAATAAAAATCATAAATAAATAGATCTCGAATTTATATAAATTTAGAAATTTGAGTGGGCTCATCCAGAGTTCGGATACAAAAGATATGGGCTTTGAAGATTGAAATTCAAGAAAATACCCTAAATTGGAATTTCTAAAATTTCCAAATTATTTTTCTAAAAGAAAATCATATTATTGCGTAATGCTGACATCAGCGAAGGAATTTCCAAAAATAAAAGGATTAAACGAAAATATGATATGTGGGACCCACATGTCAGTCGCTCGGCTCACGGCGGACCAAGTCCACCGAGCCATGGTTTAGGGTTCGGATCTGACTACCGCGTCAACACACACGTGGATCTAACAGGGATGCCACATGGGCGACATGTGAGCTCGTGAACTGAGGTGGCTGCACACGTGGTCGTCCACATCAGCCCGACGATGGCGGCGCTCGGAAACCAAGAGTTCTGGCGAACGACGGCCGCTCGCCGGTGGTGAGTAGTACCGGCGAGTAGCTGGCGTTATTGCGAACCCGATGCCGTCCTTACCAACGCTTAGGGATCACTGTAGCGGCCAGCGGCGAGCTCGGAGCGGCGGAGAGGATTCAGTTTTTGTCGGATGAGTGCTCCGGTGGTGCTCCGATGACTCGGATGGACGCTAGAGGCTGCTCTGGTGACGGAGGACCCAAATGTGTGCTCAATGACGACGAGGAGGCGATGGCGGTGGAGAAATCCAAAGAATTCAAGCTTCAGCAGAAAACCCTAGATGAAGGATTACGGTGGCGCTAGGGCTCTAGAAGGGTGGGGACTTGAGGGGTTTTGATGCGGACGACGCTGCGATCCCGAGGGTCCCATTTGTACGGTGCGGGCGAGCACAAGGTGGCGTGTAGGCGGCGGAGTCCAAAACGAGTCCGAAACAACTCCAACGAAATCTCGGACATAAGGAAGGATCCGGGATTTGATTCCAACCGAAACAGGTGCGGGAGAGATAGAGGTAAGATTTGGCGCGTTTTCTAGAGGAGATCTGGTTGGAAAGTCTGTTTGTCGGACGAAGCACGCGAAGCTTCAATTGCCGACGAGGGCGCGCGCGAGAAAAAAACAGCTCAAGGAGGACGACGACTCGGCGGGTCCACCTGACAGCGACGCTAGAACGCGGGCCCACCTGGCAGTGAGAAGAGAGAGGCGCGGCGCGGGGAAGAAACGGGCCGAGCGGCGCGGGAGATTTGGCCCAGCTGGGCTTGCCGACTTCGAACGATGGTCGGGTTTGACCCTCATCGTTCGAGAATTTTAAATAGATTTTCTATTTTAGAAAATACACAAAATTCAAATAGCAAATGAACTTGGAAAAACTACAGAAAATTCTAGAAAATATATCTAAGAACATAGAATGCAAATAAAATAGTTTTGAAAATTATTGATGTTAGGATTAATCATATTAAATTATTTTGGCTTGTAAGTCTATATTAAGCTTTTAATAAAAATACCAAAAATTAATAAAAATTCAAATAATGTATTTTCCAACAAGTAATTATTCAAAAGATTTTTAGAACTCATAAAATTGGGATGTTACATGAGGCAGCATATATCTTAGGGATAAGGATATATAGAGATGGATCGAGAAGGTTAATTGGATTAAGTCAAAGTACTTATATTAACATGGTGTTGATTTGGTTCAGCATGCAGGATGCCAAGAAAGGATTCTTGCCTATGTCACATGATATAAATCTTTGTAAGAGTTAGTGTCATTCGACAACTGATAAGCGAGACCACATGAATGGTACTCTATATGCTTCAACTATTATATCTATCATGTATTCCATGATATGTACTTAACCAGATGTATAATATGCTGTAAGTGTTACAAGCAGATACTAAGTTGATCCCGGTGAAGGTCACTGGAGAGCTAAGTACGCGTTCCTAGTTTATGACGGTGTTGAAGAGCTCGTTGTAAATGGTTACACCAATGCAAGCTTCAAACTGGCAAAGATGATTATCATTCGTAATCTAATTTTGTATTTATTTTGAATGGAGGAGCAGTGAGTTGGAAAAGTTCCAAGTAAGAGACGGTTGCTGATTCTACGGCGGAGGCCGGGTACGTTGCGGCTTCTAAAGCTGCGAAGGAAGGTGTTTGGATAAGAAATTTAATTACTGAGTTGGGTATGGTTCTGAGTTCCTCAAGTGTAATGGATCTCTATTGTGACAATAATAGAGCCATTGAGCAGGCCAAGGAGTTTAGATCCCATCAGAATTCTAAGCATATACTCGGGTGTTATCATCTTATTCGTGAATTGGTGGATAGAGGAGATGTTAAGATATGCAAAGTTCACACGGATTGAAATGTTGCTGATCCATTGACAAAGCCTCTCACATAGCCTAAGTATAAGGCGCACACAAGAGCTATCAGTATTAGATACTTAAATGATTGACTCTAGTGCAAGTGGGAAACTGTTGGAAATATACCCTAGAGGCAAGCATAGCGATGATTATATTTTGTTATGTTCATAATATTGGATAATATATTATATTATTCCTAGAATAATATCATTAATATTTATTATCAAGTATGTGACTTGATTGTGAAACAATGTATTTCTGCGATGATTATTCTTAAACATTCTCTAGTCGAAAACATATGAGAACACATATGAATAGACTAGCTTATGTATTGATTGATGACTATGTTTCACAGGTCATAGATATGGAGATATCAAACCAGTAATTTGGACACATGTTAGAGAACGTGGTGTTGGTTTGACCCACCTTGAGACACTATTGAGATTGTTATGATTTCATGTGTCATCAGTTGGTCTCAAGAAATGATGATGTATAATCCTTAGAGCTGAGATCATCATGGTTTTCTATATGTGTAATAGCACTCTTAGGTGTTGCCAAACTTACTCGTAACTGGGTAGTTATAAAGGTAGCTTTCGTGTATGCTATGAAACATGCGGAGGGAAGTGATTGGTCGAGATGGGATTTGCCCCTCCTAACATAACAGGAGAGATGTCTCTAGGCCCCTCATTGTGATCGGATAAAGAAAGTGCATGGCCATGCCACTAGTGGTCGAAGTGTCGACCACATGAAGTTATTCGACACTTGATTGAGAAAGTATTGAACATTCCATAGATGACAAATTATCTCACCTCGAGTTCAACTAGATGTCGTGAGGCAAAGGGAGAATACACAAGCAGATCATTCAGTTCAACCAAATATGAGCTGGTCATAGACTGGTCGATGTTGATCGTAGACCGGTCGAACATAATCACTAACTGGCCGTAAGGAGTTACGATCTGGTCGTAATTTAGTACTAACTGGTCGTAACTAAATATGGACAGGTCATGACTAGATATGAGCTTATCATAAGTGACAAGAACCTAGACGTAGATCATATTGCATTAAGGTTCGTCCAATATATTCTTTGTGTGTTCGAGAATCGTTATATGCTGCTAGGTACCGCTAACGACTCGTGGTCGGAAAAGAGTTTCCGAATCACAACCGATTACACATGAACCTACAGGGTCACACACTTAAAGGGTTGGAATTTGATTTGGATGGTGATCCGAATTCTTTTAGGCCACGAGTTCCTAATGGGTCTCAAGGTCGAGACCCATCATGGATGCCTATATATAGAGGGGCAGTGGCATGGGGTTTGTTTATACTCTTTTGAAGAATTCTCGAAACCCTAGCAACCACACCTTCCTTATCCAATACCACACCGCCGGCGCTAGCACTCCAGCGCGTGCTGTACATGCCCCGTATGTGTGGACACCAACAACACTTGGACGATCCGCAACTCGTGTCGATCAAGACGTGCGGTGAGTACCACTACTACTGCATCAACTCGTTACATCGACTCTACTTCCGCTACGAGTCTGCGCGTCTAGTAGTAATCTCATGATCTATTACCAGCGGAGGTTCCTTAGTTGCACGATAATTTTTTTTATTTTGTGCTATCGTAGCCTACCCATAATCCTTCAAAACATATTTCCTCCATAAGGTGCCGCACGCGTTCTAATACTTTAAATATCAGAACATAACTTGCTATTATAAATATGAAAAAATTAAACCTTGCAGGTCTCATCACAAGAATTTAGTGCTTTTCTCTCCTAAAGCTTACAATTATTAATCAAAGTTTCATCACAATCACAAAACGCAGGTGACTGTAAAAAGATCTAAGTGCAATGCGTCCACTAGATCAAATCAACGAAGTATGAAGAAACTTCTGTCTAAATCTATTCCATGATGGTCTTCACCTCTTGGGCAACTACGGCTACGACAGCTGCGATGTCCAAAGGAAGGGTGATGGGGGCTGCAACTGGGTTGTCCACATCCATGAGTGCAACTAATGTTGTGGATCCTCTCTGCCTGCAATGGTGTGGTGTGCCTCATGCTGTCCTTTCCCCTTCTTCTTAGACTGGAAAACATCAATAACGTACGACCCACGGCTTTACCCTTCTTGCCCCTCTTCTTTGTGAGAGGCTTCCTTACCTTGTAGCTGCTAGGCGGCTGTGAGATGCAGTTCTTTCTTAGAACATCATCTTGAGCTTCCGCAACTTGCATGAAGTCAATCAATTCAGCATACTCCCTATAGCCATCTTGACGATAGCTGCGTGCGAATTGCATCGCATTCGGGTGAAAGGTAGAGAGTTTTATCAATCTTCTGCTCATCTGTGATTACCTTATCACATAGTTGAAGACTCATACAAATTTTGGCCATGCAAGAACAACTCTTCGAACTCCTGATTCGTGATGCTAGTCATCTTCATATTTATGCAAAGAGTTCATAAGACTAGTGCTGGCAATTTCCATAAAATGGTAGCAAAATTCCTAGAATGCTCTTCAAACTCTCGGCTCATGATCCCGAAAATTTATATGCATTTTTCATGATTTAATGCTATTTATAGTGATTAAAAGTTATATAAACAATCACATATAATCAAAACAACACATATAATACATAAAATGCATAACAATAGTAATGACCAAATTAAACATGCTTCAAATGCTAAAACTGATTCAAAATTTGAATTCCTAGGGCCCTTTTCTGATGGAATATAATTTTTTGGCGAATTCAATAATTTCTAGGGGCTAAACCGTAATTTTTTGTAATGAGAAATTTTTTGTGCAATTTTCATAATTTTCTTGCAAATCTTTGGTATTTTCCCCTTTTTTTTTTTTTTTTGAATTTCGGCCGGGCCAATTTCCACGGCTCATTAGGCCTTTCCCTAGGACCATTACTGCCAGCCCACAATGGCTGGTTCAAAGGTGCCAAACAGGGTAGGATTTCCCTACCCCTGTTCCCCTGGGAGGCGGCGTGTGAGACTTGGGCGAAATGAATGTTGGATAGTGCACGTTGATGTACGGGATCGAGTTATTTCTATGATCGAGGCTCAAGGGTTATTTTGGAAAGTCACCCAAGTCAGTTAAGGAACGATATTCGAGCCGCACCTTGCTAAGCCCCATCGTATTACCACATGTGATGTGTGGACAGGACTAGGTTAAATAATTTATAATATTTCGCCATGGTTATGCCATCCGGCTATGCGGGTGTCTTTATGACCTAATTTTATGTATTACCATATAGCGCAAGAGGAGGCTTAAATCCGATGGGTTTCTATCCAATGTAAGCGAAACCATAGCGAGGCGGGACTACGGTAGGATGACGTATTGTAAAAGGCTTATGATAATGACTTAGTCGCATACCTTTGGTAGTGTGTCAGATGGACATTATAAGTCAATTATCTCTTGTGGGTAAAGTTGTACAACCTCCGCAGAGTGTAAAACTATTTGAATAGCCGTGTCTACGGTCATGGACATGCTCAACAAAGCCACTCAAAGTTAGAATTTGGTTTGATTTTAAAAGACTTTATTAAATAATTTTGGATAGTTTTATCCAATTGGGAAATTGGGCAGTATGCCTTGTGATAGGAAGGTACCCTTCACCACTCTTGGATGAATGGTATCTTACTATAAAACTCGAGAATTTAGAAAATGGATTTTAGTTATAGAATAAACTGCTTTAGAACTTAGTATGAATATTTAAATGGAAAACATCGCTTTACGCAAATTGAGTCATACAAGCCTTCCTTTGATGAATCCTTGCATGCATTATAATATGTTATTGTGTGTCACTTGCAGAGCACGGTTGGTTGTGCTCACCATTGCTTAAAAAATTGTTGAGCAGGAGAAGAGTGCCACGTGGATGATGAGAACTTGGACGACTAGGCTGCGCTCCCAGACGATTGCCTGTGGTGAATCGTATGGCCTTCCTTACTGTTTTTGCTTCCGCTGTATTTTGCTTATTAGCTTTATGCCGCCTTTGTAACAAACTTTAATTATTAGCAATGAATGACGTATTATGGTTATGCTACCCACTTTTGTTTGACTGTGTACACTAGTTGTTCCTGGGCTATTGTATGAAACATATAGAATCTGGGACTTTTCGCTCTCGGGTTCGACAAGAAGTGGTATCAGAGCCATCTCGACTGTGGGTCATGACCTAGTTAGAATGACCGTTAGTTGAAAGACCTCAAAACTTATTTTATACAATGAGTAAAATTGTAATACCCCGGATTCGGATCGGGTAATTAGAACAACAGCTGGGGAGGGAAAATTCAAATAAGAACTGAAATTTCCTGAATCGACGGGGGGTTTTCAGCGATCTTCCGACAACCTGGGCCTGGGCCGCAGCCCAGGAGGGGCCCATGAGAGGGGCCAACCACGGGGGGGTTTTTTCCTCATCCCCAAACCCTAGCCTATCCCCTCTCTCTCCCCACTCCCCTACCCAAGCCGCCACCCCCTCCTCCCCCTCTCCAACCGGCCGCCACCCTCCTCCCTGTCATACACCAGACTTGTTCGTCAGATTTGGGAAAGTTCCGTACGTTTTCTCATCTTCCCACCTCTTAGAAAGTTGTAGCCCTTGATCTTAGCTTTCTTTAGGCACCGAGATCATCTGATTTAGAGTTACGGTTTAGGATATATGGTAGTTTTACTGCGACTGTCCTGGACAGCTGACGTGTTTTGGCAGATTTTCTTGTCGGGCCATTATGAATTACTTAGAGGCCGAATCTCGGGTTTTCGTCTCCTAAAGTTATGTTCCTGGTTTCCTTAGATCTATTTTAGCACTGAGATCACGAGATTCCACCCTGTGGTTTAGGAGATATGAATTTTTAACCGCACACTACTCTGTCTGTCAGAGATTTTGGAGACTGTCGGTTGCTCGTCGGTTTTGATCTAGTTACAGTCAGATTCAGAACTCCCACCCAAATATGTTATTGTAGCCCTTTAAATTATATTTCCATGTTGATAAAGATCACCTCTATTGGATCAGTAGAATCAAAGTTACGTCATTTTCTTTACCACTGTTCTGAAATCTGGGCAGATATCTATTAGTGTTTTCAACTATTGTTTAGGCCACTGTTTTGGCCGAATCAGAGAACCCCGCCAACTAGAGTTTCGTAGTGTCGTGCGTTAAGATTCATTGGGCACTGGTTTCGGGGCATTTCGAATTCCAGATAATTAAATATAATTTTTCTCGTACCGCTGATCAGAAGGGCTGAAATCTGGCTGAATAGTTTATTTTCAATTCGGTCATGCGGTATATTGGGTAGTCAGGAGATATTGTAGAACACCGGTAGCAATGTATTTCCATATTGTTCTTATTTCGGGAACACTTGTGTAGGCGGTGAGGCATCGCGTGTGAGAACACCTTCATTGCTTGCTAGCGCGTCGCAACGCGAAATGCAAGTACATTGAATCCTTTTACATTGATGAATGATGTGTTTGTGTTCATGCTAAAGTTTCTAGGATTCATGTTTTCAATCAACGAAGTTACTCAACATTCATATTCCAGTACATGCAAGTACTGCATATTAACTTGTTGTGTTTTCAATTGAATGCATGATAATGTGATGTATACGTGTATGTTCTTGCACTTGTTCATGATGTTGATATGTTTCAAATTGATAATTGAGAAAAGATGATGACATTCATATTACTTGCTTCATTCCATTCATACATGCTTTAATTTCCGTCCACGGAGTGGAATTTTGAAAGACCCATCAATTCCAAAGATGGGCATTTGAAAGATCCATCAATTCCAAGATGGGCATTTGAAAACCCATCAATTCCGAATGGGCACGTGTGATCCACCATTCCAATGTGGGCCACGTTGGACACCCGTATGAAACGTTCTTCATACGGTAACTTTAAGTGAACACCGACGGTGTTACACTCGCTATCCAGTATAAGTCGTGATTAGTCCATTCCTTGATTGCATTCTTTCATTCCATCCATTCATGTATTCATTCCATTCAATCATGTATGTGGTGCAAGATTTGTTCATAATTCAATTGAATTGATTTATCCACTATTTGATTGATTATTCTAATATGGTACTTGCTGAGTTTCGACTCACCCTTGCTTTCAATGTTATTTAGGTGATCCACCCTGATGTTGATGATTTTGGGAAGGGAGTAGACCAACACGTTGCACACAGAACATTACTCGATAATTTTCATTAATGGTTTCAACTTTGATATTCCTTGATGAGAGAAGGACTGTATTAAGTAATGTTTAAATTTCATGTCATGTCGTTCCATGATTAGTTTCTTGATTATTCGCCACTGATGTATTGGTTGCTTTCACCTCGTTATCCTGTTATTGATATTTGGATAGATGCATATTGAATCTTATTCCGTAAATTGTTCATATGTTGTATCCTTAGGTGGCATCTTGGCTTCCGAATAGCCAGGGTGTTACAAAAATAATTTATTCTCTCCACATCTTGGTCATCTGTCTATCCTTAGCTTCTTTCAGCAATTATTTCTTACCTAATTCCCTCTTCACCATTTTACATTGTCAAAAGTATCTTCTTACCCTTGAAAATGTCCATAGATGATCTCACGATTATTACCCATTGTGTTCAGCACCTCAAGACATGAAGTTGTCGAGAGAACATCGCCACGCAAGAATCATTGAAGACCATGAACCGAAGATCGGGATGTCGGCCAAGCCATATAATTTAAGTTTACCATTGCTCATTATGTGCATTAAGTCGTTCCCTCCGAATTAAGAGTATCGATCAAGTAGAACATTGTATAAAACTATTAAAGATATTAGGAAAGCTGGTGAGTTGGTTGTTCTGTTTGGGTTGTTTGGTTTCGCTCTATCCCTCTTAGTTTCTCCTCCTCTTTCCTAAGTCTTTGGAGATCTAGCAGATAGTGATTACACACAATGGCAGTGGCAGCATCAGCAGTCAGGACAGACATAATGTGGGTCATCAAGAGAACTCGATTCCACTGCCACCACCCCCTTCGGCCGAAGAATCCGATTGATGCCAAATGATGGTAAACCAAGCACAACTGATCAATCTGCTTGCGTAATCACACAACAACACACAGAACTTGCAAGCAGTAGTAGCAGCTCAACCTCAAGCTCACGCTACACCTCCCCCAAGGGCCAACATATCTGAGTTAATGAGGATGTGTCCTTTGACCTTTTCTAGCAGCATCGAGCCAATGGATGCTGATGATTGGCTTATGGCAATAGGTAGAAGCACGATATTTCCCAATGCACTTTTTGCGAGAGGGTTCTGTTCACCTCTCACCAGCTAAATGGACCAGCATCAGAGTGGTGGAACAATTTCACTCTGTCTCACGCTGATGCTCAGACTACCACTTGCGATGAGTTTCCGAAGGCTTTCTGCTATGCTCACATCCCATCAGGCATAGTGACCCTGAAGAAGAAAGAGTTCCGCACATTGCGCCAAGGCAATCGCTCAGTCAACGAGTACTTACACAAGTTCAATCAGTTAGCTCGCTATTCACCTAAAGATGTGGCCACTGATGAGGCCAAGCAAGAACGTTGCTTGGAAGGACTCAATGATGATCTCTCCATCCGCCTCATTTCTCAAGACTACACTAACTTTTAGCAGTTGGTGAACAAGGCTATCTTCCAGGAAGGCAAGCACATAGAAATGGAGAACCGCAAGAGAAAGATGGCATCCTGGAAGTTCAATTCTGGGGGTTTTCTCAAGCCCCGTACCACTCAGCCTCAGCCACCTCGGCACGGGAAGTTCCAATCTTATTCACCCAAAGCACCTGTGCTAGCTCAACGCCCAATCAACCCCAGCTTCCGCAACACATCTCCGGGAGCCAGTTTCAGAAGAAGGTCCTTGCCCCAACTGCAAGAATTACCTCCTTCCATTGTAATAAGTTGGGGTATTATGCCAATAATTGCCAAAAGAAGCAACAACCAGCAACCCCGACCAGACCAAGTCAGGGAGTTCCAGCCTTTGGCAGCACTCCAGCTGTTAAGCCATCAGTTTAGTTCATGAAGGGATGTGTCAATCACGTCACAGCTGAAGAAACTCGAGACCACACCCATTTTTCGATTTAGGAGCTTTGCATTATTTTGTTTCAAATAAGTTTGTGGAAACATATGGGTTATCTACCTGTCCCTTAGTTAACCCTGTGTTAATCCATTCTTTGGGCCCGAAAATGAGCACTAGCTCCCTATGCCCAAACCTTACCATGGAAATATCAGGAGTATCCTTCATGGTAGACTTAATAGTCTTACACTCTCAAGGATTGGATATGATTATCAGAATTGATTGACTAGCCACAAATCAAGGTTAGATAGACAGTGCCAATAGGTTTATCACCCTCATAAATGAACAAGAAATTAAAGTAGAATTCAAACCTAAGACCCTGCTAGAGAAAGTTCTATCCCGATTAGTTTGAAGGAAGTAAAGTTAGAAGACATACTATTGGTACAAGAATACCGGAATGTATTTCCTGAAGAATTACCCGGTATGCCACCAAATAGGGACATTATGTTCCTAATTGACCAAGTCCCAGGGACAGCTCCAATTTCAATGAGACCCTACAGAATGCCCGCAAATGAATTAACATGATTGAAGAAATAAATTGAATAATTTTAAGACAATGGTTATATTCAGCCAAGCTCATCACCTTGGAGAGCACTTGTACTGTTTGTAAAAAAGAAGGACAACAATATGAGGATGTGTGTGGATTACATATCACTCAATGAGGTCACAATCAAGAATAAATATCCATTGCCTAGGATCGATGATCTCTTTGATCAGTTGAAAGAAGCAAGTGTTTTGTCAAAGATTGGTTAAATATCCGGCTATCATCAGTTGAATATTATACCAGAAAACATACCAAAGACTGATTTCACTACAAGATATGGACTGTATGAGTCTACAGTAATGTCATTTGGATTGATGAATGCACCCGATTAATTCATGAATATGATGAATAAAGTATTCATGAAATTCTTGGATAAGTTTGTGGTTGTATTCATTGACGACATTCTCACCTACTCAAAGGATGAAGAAGAGTATACGGAGCATCTCAGGATAGTTTTGGAAAGACTCAGACAACAACAGCTCTATGCCCAATTTAGTCAGAGATAATTTTGGCTAAACCATGCAGCGTTTCTCGGACATATCGTGTTTGCAAGAGGAGTTGCAGTAGATCCCGCCAAGGTTGAAGCCGTAATGGACTCGAAGAAACCCTAGTTTGTCACCGAAGTAAGGAGTTTCCTCAGTTTAGCTTGTTATTATCGAAGATTCATCGAAGGTTTCTCTAAAACCGCTAAACCTATGACGCAGCTTTTGAAGAAAGAGAAGAAGTTTGAATGGACCGATGCTTGTGAGCAAAATTTCTAGGAGTTGAAGAAAATGATAGTATATGCACCTGTATTGTAACATCCCAAATTTCAGAGCTTTAAAAATCTTTTAAATAGTAGTAGTGGGAAAATTCACCATTTGGATTTATTGGAATATTAATTTAAAAAGCTTAATATGGACTTTAAGGACAAATTGATTTAATGTGCTTACTCCCAACACCAACAATTGCGAAAATTATTTTATTTAGATTCTATATGCTTGGATATATTTTATAGAATTTTCTGGAATTTTTTCCAAAGTCATTTGCTATTTGCTATTTACTATTTGTATTTTCTGGATTTATTTAAAAGAAAATCCTTGAACGATCGGGCCAAGCCCAACACTATTCCGCTTTCCCCATGCCCTTCGCCTTGCGCCTTGGATCATCGCGCGTGGCCCTTCCTCGCAAATCCAGCCGCCGCCTGCATCGCCGCCGCTCTCAACCGCAGGATCTCTATCGCCGGCTGCCGCTTCGCTCGCGCCCTCTTTGTCTCGCGCCGGTGGGACCGCCGATGCCGCTGTCGTTGTCGTCGTCTCCACGACTCTCCCGCGCCGCCTCGCCTCTGCTGCCGCATGCCGTTGCGTCTCGGATTCGCCTCTCCGTCTATAAAGGGCCCCGACCCCACCAATCTCTTCGCCGACCTCCTCCACTAAAACCCTAAAGCGCCGCCCACGATTTCGTCTTCGTTTGGCGCATTGTTCGAAGGTTCGCCACGGCCGCAACCTCTCGCCGCCGGATTCGCCGCCTCAGACCGCCGTTGTCCGTGCCGCCATCGCCCTCGTGATCGCAACAACCGGAGCTACTCGGTGCCGCTCGCCGCCGCCCGAGGACGCCCACCGCCGCTGCCGGACCGACGACAACGGAGCTCGCGCCGCCACCTTCTTCGCCGCGGAGCCGTTGTGCACCGAGCTCACTGTCACCTCCAAGAGCTTCGCCGCCCCTTGGTAACCGCCATGGTTTTTAGGCACGCCAGCCGAAGTCGCCGAACGCCGCGAGCCCTCGGTCCCCAGAGCGCCATTGCGCCGGCCGTCGTCGTCGCAGCCACGCCAGTGCCCCGTCACCTCTGGCGCTTGCGTGTCACCTGCGTGGCAGCCACATGGCGTCCGCGTGGCCCAGTCCACCGGCTCCCAAATCCCTCGGCTCGGTGGATTTGGTCCACCGTGGGCCGAGCCAATGACAGTGGGGCCCACCTGTCAGTTTTCTTTTTAAATTTAATTCTTTTTCCGGAAATTCTCGGCTGACGTAAGCATTGCGCAATAATCCGAATTTCCTTTATAAAAATAATTCGGGAAATTCAAGAAAATCCAAATTAGGGTTTATTTGATTTTCAAATCTTCCAAAGCTCGTATCTTTTGCATCCGAACTCCGATTGAGCCCATTCAAATTTGTAAATTCATATAAAATTCAGATCTATTTAATGGTGAATTTTATTTGATTTTTGGAGTTTGTTTTGCCTCTATTATTTATTTGTTTTATTTCTTTTGTCTCGTTTCATGAGTAGACGCCGATACTTCTGGGAATTTTGCGTAAGAAGGAGCACCTCAAGACCAAGACCAATATCTAGATCTATTCCAAGGCAAGTTATACCTTTGATCATTTTGAACCCAGTTTTCAAAATACTTTGTTTCAATGTATTGCGTTCTATTTCAAGTATTTATTTAAATGCTTTTGGGTGTAGTTATTAATCCAAATTGTTATGCCACCTTGTCTATTGTATGCCATGATCTTTTGTCACCCTAGGTTGATTAATTATTAGTTGGTATTATTGTAGCACCAACGTGGGTTGGTTAGATACGATTAGACCGCTTAGCCATGCCACGAGTCATCATTTCATGTGAGAGTTGCAATTATAAATTTGACTAAGTGATTATGGAACTGTGTGATGAATCAGTGTGTGCTGTGTGTCATTACTCGTTGATGGCATGTGTTGCACTTAATCAACAGGTGGGAAAAGATTTAGACCGAGGCAAGTGGTAGATTTCGTGTGAATGGTGGATCTGTGTGATATAAACTTTGTGATTTGGGAAAATCGAAGTCTTGCCTTAGTCAATTAAGGACTTAACTTTGTGCGCCATTGAACTCGGCCTTCACTGCACGACCACATGCCTAGTATGGGTGGGCCGACTTAGTAAGTTATGGAGTCTTGACATTGACCACTCAAAGTTGTATTTAAGCCGTGTGATGGGTCGGAGGTGTGATATGTCACATCGCGGACGATTCACGCATCCCCGTCCAATGGTGTGTGTCGCTCCAAGGGTCGTGTGTACAAATTGACTGGCATAAAGCACACCAGAGTGTCATTGTTTGAGATGAAGTCTCGAAAGGTTTTGTTGTGATCAACTCGATCCGGTTGGTTACATCGTGGGTAAAGTGTACAAACTCGCAGAGTGTTTAAACCAATCTATTCGAATAGCCGCGTCCTCTGTTATGGACATGCTCTGAATTTCACACGAGGGGTAGATTTTTATAAAACAATTGGGAAGGGTCGTTGTGTGAGATAACTTGTTCGGTGTGTGAAAGAACTTGATTAGACTATGTGTACTTTGTGAAATCAATTGTTAACTTATTATTGTCTATTTGTTTTGAATTATGCTTTCAATCTATTATTTGTATTCAATTGCAAATGTTGCATTTTCGCAAAATAACCACGTAAGCCATTTCTTTGGAATAAGCCATCATGTATAAATGTATTCGTGGTATGACTTGCGAGTACGGTGTGTACTCACTCTTGCTAAACAAATCAACTGAAGTGGAGGAGTTGTCGCCTGCTTTTGAAGAAGAGTTCTACGAAGGTTGAGCGTTAGGGTCTTGATCCGATCGGTTGTTCGTGGTAAATTGATGGGAGCCACCGAGTTTATTTCGTTTCATTGCAGTTTATTCTCTTATTGTCACTTTGCATGGCTTAATAAATGTAAAACTCGACCATAAGGTCCCAATGATTATTTGTTATTCAAAGTACTCGCTTATTCTTATATTCGTTGTATGGATGTGATATTTCATCGATGTTGACACTGTGAGCACTAGCGTGATCCTGGACTAGTGCAGAATACACAGAGGGTCCAGATTTGCATATTTGGGTCCCGACATGTATTGACTTTGCTTGATATCCATAAGGACTTTAAAGTTTTCTGTGACGCCTTTAGCTAGGGCCTTGGATGTGTGCTGATGTTGGAAGGAAAAGTTATGGCATATCCGTCTCGCCAATTGAAGCCTTATGAAAGAAATTACCTGACTTAGAGTTAGCTGCAATTGTGCATGCTTGAAAATTTGGCGGTATTATCTTATTGGTAATCGCTGTGAGATTTTTACGGATCACAAAATCTTGAAATACATCTTCACCCAGTTGGAACTCAATCTCAGGTAGAGAAGATGGTTGGAACTGATAAAAGATTATGACATTGGAATTCGTTATCATCTGGGTAAAGCAAATGTAGTGGTAGATGCATTGGGTCGAAAAAGGTATTGTAATACTATGTCACTTCAAGAAAGTCAGCCAAGTTTGTACGATGAATTGAAGCATCTGAACTTACAGTTTGTCAACCAGGGTTGCGTAAACACCTTGGAAGTTCAACCAACTATTCCGAGTCAAATAAGAGAAAATCATAAAGAAGATGATGATATTAATGAATTCAGGGAGAACATGAGAAGAGTCAAAGCCCTAGGATTCTCAGAGAATGAACATGGTATAGTTTGGTTCGGTAACCGCATTTGTGTACTTGATCATGAGGAGTCAAAACAGTTGATTCTGAAGGGAGCCAACAAATCACCATACTCCATTCATCCGGGAAGTACCAAGATGTACCAAGATTTGAAGAAAAAATATTGGTGGGTCAGTATGAAGTGAGAGATTGCTGAATTTATTGCACGTGTGATGTATGCCAAAGAGTCAAGGCAAAACATCAAAGATCCACTGGATTGTTGTAGCCATTACCAATTCCCAAGTGGAAGTGAGAACAAATCGGTATGGACTTTATCACCGGATTGTCTAGGACCTAATCGGGATATGATTCTATCTGGGTTGTGACTGACCGTTTGACTAAAGTGGCACACTTTATTTCCGTCAAGACCACTTACAAAAGAAGTAAATTGGCAGAGTCGTACATAGCCAGGGTCGTCTGTCTATATGGAGTGCTCAAAAAGATAGTGCCCAACAGAGGATCACAGTTCACATCTAGATTGTGGAAAAGCCTACATGAAGCATTGGGGACAAGGCTCAACTTCATAACATCATATCATCCCCAAACTCATGGACAAACGGAACGTGTAAACAAGATTTTGGAAGACATGGTTCGAGCCTGTGCTATAGATTACGGGAAGAGCTGGGATCAGAATCTTCCTTATGTCGAAATCCTGTACAACAATAACTATCAAATCAGCTTGCAAACGTCACCATTTGAAGCATTGTACAACTGAAAGTGTAGGACCCCTCTGCTTTGGGATCAAGAAGGAGAACATTAATTAGTTCTTTAGACCTGAATTGACTAAGGATGCTGAAAGTAAAGTAAGGATGATAAGAGAATGATTGAGAGTGGATCAATCCTGATAGAAAAGTTATGCTGATAATTATCGAAGAGAATTATCCTTTGAAACAGGAAGTTTTATCTATCTCAGAGTAACTCCACTCATAGAAGTCGGAAGATTCTAAACCAAAGGAAAACTCGCACCAAGATTTGTTGGACCGTACAAGATTTTGAAAAGACGGGGCGAAGTCGCCTATCAGTTAGAGCTACTAGCATCTTTATCTACAGTTCATGACCTATTCCACGTGTCACAACTAAAGAAGTGTCTTTGAGTTCCAACAAAGCAAACACCGCTTGAAAGCATTGATCTTCAGGAGGACGTCACCTATGTGGAGCAGCCAATCAAGATTCTTGATGTTGCAGAGCGTATTACTAGAAGCAAGATCATCCATTCATGCAAAGTCTAATGGAGTAATCACTCAGAAGAAGAAGCCACCTTGAAACGAGAAGAAGATTTCAAAGCCGAGTGTCCCCACCTATTTGTTAACCAAGTCAGAATCTCAGGATCAAGATTCCCTTAAGGGGGGTAGGTTTATAACAACCCAAATTTTCATTTCTAGTTAAAATTAAAATTTATTTTTTGCAATTTAGTGCTTTTTAAAAAAGTTTTTCCCTAATTATTTTAAAGCCAAAATAATTCATTTGCAAAATTAATTACCAATTTTAAGTTGGAAATAATTTTATTAAGTTCAAAATGATTGAAGGAATTTCGTGTCTTTTTCTAGAATTTTTGAATTTTATTTGTTATTTTCTAAAAAACAAAATAAGTTATCTCAATTTCTATAATTCAAAAATCTTCAAAAATTCGGAATATCTTTCGGGCCGAATCTCGCCCGACCAGTCCCTATTTTCCCTCCCGCGGCCCAGTTTCCTGACCTTTTCAGGCGCTTAGCCCAGCTAGCTCTTGAGCCGAGCCAGCGCTCTCTCTCTCTCTCACGACCGTGGACGACCTATTAACCTCCCTGCCTCCTCGCTCGGTCTTCTTCCCCGCTCGCCCATGCCGCCTGTGCGCCCATTCGCATCACCGCCGCTGGAAAGTCCACCTTGCTAACACATCACCGACTCTCCACGAGATCGTGCACATTTAATGCCTCGAATCCCGCCTCCTCCATTCCCTGCTCTCCCCCTCCCTTTCGCCCGCATGTCATGCTGGAACGCACGGAGCCCGAGCTTCGCCCATGCAAGTCTCCTCCCTCAGTCATCCTCCTTCCCCTATAAATGGAGCCCCAGGCACCTCTCCTCATCCTCTCCCTTTTCCCCGAATTCTCCCTCTTGCTCTCACCTCTGTTCACCAGGATTTCAAGCTCAAACTCCATCGGTCGGAGCTCGTGCGGCCGCCTTTTGCACCGTCTCCAGTGGAGCTCCCCCACCGTAGTCTCGCACCTTTAGCATTACACGACTGTGGTCTTCGCCATGCGTACCTCCTCACCCCCAGGCCGGTCGTCTCCACCGCCTCCTTCGTCACCACCGTCAAACGCCTACCGCCTCATCGACGGAACCACAAGCCCTAGGTTCCCCTCATCCCTCTCCTCCTATTGGCACCCCAGCCAAGCCTTGCCGTGGTGCGTAGCGCCGGCGAGCTACGCGCCTGAGTCGCCACCGTCCACTATGCCGTCGTGGCCACCACGTGGCAGGCCACGTTACGACAACCTCATCACCCCTGCCATATGGCAAACCTGTGGCAGCATGCATGGACGCACGCGTCAGCCACCGCATCGTGTTGCGAACCGGGTCCACCTTGCAGCTGGGCTTTCCCATGGACCCAGTGCATGGACCCCACACGTTAGTAACTAAATCCTTTTGTTAAAAAAAATAAGTTCGGCCAAACATCATAAATGCCCTCGCTGACATCAGCATGATGTGATAATTAGTTTTTCTTTAGAAAATTAATTCCAAAAAATCCAAAAATTTCATGTATTTTCAAACTTCCGAGAATCCATTCTCCTTCGTTCGAGCTCCGATTCGAGTGATTTAAAATTTTAAATTCATCTAAATTCAAGATCTAGCTATCTACATTAGAATCGTTTAATTTGGAGTTCATTTGAATTTATTTGAATTTACTTTGTTTTCTCGTATAGATTTCGACGACTCTGGGGAACCCGAATTATTCGAAGAGCTAGATCCTCAAGATTTTGAGGAAGGAAAGTTATATCTTTGATCATATTTGAATCTCAGTATTTCAAATTATTCAAAAAAAATTAAATTATTATTGCATGTGTAAATATATTCAAGTTATTTAAATTATTGTTCTTAAATTATAGTTATTCCCAATTCCTTTGTATAGTCAAATGTTGCTATTGAAGTAGCCATACCTTGACGCTATAGTTAAAATCTAGTTGGTACATTAATATGAACTAGACACATTGCAAAATTTTATGCTTAGTGAGTGCTTAGACCAGAAATATTTAATTTGAGGAATTTAACTAAAATTTCAACTATGATTTAAAATGCTAGTATGGTATTGTCCTTTACATAGGAGTTAGTAAAATGATTTAACTTGGTAAATAAAAGTGAAAATTGGTTTGGACTAGGGCGAAACAGATGTTGGATGGTGCACGTTGATGTACGGGATTGAGTCGTTTCTATAATCGAGGCCCAAGAGTTATTTTGTAAATTTGCCTAAGTCAATTAAGGACCGACATTCGAGTCATATCTTGCTAAGCCTCATCGTACTACCACATGTCCTTTGTGCGCACGACTAGACTAAATAATTTGTAACATTTCACCATGGCCGTGCTATCCGGTTGCGTGGGTGTCTTTATGACCTACTTTTACGTATTCCCATATGGCGCAAGGGGGGCTTAAATCCGGCGGGTTTCTATCCAAAGGAAGTGAAACCATAGCGAGGTGAAACTACGATGGGATAGCGCACTGTAAAAGCATTGTGATAATGACTTAGTCGCACACTTTCGGTAGTGTATCAGACGGACAGTATAATTCAATTATTTCTTGTGGGTAAAGTTATACAACCTCTGCGGAGTGTAAAACTATTCAAATAGTCGTGTACATGGTCATGGACATGCTCAGCAAAACCATTCAATGTTAGAATTTGGTTCGATTTTAAAAGACTTTATTAAATAATTTTGGATAGTTTTATCCTATTGGGAAATTGGGCGGTCTGCCACGTGATAGGAAGGTATATTTCACCACTCTGGGATGAATGTTATATTACTATAAAACTTGAGAATTTAGAAAATGAATTTTAGCTATAGAATATACTACTTTAGAACTTAGTATGAATATTTAAATAGAAAACGTCGCTTATGCAAATTGAGCAATATAAGCCTTCTTTTGATGAATCCTTACATGCATTATAATCGATTATTGGGTGCAACTTGCGAAGCACGGTTGGTTATACTCACCTGTGCTTAATAAATTATTGAGCAGGAGAAGAGTACTATATGGATGATGAGAACTTGGACGACTATGCTACAGCCCAGATGATTGCCTGTGGCGAATCGTGTGGCATTCCTTACTGCTTTTGTTTTCGTTGTATTTTGCTTATTGCCTTTTGTCGGCGCCCCGGGTGTCACACAACCCCGAGACCCTCTGTGCATACCAAGCTAGTCCCATGATCAGTAGCTAGCTTGCACAGTTACAACAATGATGCATTCATAACCATTCAACGATTTAACTAATGAAGCGCATAAAGTAATATTAATTAAGACAAAGAAAGACCTTATGGTCAAGGTTCTACAAAAGTCGCCACACAGGGCTTAACAACAACAGAGTATCTGGCAGTGGAAATCTCAAAAATACGTGGAGCCCAATCGACATGCCCACAGGCAATCGAGTGGTGGACGTGACCTAGTTCGCAAAGTCTTCGAAGTAGCCTTCTTCATAGAACTCAACATTTCCTGGTTCTTCTGCTGGGACTGATCAACAAAGGGCATAAAGCCGTGAGTACATAAAGTACTCAACAAGTCGTAGAGAAATGTATGCACATAGTATTCATGACAGACTTAAGCAAGGGTGGCCTTATGGTTAATTTGCAGAAAGCAAGTTTAACAATAGATACCTTAATTAGATTGCAAAGCAGGATTTTAAAAGAATAATACATAGATAACCAAGTTCTCTTGAATCAAACAGTGAACATCCCGTTCACTTCCCAACCATTCCAACCAAACCTTTCCATCGAACCAAACCACATTTTGAAAATACTACCCTTGCGAAATCACTGTGCATGTCCGAATCGGGACACGGCTATTCAATAGATTTTGACACTCGCAGAGGTTGTACAGCTTTACCCACAAGAGATAAATCACTTGCAATGTCCGTCTGACACACTTCCGAGGGTGTGCGACTAAGTGACTATCACAAGGCCTTTACAAAGTTCCATTTTGCCTCGGTTCTGCTCGCTAAGGTTTCGCCATCACAGCCCCCTCTTGCGCCAATAATCAACCCTAACAGAACCGACTCAAAACTTCCCTAATTAGTTGGCCAGGTCCGTCCCATACCGGACTTATGGTTGCACGAGGTGACCCAGATCAATGACTTGCAAAGTTAAGTCCTTAGTTGGTCGCCGCACAAGTCTACCACAACCCAATGTGCATCACACACCCACTCTAGCTTCCTACCTCAAGCCCGAGCATAAATCATTTTTGTTCAATCCCACCAAATGGCAATCCTCGCCATGGCACAACATCTTTTAATAAAAGTGGCCTCACACCACTGTTCCATAGTTCCATTAGTCAAATTTCATTAATCATTGAACAGGTGATCGAAAGTACTGCGGGTAACTAAAGCATGTCTAAGCAATAATACGCTCCCAAGTTGGTATACAAATATGTCCAACTAGTATTAACCATTCTAAGGTGTTCAAGGATATATGTCATTCAAGGAGACATTTCATTTTTAATTCATCAAGGAGGCATAATGGCAATTTGGTAATTATCTACTCCCAAAACCATTTTTAATAGAACTAGCCATGCATGATAATTTAATACAATATACATTTGTAAAATGGGTTCAACATGGTCAAAGGCCTACGACTTGCCTTCGTTGACGAGGAGAGGGTCTTCATCGTCGGTCGAAGAAATCTTCCAAACGCCTAATCTACACGCGAGAAAAGCAACAAATAAATAAAACAGCACCAAATGAACTCCAAAAATTACAAAACCAGTACCAAATGAAAGAGGATGAATTTATATGAATTTAGAAATTTGGATCACCCAAATCGGAGTTCGGATGTGAAAGTTATAGCCAAAAGAAGTTTTAAATCACATAAAATGATGGATTTAGGGTTTTTCGGATTTTTGGAATTATTTTCCTATTGAAAACCGGATTTTGACGTCGCCAAGACACGCAGCACACACGCGGCACCACGCGGCGAATTTACGACGCTGGCGCCGACGTGGCGCCACGTGGGTGGCCACGTGGGCTCGCCCACGGTCGAGAGAGAGAGAGAGAGAGAGAGAGGCGGGCGCGGCGGCGGCGGCCGAGCTGGGAAGACGGCGGCGTTGGCGCGGAGAAGGCGGTGGCGGCGGAGAACGGCGACGCAGAGGCGAACGAGCCGGGAAGACGACGGAGGAGCGGCGCAAGACGCGACGCGAGAGAGAGAGAGAGAGAAGAAGAGAGGGAGAGAACGGCGCGGTGGATTTATAGAACTCGGCGGACGGAGCAGCGGAGTGGCGGGCGCGGGCGGAGGCGGGACGAGACGGCACGGGCAGGCGGGGCCGATGCGGCGGAGGCGCGGCGAGGCGAACGGATTCGCGGCGGCGGAATGCGCGCGGCGTGGGAGAGAGAGGCGGCGGCGGAGACGACGATCGGACGCCGTCCGATTCGACGGACGGTGGGAGCGAGGAGGCGCGGTGACGGAGAGCCGTCCGATTTCAATCGGACGTGAGGAGGAGAAGAGGCGCGGCGGGAGACGAAGGGCGCCGTCCGATTTCGACGGACGTGGGAGATGAAGGGCGCGGCGATGCGAGCCGCGGCGATGGCGATCGGACGGTCGTGATGAAAAGGAGACGCGCGACGAGACGAACGGCCGCAGCGAACGGAGCGGCCGGATCTCGATCCAACTACCAAACGGCGAGGCTGAGCCGGCGACGTGGGCGCGCGAGGACGGATGAAGATCCAACTACCGAGGTGATGGGGGCGCGGGCGCGAAACGGGCCGCGACGAAGCGGGCGCGCTGAATGAGGAGATGGGCGGAGGAATTCGCCCACAAACGAAAAAGGATTTTAAATTCATTTTGATTTCAGAAATTCAAATAAAACAAAAGGCAATTTAGAAAATAGCAAATAGACTCCAAAAATTCTGGAAAAATTCACATAAATTCCTTGAATTATTCTAGACTTAATAAAAATACTTTTAACTTTAAATTTCCTTTTTCTTTTGCAAATAAATTAATTTTTAATTTCGGGAAAAAGGAAAATGAATTTCTAAAATCCAATAAATCCAAGAAAATTCTTAAAATACTAATTTTGATTTTAAATTCCAGAAAAATCAATCAAACCAACTTTAATTTAATTGAAGTTTGATTAATTCATATTAAACATGCAATTGAATTCTGAAATTCCAAATTAAGCTTTTGGCAAATAGAAGCAAATGGTTTTCTTTTAAAATTTTCAAAAACTCCGAAAAACGGGACGCTACACCTTTTTCTCCCCTTTTTAGCAAACTTTAATTATTAGCAATGAATGATGTATTGTGGTTATGCTACCCACTTTTGTTTGATTGTGTACACTAGCTGTACTGGACTAGTGTATAAAACACAGAGAATTTGGAACCCTTCGCTCTCGGGTTCGACAAGTGATATATCATCAATTTGTGATATTTCTGAGGAAGATAACAATTTATTCAAAGAAGCTCTTTGCAGGACCAAGCGACAAAGGGCCAAGAAAACATTTGGCGAAGACTTTATTGTATACCTCATGGATGATATGTCAAACACACTTTTAGGGGCTTATGCATTACCTAATGATGAATATTATAAAGAGGCAGTCCATAGCGAGGTGGATTCCATCATCACTAACGAGACTTGGGAGATCACTGATTGTCCTATCGGGTGCAAACCTGTCGGATGCAAGTGGATCTTTAAAAAGAAGATGAGGCATGACTGTACTATTGATAAGTACAAGGTAAGACTTGTGGCCAAGTGTTATACCCAGAAAGAAGGTGGAGATTATTTTGCTATTTACTCTCCTGTTGCTAGATTAACCACCATTCGAGTGCTCATTGCATTAGCTGCTTCTCATTGTCTACACATCCATCAAATGGATGTAAAGATAACTTTCCTTAATGAAGTGTTGGAGGAAGAAGTCTATATGGAGCAACCGGATAGTTTTGTGATTTTTGGACAGGAAAATGAGGTCTACAAATTAATCAAATCCTTGTATAGCCTAAAACAAGCACTTAAACTATGGCATGAGAAGTTTGATAAAACTTTAACATCTGCTAGTTTTGCTGTGAATGAGGCAGATAAATGTGTGTATTATCGTTATGGTGGGGTCAAGGAGTGATTTTGTATTTGTATGTCGATAACATACTTATATTTGGGACAAACACTGTTGTATTGACGAAGTCAAATCTTTCTTATCTAAATGATTTGATATGAAAGATCTAGGAGAGACAGATGTTATTCTGAATATTAAATTGATCAAATATAAGGACATAATCACATTGAACCAATCTCATTATGCTGAAAAAATATTGGGTCGGTTCGGTTTTGAGAACTGAACTCCTTATGATGCTAGTGTTAAGTTTCGAAAGAATCAGGGATTAGGCAAAGATCAATTGAGATATTCACAAATTATTGGGTCCCTTACGTATCTATCTAGTGCCACTAGACCTGACATATCATTTGTTGTTAGCAAATTAAGTCGGTTTACATTTAACCCAGAAGATGATCACTGGGAGGTACTTGAGAGAGTGTTGCGCTAGTTGAGATGCACAGCCTCATATAGAATTCACTATACTGGGTATCCATATATATTAGAAGGATATAGTGATTCAAATTGGATCTTACATACATATGAGATCAAAGCTACAAGTGGTTATTGTTGGACCGAAAAGGCGACTAGAGGGGGGTGAATAGGAGCACGCTCACTTTTTCCCAAATAATGAATTCAACACAATTTCACTCCAATAGCTATGATGAAGCTATGAAGATCAATATACCAAGACAAATGGAAGACTAGTATTGAATCCAATTAAATCCCCTAAGCAAAATAACAAAATCAACTAAGATTGCAAACTCACAGCACGGGCGGTCTGACCGCTGGACCCAACCGGTCGGACCGATTGCCGGGCGGTCGGACCGCTCCAAAATCGGTCTGACCGGTGATGACGGGCGGTCTCGACCGCCGACTCGTAACCGATCCGCAATAAGAAAATCACCGATGACGGTTGCAATTAGGTGAAACTTTTGATTCTCAACTCCAATCTTTATGAAACTTTGCATACACCTTCTCTATGCTATTGAGGACCTATTCCAATCGAATATTATGATAATTCTTGGAAAGATCTTGAGCAATCGCCAATTGATTAACAGAAGGTCTAAAACCGGGCAAGAACGAAAACTTGATCCTAATGCTTGTTCGTGAGAGATTGATGATCAAGATGATGCTAGATAGATTCACACATATCACAGCAAGCTAATTCACGTGAAAGAATCAATCACAAACTCGCGGATCAAAGAAAACCCTAAAATCACGAAATCGAAAGCAAGAACGAAAAGAGACTTATCTCAAGCAAACCTTGCATAGATTAAGAACGTGATCGTCGCTGGATTACACCCACGCCATCAAGGAACAGTGGTCAATCCAAGATCACAAAATTCTCCTCAAACCATGAAAAGCCCTAGCCTCCACCTCAACTCCCCCTAAGCCAATTAGGGTTTGAAAGCGACAAAAGAGATGAAAAACAGCGAGAGCGAGGGGTGCAGCCACCACCTCCGATCCTATTTATAGTGGAGGCCTAGAACTCCTAGGGTTTGACTCAATTGGGCTCCCGTTAAGGCCCACTAACAAACGGGTCACACACGCACGCTTCGCAAAGCGCCGTCTTTAACCTTTTGACCTAAACCGCTTCACCATGCACCATGGATTTGCCAATAGGTCACCCTTCTCCATCTTGTGTCACGCTTGAGTCGTTGACCTCACCCGGCATCGTTGATCGTTCTGGACCTCAACTCTCCAAGTCTAGTCCCGATCCTCCTCGCCGTTGATCGTCGTTGACCACCAAGCAACCTGCACAACCATAGACAAGCAAACACGAATTCGGGAACAAGTTCTTCACAACTTGACCCATGTTAGTCAAAACATGCATCATGCAAACCATATGCCACGATACAAATGACTTTGACCTAACAAATCAACATCGCCACGGTTGGCCGACGTTCAAGTCATTACGGTCTCGACCGCCCAGTGAGCGGCCGGACCGCCCTTGGCGGCCGGACGCTCTCGTGAGCGGCCGGACCGCCCCTTGGGACTTAGCCGAATTTCAACCCCAAAATCCAAACCCACTGGAAACTTTAAACCAATAGAACTTTTATCGAGACTCCAAAATCATGAGACCAAGTGCATGGGATCCCTCACTTGCCTACAACACCTATTTTGGCCCAGCTTGTTTTGACCACTTTGGTCACCGCCGGTCCGACCGCCCACATGGCCGGCTCGACCGATTTGGGACTGGCTTGACCGCCTCGCCCAAAGAAGCCTGTAGCTTTGTCGAAAACACGTGAAACGACAAACCGTAAACGCCATTGCCAATTGTCACATCATCCTAAGATCTGGAACATATCCCCATGAAATCCACAGTTATGTCTTTACCCTAGGAGGGGCTGCAGTCCCATGGAGGTCGTGTAAACAGACCATATTGACGAGGTCAACCATGGCAGCAGAACTTGTAGCACTAGACACGATACTATTGAGGTTGAATGGTTTAGAGCGCTCTGTTGGACTTGCCACGTGTTGAGAAACCAATACTGGCAATCCTAATGTATTATGATAGCTAAACAATGTTGATTAAGGTAACAAGTACGAAGGATAACATGAAGTCCTCCAGACACGTGAAGCATATGCTTAAATCTATCAGAAAACTGGGGAACTTCGAAGTGATTACTGTAAATTATATATGCACTGGGAAAAATCTAACAGACCCTTTCACAAAGGGATTAGCACATAAAGCGATTTTCATTACATCTTTGGACATGGGAATGAGGTCCATTGGAGTTACAACTCAACAGTAACCCATACCTTTTTTATCGGAGATCCCGTGATGTAGGCAATGGGAAAAATAAGTGGATGATTGAACAAGAGAGTACATTTTAATAAAATATGTACCCGTGTCCTAATAGACAAAGTACTCTCAATTGTGTGGAAAGATGGCTTAAAACTTAATGTATTCTAGTGTCCAATGAGGGGAAAATGTATTTGCCTACAAGATACCTAAAATAAATACACCTACTTGAGCTTAACTGTGGGGTCGTAGTTCACGAGAATAAAACGTTCTCTAGAAAGCTCATGAGCATATAAGGGAGCATGACCAAATAATACTGTTTAGGTGTTGTTCTTTGACAATCTAGTATCAGTTGAGATTTCGAGTGAAATCTAACCACGAAAAGCTATGAATTCAAGGTATAGTCCATTCATCAGCCGAGAGAAGATGAATCTTGTTATTCTAGGTGCAAGTTTAAACCGTGTAGGACTTACACTGAAAAAATAGTATATTAACAACCCTTCGGCATAATAATCTTTATCATTCTTTTTGCTGCTTGCTTTGGAATTGATGAGGGTTGTTAGAATTGAGCTCGTATGTGTAAAGGATCATTCATCCCTGAAATTCCAAAGTATGCATTGTTAATCCCATATTGCCTAGCCAAGTGGTGGGAGAGCAATTTATAAGGTGAAGTCCTCGCCACCCCTTGAATTGTGTAGCACATGACATGGGATGACATGAGAAGGACTATATTTAAAGTCACACACACGCACACGTATATTAGTGTGGCGAACACGTGAGTTGTCACTTGCGACCGTGAACGTGTCGTGAACCCAATCCACCTTTCTTTTGTTGACCGTGCATTTCTCTATATCTGGTTGAAGGTATAGACCAGTGCGGTCGAAACACTGTGGTCGAAATAAATGATCGAGACACAGTAGTCGAAAATTAGTGGTCAGTTCCATAGACCAGGATGGTCGGAATACATTGGTCGCAGCTGTAGACTAGTGGTTGAATCTGTAGACCAGTTTGTAATGCCATTAATTTGTTTTGAATTGGCAATTACCAGTTGTTTAATTTACAATTACTAGAGAGTAATTGTCTCGACTTTAAAAAGATACGAAGACGTTCGTATCAACGACTGATTGAAAACTCTTCCATTAAACTCTTCCATTTTTCTTCTTCCTCTCTGCTCTCTGGTGCTGAAGTGTTGTGTTGTTCGAATCAATCCATCCCTTCTTCTCGGTGTGCACCGGCAAGGAGGGTTAACGGGTATCTCTGAACCATTATCGCAGAGTTCTCTTGCACGGGACGACAATAAGGTTTCTGGGCAGCGCATCTGCGCGACTGCGCGCTGCACTGCATCATCTACATTCTGAACTGCTTTGACCACTTTTTCAAGTCTGCGCTGCTTCCTATTCTTCATCAAGCCCGACTGTAAGTTGGTCGTACGATCAGTGTATTCTGTTATAAATCTTTTATTGTGTATATTTATAAATGCAATAAGTAATCTGCTGTTATTATCGATTTATACATCACTAATTTTGTATGATCTTTATCTAATAATAAAATTTAAAATTAAATTAATGTCCACGCTTCTAACCGTAATTTCCACGTATCTCCATCTAGTTTCGCAGGTTGTTTGGTCTGCTGCAGCTCGAGAGTTGAGAATCTAGTAACTCTAGTACTTCTATTGTTTTTGTTACTGTCGATGGACCCTCTGTTCGCGTCAACTTAATCGACTCCGCGGCAGGAACTTGCCGGCTGCGGCTTCCACGTACTTGAAAACGCGAAGGTACGTAGTCAAGGAGGGAACAAAGTGATCTTGGAAATAATGGAAATTATCCTTGCCTTTCCTTGCCATTGGCGTCCATTTGTATACTATATCTTTTGGAATTAATAACTACACGGAATCGAAGCAAGAAGAAGAGAATTAGACACTCGGCGCCGGAGAAGACGACGGACAAGAACTGAAAAGTCCTGCATAGAGCACGTATTTTTACCCCCGTGCGGTAACCGTAGCACCCATCTCACCCGCACATCCTCGACCGAACGGACGGCCCAGCGCTTCGAGATCACGCACCGGTGTCGCCCGCAATCATAGGGCCATCAGCCTTGTCGCCATCCTGGGCCAGTTCCGTTAGATGGGGCCCGAATGCTTCATCTGGGCCGGTACCCGGGCCCATCTCAACATCTCACCGTGCTGTTTAAACTGGGTCGGTCCATGAGCCTAATCTTCTTTGGGATTCTCTGGTCATCGTTCGAATGTTTTTTTGTTTTTTTTAAGTCAGTTTTTTAACGGTCGGGTTGAGAGCCAAGGATCCACCGATTCCTCCCTCCCACTCTTATACAACCCACCACCAGCCCAGCCCATCCCATCACAACCCTAACCGACGCCTCCTTCCCGACTCTAACGGGCCGCATCGCAGATCCGCCCACCACCCTCTCCCAGCCCGCAGAATGGCGGGCGCCAATGTCGATTCGCCGCCCTGCCGACGCTGCCACCCACAACTGATCCTCCCACCGCCTCATCCTCCCTCTAAATCCGATCTCTGGTGAACCCTAAACGCTAAACCCTAACCGATTAACCCCAAGTCCTAACCCAGCGGCAGCGACGCATGAGAGAAGGAGGATGAGGTCACCGCAACACGAATCTTCAAGCGGATTAGAAGGTGAGCAATTCGACTAATTTCACAAAAAAAAAATCAGTTGACATATTTTTACCAGTTTCTATCATTTTTAGGCCCAAATGAGCATAGCAGAAGGCTTATGCACGTCTCTTCCCCACCGAAAAAGAGTAGGCAACAGCTCACAACATCAACCTATGCTCCGAGTGAGAAAGTGTTAGGATTAATCTTGTTTAGAGGTTCCCATCTTTTGTTTTGTTTCCTTGGTAGAAACCGAGTCCACTTCCTGAGTTGAGTCCGAGTAGATAGGTGAGTCCGTATTGCAGTTTGCTTCCAACCTATATAAGGGGCACTGAGTACTAGCATTAGATGTAAGCTAAGTCAAGGAATCACATAAGAGTTCAGAAGACAGAAGTAGGAGTTGAGTTGAGGCAAGCAATGTAAGAAGTATTAAGAAGATAGAAGCAATAAAAGTTGCAGTGTTTCGTGGACCGGTCGTTGCCGAGTATATCCATCTTCTAGTTGCTCAGCCAGCAATACGCCGTTTCTTCTTTGGATCGGCTAACAATTGGTATCAGAGCTTGCACTCGATCCGACGATGCGTCGATCATCTTCCCACTCACCTACCCGGCCAAGGATGCCCAACAACGGCGATTTAACGCCCGGAGGCGGATCCGGCAATGGCGGTGGGGAAGTTGTGATCCATCGCGTGGTGAGGAGTCGAGGCTCGCCATATACCCGATATTGACGCGAACCAACTATGGAGATTGGTCTCGTGATGAGGGTGAATCTACAAGCGCAAGGCTTGTGGGAGGCGATCGACCCGGTAATGGCGACTACCGCGACGACAGATGGCGTTATCCGCCATACTCCGAGCCGCTCCGTCGGAGATGTCGCTCACGCTTGCCAAGAACACCGCTAAGGATGCATGGGACACCATATTTCGTCAAAAGCTGCCGGCGGTCTTGTCGCGCATGTTTGGCATAGCGCGTCATTTCGCCAAAAGTGGCGGCGAGGCGGTGTTGTCGCGTCTCGCTGCGTGAGTGCGCATTTCGGCGAATACCGGCGAGGAGAGTGTTGTCGCGTCCCGCTTAGAGTGTTTGATTAATGTGCACACAAAGTATTCATACGGACGCATGGACCGAGGTCAGACTGCTGGGCAGATTGCGTTATGTCCGAGTTCAAGAAATTAAAGTCGCGAGGTACAAATGTCGCTTGTATCTGAATATTTCGAGAACATTTTGTGTACAAAATGACAAGAATATTATGCACATGGATATTACATAAATGCACAATGACATTACATAACACGCTTGTCACGCCATGACATTAGCTAGGGTGCATCGTCGTGTCGCCTACCCGACGGCTGTAGTTGATCCTCGTGAAAGGTGAATCTATCCGGAGTGGCGCATGTCTCAGCCGTAGTGTTCTCGCCAGGAGGCGAAGCGGTGATGTCGTGGGGTCCAGCTCAGCCTCAGATCTCGCCTAGCCACCGTGCTCCTCCGCAGGAATGGTACTCGTGAGTTAGTCCTTGTTTTTTGCGCAGAAAATAGTTGTAACTACGTTAACGCTACCGAAAGCAGGTTGTTGTGCCGAGGAGGATCCTCCCGCCGCCGAGCAGAGTGGCACGGTGTACCCTCCATACGTGATCGGCAACCACGGTCGCGTCCCACACGGATCAACGCCGCGCGCCAACGAGCCCAACCACTCGCCCTCGCTGTGGGAGTCCGGCCGTGTCGCAGCGAAACGCGTTCCGCGAGGAAGTCGGTGCCGCGCTCCTCTCGTGATGACGATGGTTGCATCGGCATCGCCCCTCGTAGTAGCGCTAGAAGAAAGGTTAATGTCGATACTCGAAATGAGTGCATGGAAAGGTATTGACAACGAGAGATGACATACCGTGGCCGAGCGGTCGGGCCGACCGACCGTAGCTCTGACGGCCCGAGTGAGACGGGCGTCGGAGGGTGGTGCCGAGGAGGTGCCGAGGGCGGAGGGGTGGAGGGTACCCTCCGCGTCCGCTGATGCGTGCGGCATCGCTCGCTGATTTACCACAAGTCATGGCTCTAATCGCAGCCTCGCGTCTCGGCATGCCACGCACGCGCGGCTAGGAGGCGATCAAGGTGTTGCTGTTCCCACGCCAGAATTTCAGCACCTCCAGATACGGTCCATGCGTAGTACCGCAAGAAAACACGAGAAGCGCGGCGTGTTCTGAAGGAAATTGCTTGAAGAATGGGTTACCGCTCGTCGCCGCGGCCGCCGGTGGGTCCGCCTAGTACGATGTCCTCTCGCATGCCGACCATCCGACGCCCGGGCCGCTAGGCGCACCGGTGCGTGGAATGTACCACCAGCAAGACGGCGCACGCCCGATGGAGTAGACGCGCGTGCTCGTGCGACGTCCGCCGCCACCCTCTCGCTCCACGCCCATCCACGGCAGGGTTCGCTTCCGCCGCCGCTCTTGGGCCCTTTCCTCGCTTGCCGCAGTGAATCTTAATATCGTAACATGTAAGCGGCATACGATAAAATGATATCCAAAAAGGACATACCTGGGCCTTCCGCGATAGGTCGTCCACGGCGGTGGCACTGCCGGTACAGCCGAACTGCTCATGACCCTGGGATTGTACGGCTCGACCATGTGCGAAGACCGTGGCGTGTCGTCATCCAAAGTGGATCGCCCTCATGCAACGCGCCGATAATCCGTAGGGCCGTGGTTCGCAAGGAATTGTCCCCATGGCCGCCGATGATCTCGGCTCGCGAGTCTCAAGAGGTTATGGAACTCGCGACGCACGCCTGCTCTCCTGCCCACCCTAGGTACCACGTGTCCAACGTGTTCCCATTGTAGGCCCGTCGTGGGGTCGCCGCCGAGAGCATTGCCGTAATGCCGACGGCCAACGTGCACGGTGCACCGTGTTGCGGAAATAAGGACGACCAACCGAAAGTGCTCCATGACCACAATCGTACTGGTGTAGCAAACCGCCAGATCGCTCCACGCCGCATCGCGCGAGTGGCATCGCATAACCCTCGGTAAGTGGCGCAGAGCACCGCGGAACCCCAATCAGGCGGAACTCGCTCGCCAGCGCCCGCAGGACTCGCCGATGGATATAGCCGGGTACACGCAGTTCCCGGTCGTAGGGAACAAGATCCATCCGAACAGAATGTATGCACGACGAGGTGTGTCTGACCGCTCTCCGCCGCATCCACGGCGATCATGAACTCCGTGAGCTGTGAATGTGGGACACCGACACGCTTGCGGAATCGGAGGCCGAATCTGCGGCCAAACGCACCTTCCGCATCGCCCTGAGGTGGCACTACTAGAAGGCCATGCACCGGCAACTGTAAGCATTGCTACATCCTCGAGTAATGGTCATCTCCCCACCGAAGTGGAATGTATGAGTCTCGCTCCACCGCCCACAAGCGAGAGTAGTGCGCCAAACCGCAACGCGTGCGTGATGTCCAACATGCGGTGGGCGGAGACCGGTGTCCCGCACGCAGGACGCATCGCCGTCAAGGGGCCACCTCTCCTCGGGGCGCCAGACTAGGCTCGAGGCGCCGCCGCGACCACGCCGCAACGTGCCCCCATCCTGGGGTCGAGCAGCCAGACGCTGCGCGCAACGGAGCTCGCGCCATCTCCTGCGATACCATAAAATATGTTAGTACGCACTTAAAACATATCGTGTGCCACAATAAAACAAGGCAAAACATTGACAAAAAGGAAACAACCACATGAGCATAACGAGTTAACAAAAGACCAAGAAGACTTAACATTCGTCAGTAAATAAAGACACATATTAACAAAGAACACTACAAAGGCATCGCGACATAACATTCCGTCCCATCAAGGAATTACAATAAGCAAGCGACATCACGACTTAGTAATTATATCTTGCTCGTTACGGTGCACTGCTTGCGCGGTCCTTTGGATACGCGATGGAGTGCCCATCGTCTTGCATAGCCTACAACGGGCCGGCGAACCCTTTGCCGCTACTGCCCGCCCATGTCGCTCGGATGCGCGGATGGCGCCTTCCACGGCGGGTGTTTAGGCGGACGCTCGCACCCACTTCACCGCCCGCGAGGTCTCTAGTGTGTGTCCAGCCGCATCTGAATGAAACTCGCACCCAAGTGGCAAAGAGGTGGTGGATATCGAGTACTGGAGATGCAACGCCGAAGATTGCCGCCACGCCGCGCACGCCGCGTATACATGGGAGCATGGTTTGTCGCGAAGCGCGTTTGTTGCGATGCACGACGCTTCTTCACCGATCGCGGCACCGCCACGATCCTCTAGTGTGGCCCATAACGCATTCTCCTTAGCCGGATCTCGAACTTCGCCGACGCCATCCATGGTGCGAGTCACGTGCGATCGCGCCGATCTTTTCTCCATGTAGGCATGCATTACCTCCGAGAATTGTTTACCATCCTCCGATGCTTCTTGGCCATCATGGCTCGTTAACGGCATCCGATGTGCAGTTCGCTCTCCTCCACGATCGACGGATCGGCAGGAACGCACACCCTTCGGACACCGCTGTACACCTCGACATGTTGGTCGCCATGATCCCGCACTCGCACCATCGTGTCGTGCACGAGGACCATTTCTCCAGTCGCGCGCGGCGAGTTAACCCGTGTGAACTCCCCAACTCGCGGACCCTCCACCGATGCCCCGCCGCATTGCGAGTCCCTTACATGCTTCGCGGTATCCTCATCGAGCCGTCTCCACACCGCTTCGAACTTTCTCCTTTGGTTCGCATGCGAGCTTCTGAACATTTTCATGAGGTCCTTGTTCAAACCTGTGTGGAAGTTGGCCGAGATGCCTCATGCACCAACGCTTACATCGCTCCACGAACGGCGGCGCTCGCTTTGGATCGTGCTCAACGTGGACATCAAGCCGCATTGCGGTCCGAGATGACACACACACGTCGATCTTGTACTACCGCTTCACATTACATAGGAACCACAACCGCCTATCCGTGTTCTCGCCTCAACAATTGCGAAGGCCACGGGACTAGCGGTCGCATACACCGCAACGGCGTGAGGATGGTACCCTTGTACTTCCCACATAGGAAGGTGCCATCCATCGTCAAGACGGATACGACAATGCTTGAAAGCTTGATCGCCTGACAAGGCCCGAAGACCCTATCAAGAATAAGGCAATTGGGCCCTTCCGTCGGATGCACCCGCCAAGCTTGTTTATGTATGTCCCGGATTACATTCTGCGATTTGATCGCAATCTTGGTACTAGGTTGTAGGCCTCTTCGAATGTGCCGAACATTCGCTCCACGACTGCGTTGGCCCGCCATGCCGCCTTGTAGCTGACGGAACCCCACAATATTGGCAACCTCTACCAGGAGGATGTTTGGCGAAATGGACACATCTGCAGTGGACGAGGTGGCTTATCAGTCGGCAACATAAGAGGAGGTCATGTTGCGGTGCCGTGAAGGGCCGAGCTAACTCGCATGTGTGATCCTTCAAAGACCGTATCCGAAAACCCATGCCAACAACCATGAACGCGCGCGCGGACCTTGCCGGCGCAGATTCATCAACACACCGACGATGTACGTGTCGGGTTGGACCTCGCACACGATACATCCGACCGATCTTAACGGCGATTTAGCAATAGCATCTTCGGCGCGCTCTTATCGAAGCGCCGCCCAGGAGCAGGTATCATCATTGAACCCCACTCACCCTCCGATGTGGCGAACCGCCGACGCCGTGTAACGCGTGCCCAATCGTGAGGGGACGAGCAATGTCGCGGTCACAAGCCCACCAACCGCATCTCCTCCAGCATCGCCTTCTCCTTCTTCATCGCCTCGAACTAGTTATTTCCACGCCTCCATGCTTTCCACCTCTCCACCGTCGGCGTACTCGTGACAATCAATACGGCCGCCCACCATCTCTCCGCACCTTCATTGGGCTCAAATTGACGCGACGCCTCCTCGTGTCTCCATCACCCACGCCTTTGCGCTTACTCCGACACCGAGACCAACGCAGTCGCTCCTCCCACTAGCGCTCCACCAAAACCACCCACGCCGGATGTCCCCGCCCTCTCCACGAATTGAACGTGGACCATCGGCCGTGCATATATCGCAGCAATGCGGGTTGCAAACAACCCCATGTAATTGGCCCATGAAGCGCCACATGTGACCTTCATAAGTTGCCAAACGGTCTCGCTCGCACCACCCGCAATCGAGGATACACCGCCGATGCAGCCTTCTTCTTTCCAGGGCGCGATCGAACGCGGAACGCACGCACCGCCTTAGCTCGAGAGGCCCATGTCCTTCAGAGACGGCGCCGGATCACGTCGCGTCGCAACTTGAGTGTCCGCACGTATGGTCCGTCACGACTAGACCGTCCCGTGGAACACGAAGATCTTGTATCTCCGCCATGAAGTACCTAACACAACAACTTCGACACTTCGACTCTGAACTAAAATATTACATGGTTGCGTTTAGTCAATTTGTGTTTAAATATTACTGTGAAAAATTGTATAGTACTACTACATGCAAAAATTATGTGGTTTACATGAGCAATTGGAATAAAATATTGATATCAACATAAATTTATTCATTCCAAATGGACTTCATATGATTTTTCTATCCATGAAAGGTTGAAGTAAATTTCATTTCACTGTAAAAAATTCAAAATTTTCGGGTACTTCAAAGTGTCAAACCAATTCTAAGTTAAAGTAAAAAAATCACTTCATATTTTCCCAAAGCATTTTTAAGTTTTCATACCCCAGTTAGACCTAGCCTATAGCAATGACATGCGGTCTACTACATACAATTCTTTGCCATTTAATTTTTCAAATAAAAACTTACTAAAGTCGCCCGTTGTCATTGACGCTGCTTCATCCAGAGTGCATGGACCATGACCAAAGGTCAATATACCTGCTAAGAGTACATAGATAGCGCCTCGTGGTCCACGGCCGGCGACTCTATTTCAATTGTACTACTACTTAGAATGACCTCTAAATATTTTAATATTTTATGATGAGGTCCGTGAAAGACTGACATTTTTTACCGACAAAAAAATGAGAACACTAACCACAATAAGTCGCTAAGTCAACTAATTACGGATAATCGTAATGCTAACTATGGTACTCTAATTACTTGCTAATCACACCGCTTTTCAATTTTTCGTCGAACATTAAGTCAAGATACACCCATGCACAATTATTGATACTCGTTATCATTTATCTTATTACATCATAATCACATTGCTAAAACTTACTACAACTCTAATGCATGCGAATGCCACATACCTTTGTACCGCCGCTCGCGCTCCTCCTCTTCTGAACAGCTTTGCTTTCTCGCCCGCTAGCGCTAACCTTATTTTGCTCACGTTGAGGCGGCTCGCCGCATACGGCGAATGGAGCGCATGCCCCTACTTATACGCGCAGAAGCAAGTCCGAGCTATCGCTCGCGGGCCACGCGCGCTCAGCCGGGCTCGGCGCGTCATTGAACGGCAGGCACGCGCGCGTGGCGGCGCAGTTGGCAACAAGCGCGAGGTCGCCCGGCGCGCCGCCTCGCGCGGGCGGCACCACCGCGCCGTCGCCCGCCACGCGCCGAGCGGCACTCCGCCGCCGCCGACAAGCTGGCCGCCGGGGACGGCAAGAAGTCTCACACCCGACGGCGCAGTGGCGAGAGGGCTAAAATGAGAAATTCGCGATAAGGGGCTAAATGGGAATTTTCGCGCATCATACGCCAAAAGAGTCCAAAATTCCAGGAACTTGGCGGCTGCGGCTTCACGTACTTGAAAACGCGAAGGTACGTAGTCAAGGAGGAACAAAGTGATCTTGGAAATAAAGGAAATTATCCTTGCCTTCCTTGCCATTGGCGACCATTTGTATACTATATCTTTGGAATTAATAACTACACGGAATCGAAGCAAGAAGAAGAGAATTAGACACTCGGCGCCGGAGAAGACGACGGACAAGAACTGAAATGTCCTGCAGAGAGCACGTATTTTTACCCCGTGCGGTAACCGTAGCACCCATCTCACCCGCACATCCTCGACCGAACGGACGGCCCAGCGCTTCGAGATCACGCACCGGTGTCGCCCGCAATCATAGGGCCATCAGCCTTGTCGCCATCCTGGGCCAGTTCCGTTAGATGGGGCCCGATTGCTTCATCTGCCGGTACCCGGGCCCATCTCAACATCTCACCGTGCTGTTTAAACTGGGTCGGTCCATGAGCCTAATCTTCTTTGGGATTCTCTGGTCATCGTTCGAATGTTTTTTGTTTTTTAAGTCAGTTTTTTAACGGTTGGGTTGAGAGCCAAGGATCCACCGATTCCTCCCTCCCACTCTTATACAACCCACCACTAGCCCAGCCCATCCCATCACAACCCTAACCGACGCCTCCTTCCCGACTAACTAGCAGCTGCGCCTCGAGATCCGCCCACCACCCTCTCCCAAGCTGCGGTGGGCGCAATGTCGGTGCCGCCTGGCGCCACCCATGATCCTCCGCCTCATCCCCAAATCCGATCTCGTGAACCCTAAGCGCTAAACCCTAACAGATTAACCCAGTCCTAACCCTGATGTGAGAGAAGGAGGATGAGGTCACTAACACGAATCTTCAAGCGGATTAGAAGGTGAGCAATTCGACTAATTTCACAAAAAAATCAGTTGACATATTTTTACGTTTCTATCATTTTAGGCCCAAATGAGCATAGCGAAGACTTATGCCGTCTCTTCCCACAGAAAAGAGTAGGCACACTCACAACATCAACCTATGCTCAAGTGAGAAGTGTTAGGATTAATCTTGTTTAGAGGTTCCCATCTTTTGTTTTGTTTCCTTGGTAGAAACCGAGTCCACTTCTGAGTTGGTCAGAGTAGATAGGTGAGTCGTATTGCGGTTGCTTCCAACCTATATAAGGGGCCGAGTACTAGCATTAGATGTAAGCTAAGTCAAGGAATCACATAAGAGTTGAAGGCAGTAGGAGTTGAGTTGAGGCAAGCAATGTAAGAAGTATTAAGAAGATAGAAGCAATAAAAGTTGCGGTGTTTAGTGGACGTCGTTGCGAGTATATCCATCTTCTAGTTGCTCGACGACAATCGCCGTTTCTTCTTTGGATCGGCTAACAATTGGTATCGAGCTTGCGCTCGATCCGACGATCGTCGATCATCTTCCCACTCACCTACCCGGCCAAGGATGCCCAACAGCGGCGATAGACGTGCGAGGCGGGATCCGGCTGGCGGTGGGAAGTTGTGATCCATCGCGTGGTGGAGTCGGGAGGCTCGCCATATACCGATATTGCGCGAACCAACTATGGAGATTGGTCTCGTGATGAGGTGAATCTACAAGCGCAAGGCTTGTGGGAGCGATCGACCCGGTAATGGCGACTACCGCGACGACGGGATGGCGTTATCCGCCATACTCGAGCCGTTCACGTCGGAGATCATTCTCGCTTGCGTCAAGAACACCGCTAAGGATGCATGGGACACCATCAAGACAATGCGCATGGGTGTCCAAGCGTACGCGAGGCAAAACACGCGAGCCTTACGCAAAGAATTTGATGACATCAAATTTAAGAGCGGTCGGTAGATGACTTCGCAATGCGCTCACCGCCTAGTCAACAACTTGGAAATACGGGGACAAGATTGAGGAAGACCGTGTTGTTAAAAATTCCTCGCGTCGTCCCACCAAAGTATTCTCGGTAGCAATCTCAATTGAGACACTCGTTGACTTGCATACGCCTCGGTGGAAGAACTCACCGGACGGATCGGCCGTAGAAGAGGCGCCTGAACAAGACAACATCGCGGCGCCGTGACACCGCTCCTCACGGAGGATGAGTGGCTTGCGCGCATGAAGCGCGTGAGCATGGCGAGCTCGTCTGGCCGCTGAAACCGGTGGTGGCGGACAATTCTACAAAGAATCGTCGGAGGAGGCGACGTGACTCATCAAAAGCGCGGCGTGGGCGTGGGCGTGGCGGCGAGAGGAGAACATGGAGATTGGGCTAGGCAAGGCGATGGTGCGATCCATGACAAGTCACATATCAAGTGCTTTAAATGTGATAAATACGGTCACTACGCGTCGGTGCCAGCCACATAAAGTGCTTCAAGCTGCGATAAATATGGGCATTATGCTTGGATTGCGAAACAAGAAGAAGACGAGGAGGTAAACCTCACCGAGCTATTGAAGGCGACGAACCGACCCTACTTCTCTCCTTATGTGTCAACGAGCGGTCATGGTGATGTTGAATGAGAGAATGTAGTTCCTAAACTACGCAGAGGAGGCAACCATAATCATCTTGATAAATGGTACTTAGACAATGGAGCAAGCAATCACATGACGGGAGATCGCTCCATGTTCCATGAGCTTGACGAGAAGATTTGGGCAAAGTCAAGTTTGGCGACGGCTCCACAGTACAAATAAGAGGCAAAGGATCAATGTTATTGCAATGCAAGAGCGGCGATCGAGGATCTTGCCGAAATCTATTATATACGAGTCGTGTAACTTACTTGCTAATCACACCGCTTTTTCAATTTTTCGTCCAGAACATTAAGTCAAGATACACCTTGCACAATTATTGATACTCGATTTGCTATCATTTATCTTATTACATCATAATCACATTGCTAAAACTTACTACAACTACTGTTTGCATGCGAATGCCACATACCTTTGTACCGCCTCGCCTCTCCTCTTCTCGAACAGTTTGCTTCTCTCGCTCGCTTCGCTAGCGCTAACCTTATTTTGCTCACGTTGAGGCGGCTCGCTCGCATCGGCGAATGGAGCGGGCATGCCCCTACTTATCTGCGAGAAGCAAGGTGAGCTTCTTGCTTTCGCGCGGACGCCTGCGCCCAGCTGCGGGAGCTCGGCGCGCATTGAAAGCGGCAGCGGCCAGCGCGCGTGGCGTGGCGGCGAGGTTAACAAGCGATCTGAGGTCGGGCCGGGCGGCGCCCGACCTCGCGCGTGGTGAAACCACCGCTGCTGCCGTCGCCGCCGCCGCGTCTTGCGAAGCGGCACTCTTGCCGTCCGGACGGCTGGCGAGCCGCCGTGGGGGCGGCGGCGGAGTCGCTTCTTCACCGCCCGACGGCGCAGTGGCGAGAGGGGGCTAAAATGAGAAATTCGCGTATAAGGGGGCTAAATGGGGAATTTTCGTGCATCATACGGCCAAAAGAGTCCAAAATTCCAGGAACTTGGCGGCTGCGGCTTCCACGTACTTGAAAACGCGAAGGTACGTAGTCAAGGAGGGAACAAAGTGATCTTGGAAATAAAGGAAATTATCCTTGCCTTTCCTTGCCATTGGCGACCATTTGTATACTATATCTTTTGGAATTAATAACTACACGGAATCGAAGCAAGAAGAAGAGAATTAGACACTCGGCGCCGGAGAAGACGACGGACAAGAACTGAAATGTCCTGCAGAGAGCACGTATTTTTACCCCCGTGCGGTAACCGTAGCACCCATCTCACCCGCACATCCTCGACCGAACGGACGGCCCAGCGCTTCGAGATCACGCACCGGTGTCGCCCGCAATCATAGGGCCATCAGCCTTGTCGCCATCCTGGGCCAGTTCCGTTAGATGGGGCCCGATTGCTTCATCTGGGCCGGTACCCGGGCCCATCTCAACATCTCACCGTGCTGTTTAAACTGGGTCGGTCCATGAGCCTAATCTTCTTTGGGATTCTCTGGTCATCGTTCGAATGTTTTTTTGTTTTTTTTAAGTCAGTTTTTTAACGGTTGGGTTGAGAGCCAAGGATCCACCGATTCCTCCCTCCCACTCTTATACAACCCACCACTAGCCCAGCCCATCCCATCACAACCCTAACCGACGCCTCCTTCCCGACTCTAACGGCTGCTGCCACTGCAGGATCCGCCCACCACCCTCTCCCAAGCCTGCAGCCGGCGGCGCCAATGTCGATTTGCCGCCCTGCCGGCGCTGCCACCCACAACTGATCCTCCCACTGCCTCATCCTCCCTCTAAATCCGATCTCTGGTGAACCCTAAACGCTAAACCCTAACCGATTAACCCCAAGTCCTAACCCAGCGGCAGCGACGCATGAGAGAAGGAGGATGAGGTCACCGCAACACGAATCTTCAAGCGGATTAGAAGGTGAGCAATTCGACTAATTTCACAAAAAAAAAAAAATCAGTTGACATATTTTTACCAGTTTCTATCATTTTTAGGCCCAAATGAGCATAGCAGAAGGCTTATGCACGTCTCTTCCCCACCGAAAAAGAGTAGGCAACAGCTCACAACATCAACCTATGCTCCGAGTGAGAAAGCACGTGTTCACACTCTGCGTGAGGTCCCTGTGCCCACGCTTGTGCGTTAGTTATATCTCTGTAAATTTTTTAACATGTGAAATGCGCGTATCTGTAGCATGAGTGGAGTGTGATGTGTGTTGCTCTCTGAAAAAACACTCAAATGCGTCGGCGTGGCAACGTGCCAATCTACGCGGTTTTCAGGTAGTCCCCATGGCCACGGACGGACACCAACCACGGCAGGTGGAGCAGCAACGGCAACCGCTTCACGAAGCCGCTCCAGCGACCCACGAAGCAAAGCAAGCAGTGTCTTTTAGTAGCAGTGCGTCCGGGTTACTAGCATTCACTGAAGTGATCGCTGCTATATATCTCTAGCAGTTGCCTGTACTCCATTTGTGTATGGCGAGCGCAATCTGCGCCGGTGTGTTGCGGGCACCGCTGCAGGTTGCTCAACTTCAATTCCTGCAAGAAACCAAGACTGCTTCGCTTCAGTTCTTCAGCTGACAGATGCGCCTGCCCCACTGACTCGCTCACTGTTTGCCTCTGTGCGACATGAGCCATGACATGACCATGCCGTGCTCCGGCCGCCCCGCAACCGTCCGCGCGAGCGCTCGCCACAAGCATCGTATGCATACCCTATTTTATAACGTCGTATTTATAGCATCGCTCGTGCTAAAATGCGTTTAAAGTGTACGGAGAGCCTGATTTTTCATACATAGCCACAGGGTAGCTATGGTTGGGGAAATAGGATGAGTTCCAGTGCTGAGAGCGTGAGACGGTGAGAGTGCGCAGCTACTGATTCAGGTCTGATCTTGACAGAAGATGGGTGAAAAATGTGCTGAATAATTGGTAGTAGTATTAAGACGTTTTGCAAAACCTTTATTTTCAGAAAAATTAAGATCACTATCAGACCTCAGGGGGTCGGACCGGCTAAGGTGGCGGCCTGACCGGCTATGTATGGCAGCCAGACCGGCCAAAATAAAAATACGAATTGATCACCAAAAAATTCAAGTATGACAGTAGGTGAGAGGACACGTATGCACTTGGTCTCATTATTTTTAGAGTTTTGAGCCAAAAATAGATAGAGTTAGAAAATTATAGAGAGGATGTAGATTTTTCGGTGTGAAAACTTGGCTAAGTCCCTGGCTACTAGTTGCTAGTCAGACCGGTGGGTGCTATTACCGGCCAAGGTGGCGGTCAGACCGACTAGCCGACGGTCAAACCGGTCATGGACGGTAGTTTGGTGGCCAGGCCCTGTTCACGTGCCAGGAAGGCGGTGAATTTCATGGGTTAGACCAAAGTCATGAGTTTCAGTGCATATGTGTTGCATGATGCATGTTTTGACTAACGTGGGTCAAGTTGCAAAAACTTGTCTCCTGAAATAATTTTTTAGTCTATTATTGTGCAGGTTGTTTGGAGGCAACGACGAAGATGATCGGAACTAGGCTAGGAGAGCTGAGATCCAGAACGATTAATGATGTCGGGTGAAGTCATTGGACTTAAGCATGACACAAAATGGACAAGAATGACCGAACAAGAGGTTCAGTGCAACGAGCTGCATCAAGTGGCGCGGGGGTCGGTGTAAGTGCTATGGTGGTTCCAGTGGGAGTTGGATGGAGAGACGTGCCGACATGAAGAGAACATTGATCAACCTACACGTGGTGAAGCATGAGATTGCTTCACGACGATTGGACTCGGTCTTCGGAGAAGGAAAAAAAGGATATTTTGGTATCTTCACCAAAATGTCAAGTTGATGACCTTTGGTGAAACCGCAGTGCAAGACCGCGTAAGGAGAGGCGGTTTAAACCAAGTAAAGATGAAGATCACGAAGAGACGAATTCAGAAAGCCCGGTTTGTCATCTGTTTTGATAAGCGTTCGTGAGCATAGACCCGCTTGTGTGTGGGCTTAATGGGTATCCGATAAGATTCTTTTTTAACCTAGCCTTCACTATAAAAGAGAGATGTGTAGGATTTGCACCCTCATCCATTTAGCTTTTTAAAAAGAAGAAAACCCTAAGTGGAGTAGAGGAGGCTAGGGTTTGATAGAGATCCGTCGATTAAGTGCTCGAATGTTGAGCTTTTATCCTCCATAGCGGAGTGGTTGTAAACCAACAATATCTTGAATCAATCCAAGCAGGATTATTTGCAAGATGAGTTCTCTCTTGTTCTTACTATCTCTTTGATGCCTTTTGGGAATCTGTGTGTTCATTTGGTTTCCTTGGATCTTTTGCTGTTATCTAGCTTGGTAGGACGTGTGAGAATCCATCTAAGGTCATATTGACTATCATCTACCGACGAGCAAGTTTTTATATCGAAGATTGAATTTCCTCAGTTCATGTGCCCTCTTGATTTCATCGAAGAAATTCATGTAACCTTAGCCTCGATCTTACCGATCGTTGATTAGAATAAGTTTATGACCTTCTTGATGAACTATAATTAAAATTTAAGGGGATTTGGGTTATCGCATTGAAAGTTAGGTCAAGTTATGATCTTTGCAGGTTGCTCCCAGGCAACAGGTGGTCAAATCAGCCAGAGCTCGGTCAGATCAGTCCTGTACCGTGTTGAGGTCTTTTCCCTCGGAGTTTGTCGATTTCAACACAAAATTTTCGCTGTATTTATATTTATAATCTTTATAGATTATATCGCTACGACGGAGAAAGAGTGGTGTTCTTATTCACCCCCTCGTGTTCGCTGTTCTAGTCTACCGACAACATATCCTCTCGATCTAGTGGTTCCTGGCTTCCTGCTGGCGACGTTCACACGCAAAGAAAATCCTATAAACCTGGGCCAGATGCCCACATATTATCATACGCAGCAAGCCAAATGGAATCCGACAGTGCAAGAAAATTAGTGAAAACGAATGCCTAACTATTTCCACTAATCAATGATCATCTATATTCCTCCGACCGGTTCCTTCTCACGTCAGCGCTTAACTTTGTTAAGCACTTCGGGCTCCAGATATTTTTCTCAGCATCTGTATATCCTATTCTGGATGGAAGCGTCAGCAATCGCATGCCATTTGTGTAACAGAAGTGTTGACCTCTTGCAAAATGTTCATCCGTTTATTTTCATCACTCACTGAAACCTTCATGTAACAGGCTCTCTGTACATCCTGAATCCTTGTCCTGAAATTGTACATTTTTTTATTTAAAAATGATCAAATTGTACACACTCTTTTAAGACCAGAAATGCGTATAAATTTAGGATACGGATTTGGGACGTATAGCAATGCTCATTTGGAGGTAGCAGTTGGCACCACAGGCCGGAGTAGACTGATGTTATCTCCAGCGGCGATGTCATTACATATGTTTGATCCTTTAGTTTGTTACAGCCCTGTGCTTCTGCTGAATCCAGAGGCAGATGTGAGCTTAGCCGCGACATTAACGCTTTGTAGTATAAACTGAGAGAGTGAAATATTTAAAGTAATTATATATATTGTATGTATTAATAAGTCAAAGATTATATATATAAACTAAATGTTATAGTGTGAACCAGAAACCAAAGAGTCTAACACTACATATAGACCAGAAACCGAAGAGTCAGAAACCAAAGAGTCTAACACCCCCCGTAGTTGGAGCGTCGGTGGAACAGACGTTCAAACTGGGCCGGAACTCGGTAAAAACAGAAGTAAGTAGCCTTTTGATGAACATGTCGGCGTACTGAAATGTCGTCGGAACATGAAGAACGCGGACATCGCCGAGACAAACTTTGTTCCTGGATGAAGTGAAGGTCAATCTCAACATGTTTAGTGTGCTGATGTTGCACCGAATTTATTGAGAGATAGACCACGCTAACATTATCGTAGTAGACGAGGGTAGCTCGGCGTAGAGTGCTGTGAAGCTCCTGAAGAAGTTGGCGCAGCCAGCACGCCTCAGCAACAGCATTGACCACAGCCTGGTACTCAACCTCCGCACTCGAAAGAGAGACAGTGTGTTGCCGCTTCGAGGACTAGGAGACAAGATTGTCACCTAGGAACACAGCGTAGCCTAAAGTGGACTTACGCGTGTCGGGACAACCAGCCCAGTCGGCGTCGGAGTAGACAACCAAATCTGTAGAAGTGGCTCGCTGTAGAAGAAGTACGTGATCGATGGTGCCGCGAAGATACCGAAGAATGGGCTTCACGGCGGCGAGGTGCGGCGAGCGAGGATCATGCATATGGAAGGAAACTTACTATACGGTGTAGGCAATATCCGGACGAGTGAAAGTGAGGTACTACAAAGCACCCGCTAGACTTCGGTAGAATGTCGGATCAGCCACAGAAGTGTCAGCCGCAGAGGAGACCTTGGAGTGAGTGTCGACAGGGGTGCTGCAAGGCTTGCAAGTGGTCATGCTGGCACGGTCCAGGATGTCTAGAGTATACTGCCGCTGAGAGAGGAACATGCTGCTATCACGATAACTGACAGAAACACCTAAAAAATAATGTAGTGGACCGAGATCCTTCATAGAAAAAGCCTGCTGTAGGGAGGCTGAAGGATCTAGACCCGTCATTATGAGTTAATGGAGTGTTTTGGTGATTAATGATAAATCTATATGTGAGACTAATATTTCTATTACTATATGTAGTATGTAGTCTCATTTGGATATAAAGGAGAAACTCAACGAGGTATGCATTCGACATCATATTTCTTATACATTGTTGCATTCCTTGTATCCAAAATATAGGATGAACTCGACCATAAGTTTAACTTGAATATGTGCATATGTTCCTATTACATATTTGTGTATGCACACATTTAGGGGGTTCACTCTATATTTTATGATTTCATTAGTATTGATCGATATTCCGTTCTCCACATATATTTTGGATCTATACTTTGAAACATATCCTTTTGAGTATATAAAACTTGTGTAGTTCTTGTATACTCATGTTGTGAGTATATAAAACTTGTGTAGTTTATATATACTCATGATGTGTTACTTTCAATTATTTACATTCTTTTGTGTGCAATTGAAGTGGTTATCGTCAATTAGCAAAGAGGGAAAGATTGAAGTATCTTGTCCCACCATTATGAGTTAATGGTATGGTATGGTAATTAATGATAATCATATTGTGAAACTAACTTTTTTCATGAGTTGGATAAATAGGTTATGTTCTAGGATGATAAAGGCTTGGGATGACATCATGAGTTGATCGTCATCAAGTCAAGGTGTAAAAAGAGGATGCATCATGTGTTGATGCGTATCAAGAGCTTGAAGAGAAAATGAAACCATCATGTGTCGATGATTCTCAAGAAGAGGAGATGATCATGTGTTGATCATCAAGTCAAGAAAAGACTCATCATGTGTTGATGGAGGTCTAATGAAGGATGCATCATGTGTTGATGCATATCAAGACTTGGAGTAAAGGATGCATCATGTGTTGATGCACATCAAGTCAAGAGAAGACCCATCATGTGTTGATGGAGGTCAAATAAAAGAATGCATCATGTGTTGATGCATGTCAAGACTCGGGATGAAGAAAACATCATGTGTTGATGATGTTCAAGACAAGACCCCGAAGTGAAGGAGATCATCATGTGTTGAGGATTATCAAGTCAATAACCCAGACTTGAAGTGATGATGTGCATCATCAAGATCCAAGAAGATGCAAGGCAAAGGTATGACTAGTTAGGGCTAAGGATGTGTTCCTAGTCTTTTACCGGTCTTGGTGTTTGGTTGCAAGACCGGATTGTTAGTATAGGTTGTCGTACTATTAAGAGAGGTCTTGACTAGTAGCATGAATTAGTCATGCGTTGATAGCTCATTGTGCTTGCTCTAGTTCATCTATGCATGATGCTATTATTTGCGAATGTATTTTGCAAATAGTTGATGCTCATGCATGATTCTTGTAGCATGGGACTATAATTTACAAATGTGTTTTGTAAATAGTTGAAATCCATGCACCTTTACCTTGTGGCATGATGCTATTACTTTCGAATGTGTTTTGCAAATAGTTGATGCTCATGCATGATTCTTGTAACATGTGACTTGAGTTTGTAAATGTATTTTGTAAATGGTTTGAGTCCATGTATCTTATTCCTTGTGGTGTGATTCTAAAGTTGGCAAATGTGTTTTGTAACTTGTTAGGAATCTTGGCTGTGATTCTTGTTGGCATGGCTTATCAATTGGAAAATATGTTTTGCAACTTGTTAGGAATCTTGCATATGATCCTTATTGGCATGCCTTATCAATTGGCAAATGTGTTTTGCAATTGGAGTTGTTGTGAAAGCCATTGTTGTTTTTCTCAGAAAGATCGGTAGTACCGACGTTAACTCGACGGAACTACCGCTGTGCGGTAGTACCGGAGTTCATGTGGCGGAACTACCGCTACCCGGATGGTCCAAAATCTGGCGGTATATTTTTTTAGAGAGACACTCCTTGCGATTTTCTTTGATTTCTTAGAAGTGCGACAGTATCGGCGTTATGAGAGCGGAACTACCGCATGCCGGTTGTGCCGAATGTATTGCAGCATGTTTTTTCTAGAGAGACACTTTTTTGGGTTTTCTTTGGTCTCTTGGAAGTGCGGTAGTACCGGCGTGTTGGTAGCGGAACTACCGCAGTTCGGTATTTCCTAAGGTTGGTGCGGTACGTTTTTTTCTAGTAGGTGCCATGTGTTGGACCTAAGTGGAAGCGGTAGTACCGCCCTTCAGAATCAGAATGACCGGAGTGTAGAACTACCACAAGTTGAACGCCGGTAGTACTGCGATGCACTTTTCAACAGCTAGTTTCTCGTCTGATATAGTCGTTACTGCGCTTGTCGTGTAGGTGTGGTAGTACCGCTTGGGCTGATTTTTCAGCAGATTCTCTTCCAAAGGCTAGTTTTTGTGTGTGGGCTATATATACCCACCTTGCCCGGTTGAAAATAAATATTTGGCACCTCTATTGAGTCTCTTGAGCAAAGAGCAAGCCTCTCATCTCTTATGTGCATGTGTTGCACTTAGTGAGCTTGGAGAGCAAATCCTGAGTGCATGTGTTGCCTTAGGTGGTGGATTGTGTATCCACTTGAATTTAGACACTTGATTAGTTCAAGTGAAAGTTGAGTCTTATTACTCTTGTTGTTTGCCGACACCTAGACGGCGTGGAGGCGTTGTGACCAGTGAGTGATCTTCTCAAGAAGCTTGTGAGCAGGTCCGGCGTGGTTGTGAGTGGTTTGGTGCTCACCATCTCTGGAGTGGAGGAAGAGCAATCTCGAGTGGAGCGAGGTGTTGGTTCGTGTTGGAACCGGTCCAAGTGGTTGGACTTACCATGGAGGTGTTGGCTTAATTTGTGGAGCTGACCCAATTCGTTTGGGCTTACCTCAACGTGGATTAGGAGAGACCGGTAAGTTTCCGAACACCACGGTAAAACATCATCATGTCTACTGTGGTTTGTTCTTGTGCTTTACTTTGAGCAATTTATATTACTTGCTTCAATTGCTTATATATCTTTGTATGATTGCTCCCATTCAATTGTATTCATATTGTTGGTGCACTTAGTGGAGCCTAGTTGGTTTAGGTTTTACTTGTGTAAAACCAAATTGTTATTAGCTTTCGCATTAGAAATTGGCTTTAGCCAAAGAGTTTTCAAAACCGCGTATTCACCCCCCCTCTAGTCAACATCCTCGATCTTACAGAGGCAACCACTTGGCGAAGCACATGGTTCGAAGAAGCAGTCAGCACAATGTCGTCCACATAGAGCAGTAGGTAGACAGTGTCACTGCCTCGATGAGACACAAAGAGGGAGGTGTCGGACTTTGCCTCCAGTAATCCGACGGACAGCAAGAAAGCCGCAGAACAGCTGTACTTGGCCCGAGCGCCTGTTTGAGACTGTAGAGAGACTTGTTGAGATGCCAAACGTAATATGGGCGAGATGAATCCACAAATTCAGCTGGCTGCGAACAGAAGACAGTCTTCAAGATTGTGCCATGAAGAAACGCATTATTAACATCTAGCTGGTGGATAGGCCAATCCCGGGATAGGGCCAAAGAGAGAACTGTGTGAATAGTCACCGACTTGACGACTAGACTGAAAATCTCATCAAAATTAACACTAGGGCGCTGTGTGAAATCACGAAGAACCCATCTAGCTTTATAGCGGGTAAGAGTTACATCCGAATTGAGCTTATGCTGAAAAATCTACTTCTCAGTGACCACATTGGTATTGGATGGCCGTGCAACAAGATCCCATGTGTTGTGGCCTGAAGAGCAATGTATTCTTCCTCCATGACGCCGCACCAATTAGGGTCGGCAAGAGCAGCCTGATATGTAGTCAGAACAGGAGACAGAGTGGCGCATGAAGGTTCATGCGGGTGAGCAGCTATCGAAAACCGTGCTTACCACGAGTCACCATGGCATGGGAGTTGTCGACCGGCTGGAGTGGCACAGCACCTGGGGGAAGCTGCGGGAGAACGACCCCGCTAGGAGTTGGCGGGACAACTGGTATACCGGCAGGAATACCGTGTGCTTCGACTGCCACGGGAGGAGCCATGACTGGAGCACTAGGTGCTACCACAGTCGCGGGATCAGAAGGAACGCTGTCGGCCGGCGTTACATGTTCACTGGGGCCGTGCAAAACTGACGCAGGAGAGGTTGCACCGTCAGGCGCCATGGCTGGTAGGCGCACGGGTAGGCGCACGGGTGGGCGTGCCACACTAGGAGGTGCACCAGGACCAGCAAGATGCTGAGGCCCAATGGGCATCGGCGTGTGATGAAGCTCCAACAAAAAATCGAGGTTAGTGGGAGAGGGTAGAGCGGCGAGTTCAGCAAATGGAAATGAGGACTCGTCAAACTTAACATGACAGGAGAAAGCTTGCGAGGAGCGATGGTAGAAAGGTTCGGGTAACACTTGCAGCCAAAAATGCGAAGGTGACAGCAGGAGGGGGAAACACAAAAGAGCGCAAAAAAAGGTGTTGAAAAATTGAGAGTTTTGATGGGTTGGCGATTGAGAGGTAGGTAGCGGTGTGAAGAGCCTCAACCCGGTAAGAGGAAGGGAGGCTGACCTGAAATATAAGAGACCGAACAATGTTATTAGTGAAATGAATAATACGTTCGGCTATGCCATTCTGCTGAGATGTGTATGGACATAACATGCAGAGTGTAACGTCATGGGTAAGAAAAAAGTACAAGCAATGGAGTTGTCAAACTCACGGCCATTATCACACTGAATACTCTTGATGTTACCGCTTAACTGAGTAGCAATGTAAGAAAAATGTGAGAGATAGTGGCAAAAGTATCAGATTTCAGGTGCAAAAAAACGTCCAAAGATAATACGAGCAATCATCAAGAATAACCAAGTAGTATTTGTAACCGGACACACTGACAACAGGCGAGGTCCAAAGATCACAATGAACTAAATCAAAAAATTTAAGAGCACGAGACTGTGAAGTAGCAAAAGGTAGACGCACATGGCGACCAAGTTGACACACATGACAGATAATGTCGGCGGGTTCATTATCACAAGCAATGGCGGATGCACTAGCAAGGCAAGAAGGGACCTAGGGCCAAGGTGCCTGAGACGACGATACCAAAGGGAGGTGGAGGCGCCGGCGACGAGTGAGCACGAAGGGGAGGCAGACACCGGCAGACACAAGGGGTAGAGAGGTCCGGTGCTATTGCACCTGGTGATCACGTTCCTGGAACGAAGATCCTTGATAGAAAAACCAACAGGGTCAAACTCAACGGAACAATTACTGTCAATAGTGAATTGACAAACGAAAATAAGATTCTTGATAAGGTGCGGAGTGACAAGAACATTAGTAAGATGAAGATAGCCAAGATTAGTGGAATCAGTAGAGGTGACGGGTAGCAGTGACCCATCACCGACAAGGATGGTGGAAGGAGTGAAGGAGTGAGGGGGATGGGAAAGGGAATGGGAGATGTTACCGGCGTCCGACGTCCGACGTCATGTGCTAGGTCGCAGAAAGCCGCGAAACGGTATGTAATAGGCCCGAGCGCCTGTTTGAGACCGTAGAGAGACTTGTTGAGACGGCAAACGTAATCTGGGCGAGATGAATCCACAAATCTAGCCGGCTGTGAACAGAAGACAGTCTCCGAGAGTGTGTCATGAAGAAACGCATTCTTAACATCCAGCTAGTGGATAGGCCAATCCCGGGATAGGGCCAAAGAGAGAACTATGTGAATAGTCGCCGATTGGACTGAAAGTCTCATCAAAATCAACACAAGGGCGCTGTTGGTGGAAATATGCCCTAGAGGCAATCATAGAGATGGTGATATTTCATTATATTCATGATTTTGATAATATGTTATTGTGTGTCTCTGAGTGAATCATCGGTTATAGATCAATAAGTATGTGACTTATTGGTAGAACTCTTTAACTTATATGATGTCATTCTAAATGTATCCCTGATCGGATGTCACTGGTCGGAACACCAGTGACCCTACGACCAGCACATGTATTGATTGATTACCATATTTCACCGGTCATGGATATGGGAATATCGAATCAATAATGTGAGCACATGTTAGAGAACATGGGGTTGGATAGACCCATCATTGAGACACTATTGAGATTGATATTAATCTTTGTGTAATTAGTTGGTCTCAAGTAATGGTGATGTGTAATACTTAGACCTGAGATCAACATGATTCTCTACATGTGTAATAGCACTCTTAGGGGTTGCCAAACGCTACTCGTAACTGGGTAGTTATAAAGGTAGCTTTCGTGTATGCTATGAAACATGCGGAGGGAAGTGACTGGTCGAGATGGGATTTGCCCCTCCTAACATAACAGGAGAGATGTCTCTGGGCCCCTCGTGGTGATCGGATAAATAAAGTGCATGGCCATGCCACTAGTGGTCGAAGTGTCGACCACATGATGTTATCCGACACTCGATCAAGAAAGTATTGAACAGTCCATGGATGACACTACATCTCACCTGGAGTTCAACCAGACATCGTGAGGCAAAGGGAGAATGCATGAGTAGGTCACTTAGTTCGATCAGTTACGAACCAGTCGTATGGAGATACATGCTGGTCGTAGACTGGTCGAACGTAATCACAAAATGGTAAGGACCTGGTCGTAAGGAGTACGAACTAGTCGGGACCTAATACGATCTGCTCGTATGGAGATACGAACTGATCGTAAGTGATGAGGACCTGATCATAGATCATATTACATCAAGGTTCGTCCGATATATTCTATATGTCTTTGTGAATCGTTTTGTGCTGCTAGGTACCGCTGACGACTAGTGGTCGAAAAAGAGTTTTCGAGTCATAACCGATTACACATGAACCTGTGGGGTCGCACACTTAAAGGGTAAGGATCTGGTTTGGATGGTGATCCGAATCTGTATAGGCCACGAGTTCCTAATGGGCCTCAAGTTCGAAACCCATCATGGATGCCTATAAAAAAGAGGGGTGGTAGCATTGGGTGATAAAAAGAGGATGATCTTTGGAAGAACTCCCGAAACCCTAATAGCCAAGCCATCTCAACCACGTTGCCGGTGCTAGCACTCCAGCACGTGGTGATCATGCCCTGTACGTGTGGATACCTCGGAGGTGTTGTTGCGAAGCATCAGCACTAGGACGATCCGCAACTTGTGACGCTCACCGGAGTTGGAGGAGAAGTCACGCGACGAGTACGACCACTCGGAGGAGCAGACGGGCGACGAGTACGACCACTCGAAGGAAGAGACGCATCATGAGTACGACTACGACTGCATCAACTCGCTATAATGACTCTACTTCCGCTACGAGTAGGCGCGTCTAGCGGTAATCTCGTGATCTATTACTTGCGGTGGTTCCTTGGTTGCGCGGTAAATTTTTGTTTGTGCTATAGTAGCCTTGCCGTGTTACCCAACAGTGGTATCAGAGCCATGCCGTCTAGTTCTAGATTCGGATTGGACACATAGTGTGATTTGTGGAAGTTATAGATGTGATCTATTTCTATTTTAGCGGTGGTCGATATGATCGTCCATGTGCATTGGTGGTAAGATGGGTTTTCTTATTCGTTAATCTGTGATCGTACTTGCATGGTCGTATCACGACTTGCCTCTATCGGCCAGTTTCCGCCATCGGGGCAGACAGAGATTGTAAAATCCATTGGAGCACACGAAGATCAATGTGGTTGATCGAATCGGAGTTACGATCGATTGGTACCGGATGTTTTGTTGCGCTTGTTCACGATCACATTGCAGGATACTCCTACCGGTCGGAATTCCGCCATCGGAGTATACCGTAGTGTGTGGTCGTATTAAGGCAATGATCAGATCAGTTAGAATAGTGTTAATATGATTAATCTGATGATTTTCAAGGCTCGGTTTCGTGAATAAGATTCATGTTCTGGGCTTTTGTAGTGTGTGTTCTTGTTACCCATTAGAATGCTACTCCATGCCTAACTTGTTTTTGCAGTTTGATGTGAATAGTATGACCCATGATGTATGAGATGCATGCATGTGTGTAATGTTCATGACCTGCGTGTCATGTTTATTGCAGCCCAAGGCTGTCTATATTTGTATAACGGACTGCGTGTCGACTTATGATGCTAATTTACTCCTTGTATTTTTATCACTAGTGTTGTTAGGAGTAATGGCTTAGTGGGAGTACTTGGAGTCATGGCGAACAGGATGCTTGGCGATAGAGATCACCATTAGGAAGGGTCATACTATATCACGATGCAATTTGATTGTTTGTGAATTCCCTTATATTCCTGTTTATTTATTTCTATGCATGTTTTAATTGCTTAAAATGCTTTGCATGATAGAAGTAAATTTCCCTCAGGTAATATTAAGTTAAATTGATGCCCTCCCAATTAGCTGCACCATCTATAGTCTTGTATTTTAATGGTAGGTCTTGCTAAAGCATAGTGCCATTAATATTCCTTGACTAGATGGGTTTGTGTCGTACACTTACACATAGCGTTGGTTTAACTTGACAAGGTCATCATAGCGGTTATGGACTTTGGGGCATAGGGTTGGAGTCTTGGAGCATAGAATCTTGCCCAACAACAAGACTCATATAGAGATATGATTAGCAAGGGGTTGCTTACCATATTCACTAATCTTCTAGCAGTGATGTCAAAGATCACTAGTAGATTAACCGATTGTGGGTCTTGAATCACTAAATGTCATGAGAGGGATATGGTATTCAGTGGGAGTATCTTCATTAAATTGTTTAATAGAAGTTACTTTTCTTGAATATTTGTCTTGGTGTTGCATATTTCGGTTATAGATCATGGCACCAACTGCTGTACCTACATCCAGTTTTGCTTTACGTTCGATACTTGATAAGGAAAAACTGAATGGAACAAATTTTGCGGATTGGTCCCGCAACCTGAGAATTGTTCTTAGGCAAGATAAAAAAGGAACATGTTCTAGAGGAACCAATTCCTGATGTGCCTGCTGAGAATCTTCTTGCAACTCTTAAAAAAAGACATATAAAGGGCTTGTGATGAATCCCTTGATGTTAGCTGTCTCATTCTTGCTGCGATGAACTCAGACCTTCAGAAGCAGTTTGAGAACATTGAGGCCTACGATATGATCGTGGCGCTCAAAGGTATGTTTGAGACACAAGCAAGGACTGAGAGATATGAGATCTCAAAGAAATTATTTGGGTGTAAGCTAACTGAGTGTAGTCCGGTGAGCCCTCATGTGATCAAGATGGTTGGTTACACTCAGAGCTTGGAAAAACTTAGTTTTCCACTTAGTCAAGAGTTGGCTACAGATTTGATTCTTGCTTCGCTTCCTACAAGCTACAGGCAGTTCATTATGACTTTCCATATGAATGGCTTAGACAAGAATCTTACCAAACTGCATATGATGCTTATGACTACAGAGGACAGCATTAAGAAAAGCAACAGTCATGTGATGATTGTGCAAAAGAGTACTAGTTTCAAGAAGAAGGCTAAGACTTGGGACAAAGGTAAGGGCAAGGCTTCGGATGGGATCCGAGCTATCAAGCCTAAACCCAAGACCAAGTCAAGCCCGACTCAAGATAATGAATGCTTATACTGCAAGGATACAAGCCCTTTGGAAGAGGGCGCAAGAAATACAGGTGATCCGAAAAAGAATGGTGGGACTAAACCTTCCACTTCAGGTATTAATGTTATAGATGTTTTTCTTGCTGATTCTTATATTAACTCGTGGGTATTTGATACCGGGTCGGTTACTCATATTTGCAATTCGATTCAGAGTCTAACAAGGAGTAGGAGATTAACAAGGGGTGAGATGGATCTTCGCGTCGGGAATAAAGCAAGAGTTGTTGCATTAGCCGTCAGGACTTTGCCATTACTTTTGCCTTCAGAATTTATTATGGAACTAAATGATTGTTATTACGTTCCAGCCATAAGTAGAAATATCATTTCCGCATCATATTTGATGGCAGAGGGTTATAAGTTCATTATAGAGAACAATGGTTGTTATACATTTTTGAATGAAACATTTTATGGCTATGCTCCCATTATGAACGAGTTGTTTATTTTGAGTCTTGATGATGCACCCATCTATAATGTTAATGCAAAGAGCCTCCGGTCTAATGATATGAATTCCACTTTTATTTGGCATTGTCGTTTGGGTCACATCAGTGAGAAACGCATGAAAAAGGCTCCATAGTGATGGAATTCTAAACTCATTTGATTTGGAATCATTTGAAACGTGCGAATCTTGCCTGATCGGAAAGATGACCAAGACACCTTTCACTGGTCGAAATGAAAGGGTGTCCGACTTATTGGCACTCATACATACTGATGTGTGAGGACCAATGAGCATGACAGCTAGAGGTGGTTTTCAGTACTTCATTACTTTCACCGATGACTTTAGTAGATATGGATATATCTATTTAATGAGGCACAAGTCGAAATCCGTTGAAAAGTTCAAAGAGTTCCAGAATGAGGTACAGAATCAACTAGGTAAGACAATCAAGTCCTTACGATCTGATCATGGAGGAGAATTTTTGAGCCATGATTTTGGTGATCACTTGAAACAACGTGGAATTGTTCCACAGCTTACACCATCGGGTACTCCACAGTGGAATGGGGTGTCCGAGCGGCGTAATCGGACCTTGTTGGACATGGTTCGGTCAATGATGAGCCAATCGGATCTGCCATTGTATTTTTGGGGTTACACTCTAGAAACTGTCGCTTTCACTTTGAACAGGGTACCATCTAAATCAATAGATAAGACACCATATGAGATATGGACTGGGAAGAGTCCTAGTTTGTATTTTCTAAAGGTTTGGGGTTGCGATGTCTATGTTAAACGTTTGAAGTCTAACAAACTCACACACAAATCAGATAAATGCTTCTTCATAGGATATCCTAGGGAAACCAAAGGATATTATTTCTATAATCAAGAGGAAGGCAAACTGTTTGTTGCCCGAAATGGTGTCTTCTTGGAGAAAGAGTTTTTTTCAAAAGGAGTCAGTAGGAGGAAGATGCAACTCGAAGAAGTTCGGGAAACATCTGAAAGTGTTTCAACTCCTACCCAACCCCTACAGGATGAACAAAGTGTTGTTAAACCTGTAGATGAGGCATCAGCCCCACATAGATCTAAAATGCCACGTCAATTGCCTATAAGGTATGGGCATGACGTGTTATTGTTGAATAATGATGAGCCTAAAACTTATAAGGAAGCAATGATGGACCCAAACTCTGAGAAATAGCTTGGAGCCATGAAGTCCGAAATAGACTCCATGAGTGTCAATCAGGTTTGGAACCTGGTCGATCCACTTAATGGTGTTAAAACCATTGAGTGCAAATGTATCTATAAGAAAAATATTGATATGGATGGAAATGTTCACATTTATAAAGCTCGACTTGTCGCAAAAGGGTATCGACAAGTTCAAAGAGTTGACTACGATGAGACTCTCACCAGTAGCGATGCTTAAGTCTATTCGGATCATTCTAGCTATTGCTGCAAGTTTCGATTATGAGATATGGCAAATGGATGTCAAAACTACTTTCCTTAATGGAAACCTAAGTGAGCATGTGTTCATGACACAACCTGAAGGTTTTGTCGATCCAAAGAATGCTAGTAAAGTGTGCAAACTTCAAAAATCCATTTATGGGTTGAAGCAAGCATCTCGGAGTTGGAATCTGCGTTTGGATGAAGAAATCAAAAGGCTTGGTTTCGTCAAAAACAAAGAAGAACCTTGTGTTTACATGAAGGTTAGTAGGAGCGCATTTGTAATCCTAATCTTATATGTGGATGATATATTATTGATTGTGAATGACATTCCTATGCTGGAATCCGGTAAGGTATCATTGAAAAATAATTTTTCTATGAAAGATCTACGAGGCAGCATATATCTTAGGAATAAAGATATATAGAGATAGATCAAGAAGGCTAATTGGATTAAGCCAAAGTACTTACATTGACAAGGTATTAAATAGGTTCAACATGCATGATACCAAGAAAGGGTTCTTGCCTATGTCACATGGCATAAATCTTAGCAAGAATCAGTGTCCTTCGACCACTGATGAGTGAGACTGTATGAATAGTATTCTATATACTTCGGACATTGGATCTATTATGTATGCCATGGTTTGTACCTAACCAGATGTATCGTATGCTCTAAGTGTTACAAGCAGATACCAGGCTGATCCCGGTGAAGGTCACTGGACAACTGTGAAAAATATTCTTAAGTACTTAAGAAGGACTAAGGATGTGTTTCTAGTTTATGGCGGTGATGAAGAGCTTGTTGTAAAGGGTTACACCGATGCAAGCTTCCAAACCGACAAAGATGATTATCGTTCGCAATCTGGTTTTGTATTCATTTTGAATGGAGGAGCAGTGAGCTGGAAAAGTTCCAAGCAAAAAACGGTTGCTGATTATACGACGGAGGCCGAGTACAATGCAGCTTCTGAAGCTGCGAAGGAAGGTGTTTGGATTAGGAATTTTATTGCTGAGTTGGGTGTGGTTCCGAGTGCCTTGTGCCCATTGGATCTCTATTATGATAATAATAGAGCCATTGCGCAGGCTAAGGAGCCGAGATCCCATCAGAAGTCCAAACACATACTCAGGCGTTATCATCTCCTTTGCGAACTGGTCGATAGAGGAGATGTTAAGATATGCAAAATTCATACGGATTCAAATGTTGCTGATCCGTTGACTAAGCCTCTCCCACAGCTAAAGCATGAGGTGCACACAAGAGCTATCGGTATTAGATACTTAAATGATTGACTCTAATGCAAGTGGGAGAATGTTGGAAATATGCCCTAGAGGCAATCATAGAGATGATGATATTTCATTTTGTTCATGATTTTGATAATATGTTATCGTGTTCCTTGAATGAATCATCAGTTATAGATCAATAAGTATGCGACTTATTGGTGAAACTCTTTAACTTATATGATGTCATTCTAAATGTATCCCTGGTCGGATGTCACTAGTCGGAACACCAGTGACTCTACGACCAGCACATTGGCATTGGATGGCCGTGGAACAAGATCCCATGTGTTGTTGGCCTGGAGAGCAGCGTATTCTTCCTCCATGGCGCCACGCCAATTAGGGTTGGCGAGAGCAGCCCGATATGTAGTCAAAATAGGAGACAGAGTGGCGGCATGAAGGTTCATGCGGGTGAGCGGCTGTCGAAAACTGTGCTTACCACGAGTCACCATGGCATGGGAGTTGTCGACCGGCTGGAGCAGCACATCACCTAGGGGAAGCTGCGGGAGAACGACCCCGCTGGGAGTTGGCGGGACAACTGGTAGACTGGCAGGAATACCGTGTGCTTCGACTGTCACGGGAGGAGCCACGACTGGAGCAGTAGGTGCTACCACAGTCGCGGGACCAGAAGGAACACTGTCGGCCGGCGTTACGTGTTCACTGGGGCCATGCAAAATCGACGCAAGAGAGGCTGCATCGTCAGGCGCCACAGTCGATAGGCGCACGATTGGGCGCGCCACACTAGGAGGTGCACTAGGACCCGCAAGATGCTGAGGCTCAATGGGCATCGGTGTGTGATGAAACTTCAACAAAAAAATCAAGGTCAGTGGGAGAGGGCAGAGCGACGAGCTCGGCAAATGGAAAGGAGGACTCGTCAAACGTAATATGACAGGAGAAAGCTTGTGAGGAGCGATTGCAGAAAAGTTCAGGTAACACTTGCAGCCAAAAACGCGAAGGTGAGAGTAGGAGGGGGAAACACCAAAGAGCGCAAAAAAGGTGTTGAAAAATTGAGAGTTTTGATGGGTTGGTGATTGAGAAGGTAGGTAGCGGTGTGAAGAGCCTCAACCCAATAAGAGGAAGGGAGGATGGCCTGAAATATAAGAGACCGAACAATGTTATTAGTGGAATGAATAATACGTTCGGCCATTCCATTCTGCTGAGAGGTGTATGGACATAACATGCGGAGTGTAACGCCATGGGTAAGGAAAAAAGTACAAGCGGTGGAGTTGTCAAACTCACAGTCATTATCGCACTAAATACTCTTGATCTTAGCGCTGAACTGAGTAGCAATGTAAGAAAAATGTGAGAGATAGTGGCAAAAGTATCATATTTCAGGCACAAAAGAAACGTCCAAAGATAATGCGAGCAATCATCAAGAATAACCAAGTAGTATTTGTAACCGGACACACTAACAACAGGCGAGGTCCAAAGATCACAATGAACTAAATCAAAAAATTTGATAGCACGAGACAGTGAAGTAGCAAAAGGTAGACGCACATGGCGACCAAGTTGACACATATGACAGATAGTGTCGGCGGGTCCATTATCACAAGCAATAGCGGATGCACTAGCAAGGCGAGACAGGGACTTAAGGCCAAGGTGTCCGAGACAACGATACCAAAGGGAGGCGGAGGCGCCGGCGACGAGTGAGCACGAAGGGGAGGCAGACACCGGCAGACGCAAAGAGTAGAGAGGTCCAGTGCTATTGCACCTGGTGATCACGTTCCTGAAACGAAGATCCTTGATAGAAAAACTAACAGGGTCAAGCTCAACGGAACAGTTACTGTCAACAGTGAATTGACGAATGAAAACAAGATTCTTGATAAGGTGCGGAGTGCCAAGAACATTAGTAAGATGAAGAGAGCCAAAATTAGTGGAATCAGTGGAGGTGACGGGTAGCAATGACCCATCACCAACAACGATGGTGGAAGGAGTGAGGGGGATGGGAACGGGAATAGGAGAGGTTACCAGCGTTCGACGTCCGACATCATGTGCGAGGTCGCACCAGAGTCCATGTACCAGTCGGTGGTTGGCAGGGAAGTAAGAGTCATGGTGTTGAAAGAGTTTGCCAATGACTGCTGATCCCATAGACCAAGACCGGGAGGCGTAGGACCCGGATCAACCCGAGTAGGCCACAGCGGCGGGTACGAGGGTAGCATGTAGCCAGCCTAGAGTTTGCTGGCCGCCAGTGCGTGCAGCAGGGGCGCACCACCAGGGTGCGACTGGGTGGACACACTAGGGGCGTGCGGACCGAGGAGGCCGGGAGCCTGGTGTGGATGGAGTTTTTCGAGCCACACCTGGATGGTGTCGGTCCAACTAGAGGTACTGCCCCCAGAGTAACTACCCGCACTTCGCCGTTGGTCTTGCGGTTGTTGCCGCCATTTTCGCAGCGACGACGGTGACAGAGTCGCCCCGCCACTGCCGGTGCCACCGGAAGGAGTGCCCTGGGTTGCGCTAGTGGAGCGGCTACAGACGCGCCGCCACCGCCCCCGAAGACACCATCGCCGGGACACCCATTGCCAGTAGGGGTCGCGACGATGAGGGCTGTGGAGGGTGCGAGGGGCATGACGACATCGTGATTTCTTTGAGCAGCAGATTGGAGCGGGCCTCGATGAATGAGGGAAACGTGCATGAGTGTAGACATGTTTGTGTGTGGGCTTAACAGGTATCCGTTATGGTTTTCTTTCTAAGCCCAGCCTCCACTATAAAAAGGAGAGGTGCTGGATTTGCCCTCTCAAGCCTTCCCAACTGGTAACTCTAATTTGTGATTTGGGAGAAAGTGCAATAGAGGAGGCTAGGGTTTGTGAGAGATGGATTGATTGAGTGCTCAAGTGTCGACCTTTGATCTTACATGGTGAAGTGACTGTAAACCAACAATCTTCTCAAATCAATCCAAGCAAGTTTTCCTTAAGATGAGTTTTATCTTGCTCTCTTTTTTATGCCTTTAGGGATTTTGCTTGTTTCTTTGGTTTTCATGGTGTTCATGTTGTGATCTAGCTTGCTAGGATATGTAGGAATACATCTAGGATCATCTTGATCATCATCCACCCACGAGCAATTTGTTGGGTCAAAGTTTGAATTTTCTCAGTTCTTGTGCCTTCTTGACCTCATCCAAGAAATTCATGGAACATTGACATTGATCTTCCTGATCATCGATTGTAATAGGTTCCTGACCTTTTGATGAGCCATTTTGAAATTTATGGGGATTTGGATCTCTGAATAAAAAGTTAGGTCGTTTTGTGATCCTCTTGGACTGTCTACCCTTCAGAGAGGTCAGACTGATTGGGCACACTGTGAGGTTGGACCGGCCTTTGTGAGGTTCTTTGTGTTTTTGGTATGTGTCTTAGGGTTTGTCGGTTTCAACATAAGACTTTCATTGTGCTTGTGTTCTTTTATCTTCATAGCTTCCATAGCTATTGAGGAGAAGAAGAAGCTGAAATCAGTCAAGGATCAAAAAAGAGTACAACTCCTATTCACCCCCATCTAGTTGTCATTCCATTCCAACAGTGTTGAACATCTGACAAAGTTCTGATGGTGGCATCAAATATTTTGATCTGAATAGAACCAATGTCTACGATCTTTCATGGTGAATTATCACACGTCAATACATAATCACTTGGCGTTGCTTCATAATTCGTGAACCAATGTTGGTTCGAACTCATGTGGAAAGTACAGATCATATCAAGAATCCACTCATCACCGGTTTTAGAATTACCGGCAAAGGCAACAAGAACATCTCCATTTGAATCTTGCTTAGTAACAATGGTAGCTTTAGCATTATCCTCTTGTTGATTCTTCTTGAAATTTTTATCCATTTTCTAATTTTTCTTTATCAACCAGTATTCAGATATGTCGTGTCCATCTTTCTTGCAATGCTTGCACGACTTCTGCTTCTAGATTTTGATCTGCCTTTGTAATTTTTGCTTCTCGAATCTCCATTTGAACTCCTCTCCTGTTGTCTGCCACGGACAGCCAGGTCGTCTGCATACGAATTTGAACTTTCATTCGGAACCATGAGCTTCATATTTTCCTTCACATGCAGTGCTTCATAGATTTAATTAAGTGTAAGAGTGTCTCGATTATATAGAATAGTATCTATAAATATAGAATATGAACTAGGCAGCGAGCATAAAAGAATAAGACTAAGATCTTCATCATCATATTTTGCCTCCATAGATTCGAGATCCGGGACTATTTATGTAAACGATATCAAGTGGTTCAATAATGGCCTATCTTCCACCATTTTGTGTGAATAAAGCTTCTGCATCAAATGCATCTTACTGGTCAAATATTTGATCATGGAAATTTGCTCCTATTTTAACCATAATGTGGCTGCGGTCTTCTCTTCAAAACCTCTTGCAAAATATTATTTGATAGATGAAGATAGATATAAGATAAGACCTTATGATCTTTTCATTGCTTCTCCTCAAGAGACCACACAATGGTCATCTTGTTGACCCACAGTAAAGCATCATCCAAATCGAGCTGTACAAGAACAACTCGCATCTTGCCTTTCCATAAAGAAAATCTCGTGTCTCGATCCAGCATCGGAAGATCATACTTCATAGTCACTGTGCGGAAGAAATCCTGAATTTGTTGGTACAATTCTTTGTGTACCTAGAAATAAATTGCGACTACCTTCATACACTTATGTGTGCACAAAGCAATATAGATTTGCTAGCTTGCTTCTAGACATCCGTGTGCACGTAACACTTTTGGATGGATTTTGCTATTTGGTTGTCACGAACGGCTCAGTTCTGGGCAGACGAACTGGCCGGCCGCTTCTGCTTGGGATTACGCGACTCGAACTTTGCTTTGGATTTGACGCCTGTTTGGGAAGTCATGAACAGATCGAGTTCGCTTCGGTCTTGAGGGCTATTTTTGATCCGATTGGATAGGCTCAGGCAACTGTCCGCTCGGACAACTTGCGGGATGCGAGCAGAGCCGATCCGACAATTTTTCTTGATCTAATCTCCTATACTCTGATACCACTTGTTGTAAATAATGTACATAAAAATAGGAATAAGAAATATGAATTTTACGTGAAAAACTCTTTCGAGAAAACCGCGATCACGCGACGGCGATATCACTATATGAGATGTTTACAATGAAGTTCTTACTCTTTTCTATAAACTATATAGATATATTTATAATGGTATATGAAAGATCCGAGTACAAGTAGAACTATAGATTGAAGTAGACAATAAAATCCGTATCGCACGCACTCAGACTCAACTTCAGTGATTAAAAGGCGCACACATGAAAGCTTGCCGTCCGGCTTACTCTGATCTGACCTAGCTAAGATTCTGTGATGCAGTAACAGCCATACACATATGAACGTTAACTGTTAACTGCATTAGGGTTGATTTAGGCAACTCTCTCCATCTGAAAAGGACATACAGCCTCTAGTTACACAGTTTGTGTCCTACAAGAAAGGCCAACCTCATCGGCTTCCGCTGCTGCTTTTCGATAGGCCAGAAGCACTCAAAGATGTGCACAGCTTTTGCCCGAATTGTTCTCTCGTTATCTGTAGATAGCTGCAGCAGGCAGCAGCGTGTCATTAATTTGCTCTTATACAATGCGATACCGCAATTCATTAGGAAGATGTCCAAATGGACAATGCGTTGAACATGCATTTCTTCCCACTAGGAGGAAGATTAGACGGCACAGTTTTTGGCCAATATTGGGTGCAAATTAAAGGTTAGCACTTATCCGAACGAGAGGAATGGAAGACTTGAGTGACTAATGACATTCTCGAGTCTGAAGTATTAGGTGTAAATTCAGCGCAGAGTCATCAGTATACAATCGCATGCATGAAAATGACAAAACAGAACGGACACTTCAAGAACAGAGACAACAAATGTGCAAGGCTACGTGTGCACTAGGAGTCGCCTAAAACAAGTGGTCTAAGCAAAATAACCAACTAGTGAACCTTGGTACAGATTTTTGTCTCTTTTTATGCGCATGCGCAGCAGTCCTAGATTGAATTGGAGTTTACGAGAAATGGAACAAACGCTCGTGGTATTAAGAATGAAATAGATGAATCTCATAAAAAGAGTCAAATAATAGCGGCAAAATAATCACAACAAGAGAGAGATTTAGCGAAGCAGACAACAAATTATTTAAGCACAACCTAAATAGATTACAAGATATTGTCATTCTTTCACAACTCTCTAGAATCTTTTAGGACTCTCGAATACTTACTCTATACAAGAATCTAGTGTTAAAGAATAACCTAGACTCTAATAATCTCATGCACCAGTTGCTTTGAATAATTTAGTTTATGACTTGTGTTCCCTATAGCAACCTCTTGTAGTTTTTTATAATGTTCTCTGGTTTTTTTTTTATAAAAAGTAAAAATCTTAATTTTATTATAATTTATATAGAAATCCTTGAAGCACGCTTCTTGGAATCCTAGTTAAATAGGATGACTAAAAAAAACCATATTCATTTGCCGTCTCTTTCACTGTCTTCGAGTAGGCTTTGATGACATTGGCGCAGTGTCCTGCATATACGTGCTAACACTGCATTTGGTGGTGCTGCTGCTATGAAAATTCAGGTTAGGCTCCAATCGTACGCAATGCATCGTGGACCTCGTCGCGACAGGAATCGGCCGGATTTGTTTCCCATTTGTTAATCTCTCCTCCTGTTTCAGCAAGGAAAACCCATGAAATGTCTCTGCTCTACAATGTCTCCATCCTGGGCGTGGAGGTGTGTTTCTTGACGGCTCTAGTACCCACACGCTGACTCGACGAACTGCTCTTGCCACGGGAGCTGTACAAGTTAAGTACTACGAGGTACCAAACAGACACCTATCGTTAACGTCTTTCTTTGTTATATTTCATACTCCATAATCAGTCTTTCTTTGTTGGACACATTTTTCTCTGGGAGCGCACAAGAGTACATTGGTTTTTTCGACGATAGTACGGAAGTGCAATTATTAGTCAAGAAACATTCACGTCGCTGTTCTAGGGCTCGCCGCACCCGCCACACCAGCTCGTCGACACTGTCGCACCCCGCTCGTCGCAGTTGATGCACACATTCACTATGCAAGAGCTCAAATTGGAGGATAAAAGCAAGGGAAATTGAACCAGGGTGAGCTCATGGCTCAATTCATGGCTGGTGGTGGTGAGATCCGTCGCTATCTGCGGTGAATTGACCAGTGAATCACCTGTGTGGGAGAGAGGTGAAAAAAGTTGCATTGAGTAGAACGAGCTATGCGAGCGAGAAGGGTTGTAAGAAGTTGTGAGGGAGAGGAGACGGGAGACGTTAGATACGTGGGATCGATAGACTGTTTGATGTATCTTTGGAAACAGATACAACTCTACAGGGGTTTGTAGCATTTCCCTTTATAAAAAGCCCAATAATTAGGATTTTTTTATTCAATAATTAGGAATGAAAATGCCGTTTAATTATGAAGTCACATCGAGTATTAAGCAAATCTAAAACAAGGCATGGCAATGAATTCAATTCGAATAGGCCCACCATACCGAAATCAATCGAGCTAATAGTCGTAAAGATTACTTCCACTACGGGGAAAAAATGGTAGCATGATTCCAAAATCACCGTTCCGTGATTAAAAAATGTAGCAAGTACGAATACATGATCATACCATATCTTGTGGAATTTACACATGACAGATCTAGGAGCAAAATTTCGCAGGTCCTCGGCTTACATGCACCGAAACACCTCTCGTTCTGCCTGTACAACGATATACATAGCGTAATCGCACACTAGTCATGGCTGTCTCGAAGGAGCGACTAAAACTTTACAGCCTAAGCTGGTGCAATAACCGTGCAAGTCCTAAGGAAGATCACTAACTTTGACATCACATGCACAGAGGAAGCGAGCGCCAGAGCGGCTTTCGATCACGCGCACCCGACGACGGCGCCCGGCGCGGCGGGCCCGTCGCCCTGCCACGCCCAGACAATGTCCGCGAGCCCGGGGCGCACGTCCTCGGCGCAGAACTTGTTGAACTCGAGCGCGTCGCCGGCGTCGTGCGCGAACTCGACCACGGTCACGTCCGCGGCCACCTCGAGCACCTCGGCGGTGACTGTGAGCCCCCCGTTTGTTCCATCGGCTTTCGCCTCCATCCTGACCTTCCACCCCTTGCCTTTGGTGACTTTCAACCCGAGCGCCCGGCCCATGGCTTCCAGCTTCTGGACCACGGCGGCCGCCGGCGCGCGGGATGTGAACACCGTCGCGGCCTTCTGCTCGCTCTCGAACAGCCCCGACAGGTCGAACCCGGAGGACATGGACGATATGAGCTGGAACGCGTTGCACGTCCGCGGCGAGATTACGCCGGAGTTGTCCTCGCCGCCGTCGATGAGGACGCCGCCGCCGTCGTCCTCCCATTTCTTGGGTGAGACAGGGGAGGGGACGGGCGGCACGAAGCCCTTCTTGAACCATGTCGTGCGCATGATCTCCGGGATGGAGATGCGCTTGGCGGGGTCGACGACGAGCAGGCGGGTGATGAGGCGGCGCGCGTCGCCGGAGACCCACGGCGGCACCTGGAACTCGGCCTTGAAGATCTTCTGGTACATCTTGACGTAGTTCTCATGCTGGAACGGGAGGAAGCCGCAGAGGAGCACGTAGAGCACGACGCCGCACGACCAGAGGTCGGCCCGGGCGCCGTCGTACCCGCGCTTCCTCAGCACCTCCGGCGCGACGTACGCGGGGGTGCCGCACTGCGTGTGGAGCAGGCCGTCGTGCCGCAGCTGCTCGGGCAGCGCGGCGAGGCCGAAGTCGGTGACCTTGAGCCGGCCCTCCTCGTCGAGCAGGAGGTTCTCGGGCTTGAGGTCCCGGTGCGCGACGCCGCGGCTGTGGCAGAACCCGACGGCGGCGACGAGCTGCTGGAAGTACCTCCGCGCCTGGTCCTCGGTGAGCCTCCCGCGCGCCACCTTGGCGAAGAGCTCCCCGCCGCGCGCGTACTCCATGACGACGAAGACCCGCGCGCGGCTGGCGAGCACCTCCCGGATCCCGACGACGTTGGGGTGGCGCACCATCCGCATGATGGAGATCTCCCGGCGGAGCTGCTCCACCATCCCCTCCGTCCGCCGCAGCCGCGCCTTGTCGATCACCTTGATCGCCACGCTCTCCCCGGCGCGCAGGTCGCGGCCGTAGTACACCTTGGCGAAGGTGCCCTGCCCCAGCATCCGCCCCAGCTCGTACTTGCCCAGCACCAGCTTCCTCGCCTCCTCCCCTTCCCGCCCTCTCGTCATTGCCGCTAGAATCGCCGCAACGTTAAGTCGTCCGGTGTTTACTACCACTGCTACTGGTTTGCCAGCTCAACTAAGCGGGTGGCAGGCTCGTCGTGGCTTCTGGACTCAGGTAATTTAAGCGGCGCTCGGGCGGCTCGGCACGTAGGAATGAGGCGCGGTGATGGGGCGGGCGCATGGTTTTGACGGGGAAACCGTTTGTTTGGGGCGGGCGCGGCACACGGGAATACGGGTCGGCACCGTGGGATCCGGTGGTGCCGGTCGCTCATTTCTAGTGTGGTGGTGGTAGTTGGGACGCGCGGGCCAACGGTAGGCGGGCAGGTGGCGCGGGCCGTGTGGGGTGGGGCTGGCCGTCGCGCCTCATCCTGCAGCTAGCCTTCTCTGGTACCAACACGTGTGTGCAATGAATCTTCACGCACCTTACCCCAAACCCACATATGCCCTTCAGATAATCTTGTGAGACAAAAAAGGAGTGTCATTAATTTCCATTTTACAATGCTGATATATACGCCAAAATATGTCCTCCTGAGAAATTCGTCTACCTTGTCAATCTTTGACGGAACCGCGATCACGACTAGGCAGAATTCTCGCCGATTCTAGTTGACACAAAGGAGCTGAGCAGGAGTTTCACCGAGTTCAATTTATGTTTTGCACGGGGGGAACAAATCATGCTGCTCATCTTGTTGCGAGACAAGCGTCGAGTGATAAACAATGGTGCACATGGCTTAACCAAACGCCGGACCTTTAGCGAGTTTTATTTGAAATAACCCACTTTTTTATTATTAGTATGACAAAAAATAATATTGAAAAAATTACACAAATACTACTCCGTCGTTAATTCATTTGACGATAGAAACTCCTTCGTCAAAATAAATAATACTCAAGAGATAGTTTTGATCGCCAAATGAATAGACGACAAGATCCCGATAGGCTAACAGGCTCGTTTGGCCGATTAATTTGGCTGGCAGGTTCATTTGGCCGATATGCTCTGTCGCCAAATCATTTGACGATAGGAGCATGTCGTCAATTGATTTGGAGATAAAGTATTATTATTGTAATTTTTTTAAGAGTGTTTATTTTGGCCATATTAATAAATAAATAAAAAGTGTATTGTTTTTTCATTTAAAAAAACCGACCTTCTGCTTTCTTGTGTATCAGATTTATGTAATCCTGCTCAAGAGTGATAAAGGTCAAGCTCCTGATTCGCGCGCGCGCGCGCTCCTCCTTATAAAGTCTCCTATAATCTTGCAGGGTAGGATGATGTGTTCCTAATCCCCATTTGACACCCATGCACTAAAATAGTTCCGTGGAAAATGCCTGCAAACTCAAACCACCTTGAAACTCTGTGCTATTAGGCATCAAGCACGGTGGCGATGCTAGGATGAAAATGGTGGGTGGATTCAAAGCTCTAAGCTCAATTGACACAAATATAGTCTTAGTATGCGATGCGTCGGATCGACAACAATTTCTTTATGATTAAATTCTAGTCGAAGCACAAGGTGTCCAAAGCGATTCTCACTGCGCTAGGATGAAAACGGATCGGATAGGATCGATCCGATTTAAAACGGATTCTGATTGTCTCGGATCGGATTTTTCGGATAATTTTGGATCGGATCACGGATTCGGATTTTTGTCGGAAAGTAAACGAATACGGTAGGCATGCTATCCGCGGATACGGATACGGATACGATTATCCGGATAAGACAAGTCCGGATATCCGGATTCGCCCAATAGAAGAGGATTTCAGCCAAAAGGGAAAATAAGATTTTAATTGATTTTCGAATTTTAAAATGCAACAAATCAAATAGCCTTTTAGAAAATAGCAAATAGAGTTAAAAATTCTAGAAAAATCACAAAATTCCTTAAATTATTTTGAACTTAATAAAATTAATTCCAAGTTAAAATTAGTTTTTATTTTTATCGTAAAATTCAAGAAATTAATTATTATTTTTCATTTTCACTTTAAATACAATAAAATCCCAAAAATCTCAATAAATTTTTTGACATTGAAAACTAGGAAATTAAATAATTCATGAATGTGTTGCATCAAATGAACTAGTTATATGTTTTCGTTAATTTTGGCATACAATTTAAGGGGTTTTCATGTTCAAAATAATCCGCGATCGTATTCGTTTCAATTCAGTATTCGACCGATTCAGATTCGATATTATTCAGATCCGATTTGTATCCGAGTATCCGTATTCGATCCGGATCCGGAAAAAAATATGAAAACAAATATGACAGAGCCATTATCCGTCCGTATCCGATCCGTTTTCACCCCTAACTGCGGCTGTGTGCTTGTGCTACCGTCTACAGGCCCGAGCTGCCTAAATCGGCAAATCGCAGGCGCGCAGCGCAACCAATGTTACCTGGACACGGGTATCGGAATCCAACTCAGATTCAGGTGTCCGATTCATCAACATAAAAAAAACTAGGATTCAAGGATTATGCTATTATATATTAATATAATACTAAAAAAATAAAATAAAAATAGTTATATTATGTTGTAAATCATATTAATAACTCCCTAAATTGCCTTGTCACTAGGAAGTTAGAGGGTATAGCGCACAAAAGATCCATATCCAAGGCTTCAAGCACAAAAAAATTCATGCCCTGCCTTAATGCCAGCTTTTAAAGCTGAAAAACAATAAACAAAGAGGAGCAGCTTTATCTTGCAAGCCCACATGTTTTGTCTGACATCTTCCTTTCCACTCTTTCTTCTTTCCTTCGAAGTCTTCTTCCTTCCTCACTCGAGCCATGGCAGACAATGTCCTTTCTTTCTTCAAGTCTTATACCTGCTTCGTCTAGCCATGGCCACGAACGAGGGGACATGGATCCAGCTACTACCACTTTTCCCTTCACGTCTATTCCTCCTCGTGCCTCCGCTGGCCTGGCCCCACCTTCTCATGTCGTCCGCACGCCTGCACCCCCTCCCCTCCTCTTCGTCGCGTTGCGCCACCGTCGACCGGCCAGCACCCGCCTAGGGTTTTTTCGTCAGCCCTCAAGCACGCACCGACTGCTCTCCTCTCATGGCTTTTTTGTAAAAGAAGCAACCTAGATTGGTTCTTGGGGCATTGTCGCACATCACAATCGGCTGGCGTATACTGCGTATATATATTGTCAGATAGCAACTGTTACAATTGGAAACAAAACAACAATTTATATCTACAACAGAGAGACCTTCCGTATCAGAGAAGGAATCAGGATTAGCCAAAGATACAGTCAGCAATCCTAAACTATTACATTTTCCAATAGTCCCCCTCAATTCGAACTGGTTGAAGGTTAAGATTGCGCCTAAAATCTTCAAGCTTTCTTACAGGAAGCTGTTTTGTAAATCCATCAGCAGCTTGATCTTGCGACGATATAAATCTTATGTCCAAAACCTTTCGAGCTACCCATTCTCTAACAAAATGAAAATCAACCTCAATACGTTTAGTCCTAACATGAAATATGGGATTTACAGACAAATAGGTGGCTCCTAAGTTATCACACCACAAACATGCTGATCGCTTCTCAAAAACTGCAAGTTCACCTAGCAAAGACTGAACCAAAATAAATTTAGTTGTTGCATTTGCCAATGCTTTATATTCTGCTTCAGTACTAGACCTTGATACTGTAGGATTTTCGAGCACTGCATGATGTAAGGTTGGACCCAAAAAATACTATAAACCTCCTGTAGATCTACGATCATCTACACGTCCTGCCTAGTCAGCATCTGAGAATGCATTGACTAGATTTGAGTTAGACTTCCGAATAGTAAGACCAACTGAAGCTGTAAGCTTCAAGTATCTCAAAATTCGCCTGACTGCTGTCCAATGATCTAAAGTTGGAGAATGCAAATATTGACACACCTTATCAACTGGATAAGCAATATTTGGTTTGGTCAGTGTTAAATATTGTAAGGCACCAACCACACTGCGATATTTTGAAGCTTCTATAGCACTTAGAAAATCACTCCCTTTTATCAACAACTTTTGAGTTGTTATCATAGGAGTTGAAACTGATTTTCACTTGTTCATCCCAACCCACTACACCATGACATAGAATTAAGGGCAATAAACAACCCACGAAAAATTAGATGAGTGACAAAACATGTGCCGGTAATATCTAAGAGATTAAGGGTCCCATTATCTGCCAAAAAATAATTATTATCTAGAACAATTTGTCTGTCGGCAATGTTTTTTGTTAGCCACAATATATCTGCCTGGAAAAAGTCAACCAGGTCAACATATCTGCCGGGGATAAGAGCCAACCCATTGGGCACAAAGATGAAAAAACTAGATGACTGAGGCGCGAAGACCAGGACCACACATCTGAAACCTTATCCCTAGATTCCTTCCCGACCACCCACCTCCCTGGTCGCCCCACCTCCCAGCGCTGCCATCCTCCCCAACCGCCCTCCTCCTAGCGCCGCCCTCCTCCCCGGCCGCCCCTTCCTCCCAGCGCCAGCCCACCTCCCAGCACCGCCATCCTCCTCAGACTCCCTCCTCCTAGTGCCACCCTTCTCCCGGGCGCCCTTCCAACCAGAGCCGCCCCTCCTCCCAATGCCACCCCACCTCCCTGGCCGCCCCACCACACAAGGCCGCCCCACCTCCCTGGTCGCCCCCACAGGTTCAGTTGAGCCTTCGCTGTGTCTTCTGCGAGGACCTGTTTGTCCCCTCAGATCTTGATCTATCTGTAGTGAGAAATGTCTCTGATATATATGCAGCTGCTTTGAAGGAGACGTCTGGCTCTGGGACGCATTAGGTGAAAGAAATACCGTAGATTTTCAAGTGTGCTTGTAGATCTATTTGTTCTTGGTGGTTTAAGGTTAGTATTCCTTTGTCTCTGTTGTGGGTGCTTTGAAGAAGGCGGCGAGTACGCCTAAGAAAACAACCAAGCCTACCACGAAGCATGATCTTTTTTTGGTTGTCGTCCACGCAGCACGATGTGATGAGACGGTAGCCATAGCCTACTTCATCGAACTTGACACACTCTCCTGGCAGCCATGCTTCTTGAACTTATAGGGGCTAGTCATACCGTGATTGTATTCCAGCGTGGCACACTCTTACTTCGTTAGGATTCTCTAGCTGGTCGGTATGGCCAGCCCCTACAAGTTCAACAAGTATGGCTGCTAGGAGAGTGTGTTAGGTTCGATGAAGTAGGCCGTGGCTACTGTCTCGTCACCTCATGCTGCGTGGGCGACCCCCTGAAAAAATCAAATTTCGTGGTGGACTTGGTTGCTTTCTTAGGTGTACTCATTGTCTTCTTCAAAGTAGCCACGCTTATCAGAGACAGTTCTTGTTAAAACCCATCTGTGATAAACATCACAAACGGTTCCAATTACAAATCGTCTGTGATAAATACACATTACAGACGGTTCTTCTTAATAACCGTCTACGATAATTATATATCACAGACTGTTATAGTTTATAACCAGCTTTGATACGTATCATAGACAGTTTATCCCACTAAACCGCCCGTGATAGTTCCTTCCATATCTAAAAAATATTCTATTTTTCTGCTGTTAGCATCATATATCAGAAGTATCATTTTTTTAGTGAAACTGTATACGTATCGCAGATGGTTCTTAACAAGAACGGTCTGTGACATTCCAAGACCGTTGATCGGTTCAAAATTGTTGTGTGTAATACATATCATAGATAGTTCTTAACAAGAACCGTCTGTGATATGTGCCATTAAATATCTGGTCGTCCCCTCAGAACTAGATTTATCTGTAGTGAGAAATGTGATATATATATGCGACTGTTTTGAAGGAGGTAGCCGGCTCTGGGGAGCGTTGGTGAAAGAAATATCTTAGATTTTCAAGTGTGCTAGATCTGTTATTTGTTCTTGGCGATTTAAGGTTAGTATTCCTTTGTCTATGATACAGCTACTTTTTTCAACGATCGTCCACGCAGCATGAGGAAGATGAGACAGCAGCCACACCAACTTCATCGATCAAGCCTGCAAGTTCAAGAAGTATGGCTGCTAGGAGATCGCATGAAGAAACTAGGCTACTTCGCTAGCATTCCTCCAGATACAACTGCAAGCCTCGGATGTGCCACACAGCATGTAGAATCCTCCTCCTCATGCTGCTTGGGCACCTCTAAGGCTTGTAGTTGAGTCTGGAGGAATGCCAACGAAATAGACTCTTCATGCGATCTTCTGGCAGCCATACTTCTTGAACTTGCAGGCTTGATGAACTTGGCATGGCTGTTGTCTCATACTCTTCATATTGCGTACGATAACCGAAAAAAATAATTATCAGAGACGATTCTTGTTAATAGCCGTCTGTGATAAACATCACAGATGGTTCCATTTACAAACCGTCTGTGATAATTATATATATGGAGCATGCTAGAGTTGAATATGGAGCGCATTCTGACCATATTATGTAGCAGGAGAAGATTGTGTGTGTGTATATATATATCATTGTTGTAATTTATGGCATATTTGTTAAGTAGCTAGGAAAGTATATCACAGACTGTTATTGTTGAGAGCCGTCTATGTAGTTTCCACTATCACAGACAGTTATTGTTGAGAACCGTCTGTGATAATTCACAGACGGTTCTATTTACAGACCGTCTGTGATACTAAGTATCACATACGGTTTCAAAGGAACCGTTTGTGATGAGTACAACACAGACGATTTCTTTAAAACCGTCTATGATGAAGTGTCTAGGATAACATGTTTTGTACTAGTGGATTATGGTGAAAAATATCTACTCAAATCATGTTTTACATGTTCTGCTGCTGGTGTTCGCCATGATTGAAGACATGCTTGACTGCGCCATGGAGGACATGGTGGAATGAGAGAGACATGATGATGTAGAAGAGGCTAGCTTTGGTACCATGTAAAAGAAGCAACCTGGGTTGGTTCTTGGGGCAATGTTGCACAACACAATCTGCCAGCATATATATATTGTCGGACAACAACAATTACAATAGGAAACCAAACAACAGTTTCTATCTACAATGGAGAGACCTTCCATATCAGAGAAGGAATCAGGATTAGCCAAAGATAGCAATCACCAATCCTAAGCTATTATGTTTTCCAACATGCATTGATTGGCTGGTTGGGGAACGTGGGGTGGATGTGAGGCCGTAGTTGGGCCTTCTGGGCTTTGGCAAAGGCCTAGAAATTCATCCCCGATCTGTTGTTCCTTTGTTCTTCCTCTTCCTACCTCTGTCCTTCTTCTGTAGTGCAGGCTGCAACACCCTTTGAGCGGAGTCGACACCATGTCCACCGTGGGAGGTGTACCAGGTCCGGCGTAGAGGGTAGGCTTGAGCCTGAAGAAGCCCCCGGTGGATTCGCACTTGATCAAGCATGCATGTGACTATGCTATTAGGCATCAAGCATGCATGTGACTGTGCTAGAGAACTTTGAAGCACTTTTCAACAACAATTGATGCGCTTCTTGACAAACCCACTCTGGCACTCTGATCACTAAAATATGCAGTACATAAACGGTTATCCTCACCTCTCTATTATTTGTACTTGTTCATCCGAAGTAATATATCTTTGACAATTTTCAGAGGTATCTCAATTACCTAAGTGGTCATGAGCTATTCTACGACCACCCTATATAATCGTAAGCTATTCCACGACCACCCTATATAATCGAAAGCTATTCTATGACTACCATACGGTTATAAGATCTTCTATGACCACCTTATGATTGTAAGGTTTACTACGAACACTTCATGGTCGTAAGTTTTACTATGACCAAATCAACCATGATCACCCTATGATCGATAAAGCCCATATACATGCGGACCCAATCGACTAGAGACATTATGCGATGTGTTTATTTACACATTAGTTAAATATGTGTTGTTATCCTTTGATATAACTGCATGTATTAATATCTGTCTCTCGCATAACTGCAAGACAGACGTATGGAGATTATTTCTATAACAATAACTGTCGTCCAACATGTGCAATTCATCAACTGTTGAGGTGCTTCTTAGCACATAACAACGGCCACCCCTTCAGACGTTATATAAAAGTTAACGCCGGTAAACAGAGAAGAGAGATGACAGAACAAGATAAGAGTCATTAGCCTTAGCCTTCGGTGATTTATTTCTTGTTGTAAACATAGTAAAATACAAAAATGCAAGAGTTATTATTAATCTCTCAAGAGAAGACACGAACCTATCTAAAAATTCATGTGTGTGATCTTGCGTAGTCTCGATTAAGGAGCCTTCAACATTCATTTCATAAGTTTGATATTAAAACATCGACACACATGATTATGATGCAAAATATCAACTCAAATCATGTTTCACATGTGCTGGCAACACATACTAGTACATGAGTGAAATGATTACAGTTTTTTTTTTGCCATATATAGATTTGATCAGTGTAAACTGCCTTAGCGTTTGCAAAGCCTCCAAGCTAAAAAAAAAAAAAAAAAAAACCAACCTTAACCTGACAACTATGCCTCTCCATGCTCTCCAAAGGCGTCATGCAGCCATGCCGACATGGCCATCCTCCGAGCCGTCCAAAATCCAAAGGATCGAGAAGGATAAAAGATCACCAGGTGGAGACGGACCTTCTGGTATCCAACGCGTCGCTTCTCCCGTATGGGCATCGCGCTGCTACATATTCTTCTCCGATGCAACGCGACATGAGTAACAGTATCAGTGATCCCGAGGAAACAAAGACGAAGCTTTTGGTCCGTCCAAATAATTGAGCAAGTACACAGCTACCTCTCCTCCGCGCGGCGGCGCAACGTCCCGACGTGACGTCGCCGTTGGAAAAGACGAGCATTATTGCCGCGAGAGGACACGCATTATTTTTTTTGTCCCTGACGGAGACGGTTGTTACACATGGCGACTGCCGTTTAATTGGTCTAATTAACCAATACCATAGTTACACCATGATCCTCTCATCTCTGACCTTTGAAAGCAACTGATGGTTGCGTTATTGCAAATTTCTGTGCTTTGCCCTTCTGGCCCACACGCCAGCTCAAAAGCTCTCGCTCCAATAGAACTCTAACCAGTTGACTGTACGCTCAAGTTCTAACTTCAGATTGAAAAGGAGACAAAATTCTCTCTAGCTTGAGTTGTTCTGTTGAATCTTGACAATCTTCTGGGTGACTTCGAAATAAAGCACAACCAACTTACGTGTTCGAGCCGTTCGGATGACTAGATTCACATGCTTTTGTTATATAGTGAACTAACTTGTGCGTCACCTGTGGAAGATTTGGCAATCTTTTTTAGATTGCACTGCAACAAGATAAAGGGGGCAGATAAGGTTTGGCTTAAATCTGTTTGTAGTACAGATCGATGCATGCAATATTTAATTTGCGGTGAGCTTATAGCCTTAAGCTTCGTACAATTCATGATGGTCTCAAGTGGTGATTTGAGGGAAGAGAGTGCTCCACCTAGGCATAACCTTTCTCAAACCATCACCTATGCGTAGTGGCTTCATTGGGTCCATAGGATTTTTATTGTTATTTCTGCCCAAACCTTGGCATTTCAGCCCCCATATATTTTTTATTTATATATTTATCCAAAAGTTTTACAATAAAACATTGAGAGCAAGAAAACTAATTACACACAAAGCCATGGTCTTGTCCGTCACCCATTTTTTCTTCCCTGCTCTCTCCCACCCATTTTACTTCCCTACGTTCCCCTCCGAGGCTTCCCTCCTCATGATATTGTCACCGCTGCCGTGGCAAATTTTGACGAACGCGAGCTCTGATGGCCTACTCTCACTCGTCTCCGCCCTCCGCGCTTGCTTCATCGTCGCCGCCCCACAGCTCCCAACCTCCGCTCCCCGCCCAAAGGGGTCACTAGCATCTAGATCCCATCAAATCCGGACTTCAGAGGTCCAGATCAGGTCAGATCCAGTGGTCATCAGCCAAATCACAACTGCCACCGCTGAGACATGCATAGAGCTCGTTCGATGATGCTCAAGAACGGCAAGCGTGGCATCTTCCTCAAGAACAGTGACGACGGCGTGCGGATGCGCCACCACTAGCATGCTGGTCGACAAGAGGTCGTTCTAGTCCCATGTGCCCTTCTCTTTTCCTGGACCACTTCTCTTTCACCTAGACCACCTTCTCTCTCCCCAAACCACCACCGCTTCTTTAGGTCTCTCTAACATACTGCAGCGACCACCTTTCCTCCCACTCTCGTCCACCATGGCTCAGCTCCGACATAGACCTACAAGGCCACTCGACACGGTGGAGCATTGTCGGACCCGAATTTAGCCAATCTAGAATCCTTTGTGAAACCACTGACTATTCCCTAGATCAATAGACAATACTCACAGATACATCACTGAATCATTTTATACAGGACATTAAACCACACCATTCATTAATTTACAAACAACAGAGTTCAAATAGACCGTATCAGGTCAAGTTTACAATACGGTCGATCAGGCCAAATGGATACATTACATAACATCGGATGCTCCTATTCTGCCTCGGCCTAGGGGAGACGCAGCCCGCTGCCACTGTGTAGACGGACATGGCCGAGCCATTGCGAGCAGGCAGCAGGAACAGGCGTGCCGAGGCAGTGCACGACCGCATCTTGCTGCGAGTAGTGGCCGTCGCGTTGTGCTCCGAGAGGTCAGATCCCATGACATATGTGTGTTTGGAACTTGAAATTTTTACAATTTTTTCTTTCCATTTTTGTAATGAGTTTCATCGTGATTCATCAACTTGCATCCCAAGTCTCATGAAGTGGTGTGACAACCTCGTGGATGGCTGGCGAAGATGCAATTTTATTAAGTTTTATGAAGTTTCATCCCAAGTCTCATGAAGTGGTGTGACAACCTCGTGGATGGCTGGCGAAGATGCAATTTTATTAAGTTTTATGAAGTTTCATTCCAAGTTTCGTGAAATTTTATTAAGTTTCACAAAGTTGTTTCTCAAGTTTCATCGTGTGTTATCAAGTTTCATGAAATTCCATCCCAAGTTTCACGAAGTTTCATCCCAAATCTCATGAAGTTTCATGAAGTTTAATCGCAAGTTTCATTAAGTTTCATGAAGTTTTAATCCCAAATATCTGGATATTCTTCTTCAAATTTGCAAAAGTTGATGAAATCTACTTGAAACTTTTGTTGAAACCTTCTTGAAACTTCGACCATTTAAAACTGAAACTTCCATGGAACTTTTGCTTCGTTGAAACTTACTTCACTGTATTAAAACTCCACGAAACGTTGCTACACCGTTGAAAGTGCTTCTAATGGTATAGCCTTGGCTAGTTGCTCCCAATTACAAAACAATCCCAAACAAGAAGCAACAGGGACAGCAGCTGCTGCCATGGCCTAACACCTCGTAGCTCAATCTATTATCCGTGATAACCAACCAACTAAACTACAAATTAAGTCCAGGGAATCAAGCAAAGTTTATGACAGAATGTCCAGGCATATGCATGGTTTTAACCGTGACTAGCGAATTGGCCATATATGTGAGACGTACAACTGTTGAAAGGATAGCCGGATAGAGCTAGCAGTTACGCATTCTCCCTTCGATTTATCAACATCTAAGGTTACTTTCCTTGTAACGCGACAAACAGGACGGAAACCGGACACGCCCCCCGTCGCAGTCAGTCACGAGGGTGCTCGACCAGCTTCGCGCGATAAGACAGCGAGCTTCAGCAACACCTGTCCACGGCCCATTGATACGCGGGTACTGCAGCTGCGAGGAAGCAAATGGTCGCCATCCACTTTGCCACATACGGCCAGACAGAGGTCATAATGCTTAATTAGTGGAGTGCTCAGCAGGGACGAGTAACCATCACAGTGAGCTTGCACACAATCTCACTGAGGTGATGTGGACTGCCCTGGTTGGGCCTGCTGTTTAGGTGCACTTAGTTGGCTCTGAGTTCAAAGCTAACAAAAGCTAAAACTTAACCATCTAAGATAGAAATGGAAATACGGAATGCAGCATGAGTTGTTATTAGAATCTTAAATCCCTGGGTACCAAGAAGCTAGCGGATGTGTCAGGCGCGTTCAACTGTCTTCGCAGTGCGAACTTCGCCGTACGGAAAAGGTAACTAAAGAGGTGAATAGGAGCATCTACCATTTCTCAATTTTGATGGTATTCAACTTTTTCTTCACTATAAGATCACAAACACAAAAACATAAAGGAAGTCTTGCGTTAAAATCAGAAATCTCCCAGGTCAAAACCTCCTGATCAGTCTGACCGCCAAGAGCTGGCCGATATGACCTCCTGAGGTGCCGTCTGACCGCCTGTTGCAGGGACAACAGCCCGCGATGATCTCAAGCCGTCATAACTTTTGATTCTGATATCCAAATCCCCTGAGAGTTCAAACATAGCTCATTAAGAAGGTCAGAAACATATTCCAATCGACGATCAGGACAACCGAAGCCAATGTTCCATGTATTTCTAGGATGAGTTCAAGAGGGCATGAAAACCAAATAAATTAAATCCTTGATCCAAAACTTTAATCATAGGTGGAAGATGGTCAAGATTGTTGGTGATATACCCTAGAGGCCATCATAGAGATGATTGTATCACGTCTATATTTATGTATTAATTATTGAATAAGTGCTATTTTGTTCCTTGAATGAATCATCAGTTATAAAGATTAACAAGTATGTGACTTGTTGGTGAAGCTCTTTTAACTTATATGATGTTGTTCTAAATGTATCCTGGTCGGATGTCACTGGTGAACACCAGTGATCATATCGACCAACACATGTATTGATTGATAACTATGTTTCACCGGTCATGGATATAGGGATATCAAATCAATAATATAAACACATATTAGAGAACATGGTGTTGGATTGACCCACCTTGAGGCACTGCTGAGATTGTTATGATTTCATGTGTCATCAGTTGGTCTCAAGTCATGATAATGTATAATCCTTAGACCTGAGATTGGCATAGTTTTCTACATGTGTAAGAGTACACTATGGGGTTGCCAAAGGCTACTTCATAACTGGATGGTCATAAAGGTAGATTTCGAGTATGCTATGAAACATGCAGAGGAATGTGACTGGTCGAATATGGGATTTGCTCCTCCTAACATAATAGGAGAGATGACTCTGGGTCCCTCGATGTGGTCGGATAAAGAAAGTGCATGGTCATGCCCCTGGTGGTTGAAGAGTTCGACTACATGAAGTTATCTGACACTCGATCGATAGATGACATAATATCTAACCTGGAGTTCAACAAGATATCGTGAGGCAAAGGAAGAATACACGAGCTGGTCGTTCAGTTCGATCAGATACAGACTAGTCGTATGGAGATACGAGCTGGTTGTAGGTTAGTCGAACATGATCACTAAGTGGTCGAAACCTGGTTGTAAAGAGTTACGAACTGATCAAGATCAAATATAAGCTGGTCGTAGGCTGGTCGAAACCTGGTCGTAAGGAGTTACAAATTGGTCGAGACCAAATAGGACCTGGTCGTACATCATATTGCATTAAGGTTAGCCCGATAAAATTTGTGTGTATTTGGGAATCGTTATGTCCTGCTAGGTACCACTAACGACTCGTGGTCGGAAAAGGTTTTGAGTCACAACCGAACTACATATGAACCTACAGGATCACACACTTGATGGGTTGGAACAAACCAGTACGGATATGATCCGTCAAACGTGTTCAGATATGATCCGTCACGGGTACTATATAAGGAGATGCTTGAGGCTATTAGATTTACATAACAGACAAAACACATGAAAGTCGTGGCTTGAGTTGTTCCTCCGAAACCCTAACCGCCATCTTCTTGAGAGCCATACCAGTACGAGTTGGTGCTAGCACACCGACGTACGGTTATTCCTTCCCTGGACGTGTGGATACCGTAGAGGCGCTACTACGGTTGTTGTTGCGCTAAAGGACGATCCACAACCTTGGCGAGGAACTCGATTGGTTGTTGAATGAGACGATCGACTACGCTGGACGATCAACCACGGTGGAAGATCGACTACGACCACTACTTTGACGCGCTCTTCGTTGGACCAGGCTCTTCCAACTCTTTTTCCACTACATTGCGCGTTTGGTGGTAACGATCTGTGATCTCTTGCTTGCATGGCATCCTGGTTTACGTGGTAGAATATTTGAATTGCCAACTAGCGTAGCCTACCCGTATCCCTTCAAAGATGACCCTATATCAATTCCCATAAGTCCTAACAAGCTAAATCACAACAAGAGACCCGAGCAAAGCCAAAGGAACATAAAAATCCCCAAATCATAAAAGAGAGAGCAAGAACAAGATATAACTCATCTGGGGGCAAACCGTGCTTGGATTGATTCAAGAGATTGTTGGTTTACAGCCATTCCACTATGAAGGACAAAAGCTCAACAGTTGAGCGTCCAATCAATCCATCTCCATGGAACCCAAGCCTCGTCTATCTCCCCTTTCCCCAAATCACAAATTATGGTTTCTTGACTTGAGAGAGTTGAGCACAAATCCGGCATTCTAGCCTTTTATAGTGGGGGCTAGGTCTAGAGAGAAAATCTTATTGGACATCAGCTAAGCCCACACACAAACGGATCTACACTTACACACGCTTCTCAAAGAGGATGACAAACTTGGTTCCCGAATCCGTCTCTTCGTGATCTTCACCTTTTCTTGACCTAAACCACACCTCCTTGCTCCGTTTTGGGACACAGTTTCTCTAAAGGTCACCAACCCGGTATTTTGACGAATATACCAAAATATCCCTTCTCAATCCTTCTCCGAAGAACGAGTCTAATCATTGTGAAGCAATCACATGTAGCGCACAAAGCCCAAATCCAAAACGAAAATTGGTCCAACTTTTGATTCAACCAATGAAACTTGACCAAATTTGGAGCACACCTCCCTAAGGATATCGAGACCTATTTCTAGCGACGATCGTGTTTCAATTTATAGGAGAGGTTAGGGTTTCTCTCATGGGCTCCCATTAAGGCCCAACACAAATGGGATCCACACACACACAAATCTGTTGAAGCAATCGCTTGCTTCACCACGTGTAGGTTGATCACCGGCTCTCATCATGTCGGCAAGTCTCTCCCGTCCGAATCCCATCGGAACCTCCAAGTCACTTGCACCGACCCCCGCGTCGCTTGATCCAAACCGGTGAACGAGCGCCTGTTCGATCCATCTTCTCCATTCGCACCATGCTTGAGTCACACGACCACTTTGGCATCCATGATCGTTCGGACCTCGGTTCTCCAAGCGTAGTCCCGATCCACCTCACCGTTGACGTCGTTGACCTGCAAGCCACCTGCACAGCAATAGACAAAGAAATCATCTCCGGGAACAAGTTCTTCACAACTTGACCCACATTAGCTCAACAATGCAATATGCTACAATAAAGCATTGAAACTCATACAATAGATATCATCAAAACACAAAGCAATGCCAAGGTTGATCGATTGCTCTCTTCATGTATGTAAGTCACTCCCATCTGACTCCTTCCGGAACCACTATGACACTTACGTTGCCCCCCTAAGCCACTTGATGCAACTTATCGCATCGAACTTCCCGTTCGATCACTTTTGTCCATCTTGCGCCATGCTCGAGTCCAACCACTTCACCCAGCATCCTTGATAGGTTTAGACCTTAGATCTCCTATGTTAGTCTCTACCATCCTCGCCGTTGACCATCATTGACTCTAAGCCACATGCACAACAATAGACCAAGAAATCAATTCTGCGTACAAGTTCTTTGCAACTTGATCCACGTTAGCCAAAACATGCATTATGCAATACTTATGCACTGAGACCCATGACTTTGGCCAATCCCACAAAATTCACCATCTTCTCGATGCATGAAAGCTCATTGGCCGGTCATACTGTCGCCCTTAGCCGGTCTAACCATCGGCAAACAACCGGTCAGACCGCTCAAGACTTAGAAAATTTTCCCAAGTCCTCAGACTGCACTCTCTTTGAAAATTTCAAATTTTACCTAGTTTTTCCTCAAAACTTCATTTCCTATAAGACCAAGTGTAAATACACCATCTCACCATCCTACACAAGTGATTTTTTGCCGATTCTAAAAATTCTAATTTTTATTTTTATCCGACTTGACCAGCCCAAGGCTTAATCAAATCACCGGCCACCCGCCGGTCCAACGCGTCGGTCAGACCGCCTCAGCCTGATCACATGGCCGGTTAGTGGTTTGCCAGCCATCGCTTCAGCTGCGGTATCGGCAGCTTGTCACCTGCGGTGTCTACATGCAATTTGTTGCAAGCTAGTCAGCATTAGCCAGTTCAGTCAAAAGGGATCGATGTAATTAAACCGCATCAGCAGTTTTGTGCGTCGAATTGATGCTGATGCGGACATTTGCACAAGATATATACAGCTCACAGGGAAAGTAATCATAGAAAGTGTCATCTAGTACTGGCCTACTGGGTAGTCGGTGTGGTGATCGAGCACCTAGGTTCAATCCTCAGTGTGGTGAGCTAGCACCTAGATTCAAGCACAGTTAGTCAATACAAATTTTCCATTAGCTAGTTTGTTAACTTGTGAAGGAGAGCACTGTCAACTCATGTCAGTTTTTTCCAAGACGTTACTGTCCGGCTAGCTTAGACAGCATGCAGATGCGGCCTGGTTTTGGATTGTCGTGTGGAAATTCCAGCGCATCATTGTGCTAGCTGTTGCGTGTGATTTGACTTTTATTTTTTTTACATATGTTACAAAATGGTCCGTTTTGTTTTTACGTTGCTATTGGTTTTACTGCATGCCCGTGTGTACCAGCCCAAAATTGACATGCCTCCAATGGTGAAAGCACATGTGTGATTATCGGTTCGTGCTTTGAGTCGCGTCGTGCTGTACCAGCTCAACTCGATCACCCTATCATACCATGTCGTGCTGGCCCGTCTCACCTCTGGTCTGACTCAGGCACGGCCCAAAGCCCGTCGTGCCGGTCGAAACCAAGCTCTAAGTAACTATAGATACCTGAGAAGATGACAACCGCAGCCTCCACCGTCCAGGAAGACAAAGACAACCGTGAACCAGGCCGGTTGGCAGAAGGGAATGATTGGTTGGGCTAAGCCGGTGTGGAGGAGTGATTGTGCTTGAATAGGGGAGGGATTGTGCAAGAACGGGAAGGTTGAGCCTATTTCATTACTGTCTTGCGGTCCAAGACGGCTCAACCGATCGTCTTGTGCCGTCTTTGCCTAACGGGCCGCATTCTCGAGCCCGCCCGTCGGCTATTAAATGCGTGTCGACCTGACCCACCATATACCGTACCATGTCGATCGGGTCTCAGACTGACCCAAAAAAAAATACAGCCTAAGTTCCAACTCTAGTCGTTCCCAAACAATGATGTTGTTAGCAACAATGCGAATTCACGTTACAAGAATCAAAAACCGGGCAGGAATGGGTCAAATCTATGTGCCTCTGAACGAAAGCAACGCCTTATAGTGCAAACAGCAGCTCGGTGCAGATCACCTAAACGCCGTAATGCGAACAGGTAGCAGACAAAGGATCATCCAGGATTCAGGATCGCCAACACCATGAAGAGAACTTACAAGTCCTTTTGTACACCATGTGATATCATTTGTGATAGCACGAGAAAGGCAAAATTGGTTCTATACCACTTTATAAAAATACCACTGGAATGTAACAATTCATTTTAATACCATTGGAAGATGTCAATGTTAAGTTATTTACCACTCTGTCACCTGCCAACCATCTTTTGTTTTCTTTGCAGAGTCTGAAAATAAAATATTCTTAAATGACAAGAACACCCTCGAGGAAACCAATCAGCGCAGGTTGTTGAGCCTAGCGAACAAGGCACAATGTTAGATGTTGTCAGAAATTTTAGCGTTATGACCCCCGAGGTAGTTATATAAATGAATGCATCGCTTCTATATTTATAAATTTTTAAATATAATATGTTATTTTGTCCTTTAATCAAGCTCCTAGTCAACACCTTGGCGTCCAGTCGGTCAGAGCGAGACGCTGAGCTCCTTCGCCTAGGTCAGTCCGCCGCCGCTGCTCCTCCCCTCCTCCCTCCTGCGCTGCCGCTGCTCCCCGCTCCCGCGTCACTGCCGCTGCTCCTTTCCTCCTCCCTCCTGCGCCGCCACTGCTCCTCCCTCTCCTCCCTCATGTGTTGCCGCCGCTGCTCCTCCCTCCTCCCTCCTGCGCTGCCGCCGCTCCTCCCTCCTGCGTTGCTGGTGCTGCTCCTCCCCTCCTCCCTCCTGCGCTACCGCTGCTGCTCCTCCCCTCCTCCCTCCTGCGCCGCCGCCGCTCCTCCCACTCCTCCCTCCTACGCCGCCGCCGCTGCTCCTCCCCTCTCTGCAAGCGCTCTTGCTCCTCCTCTCCTCCCTCCCTGTGGCTGCTGGTGCTGCTCCTCCTCCCCTCCCGCTGCTCGATTTGTGTTGCTACATGGTATTTGTGCTGCTCTGCTTTGCTTCTTTCCACCGTCTAACCCTCGCCATGGCGGGCGCCTAGGCGTCCTGGCGCCCCGGGCTCACCGCGACTTGCTAGAGCGCCGTGACAACCTTGCCTTTAATTGAAATATTATTTATATTAATTAGCAAGTATGTGATTTGTTTGTGAAACTCTCTATTTATGTTTATGATGTCATTCTAAACATCTCTGATATTTTGTCATTATGCGGGGTACTTATGATTTACAAATCAGCACATGTATTGATTGATGATCATGTTTCACGGATCATGGATATGAGATATCAAATCAATAATGTAGACATATATTTTGGAATATAGTGTTGGATTGACCTGCCTTGAGACACTGCGAGAATTGTTATATTCTTAAATGTCATCAGCTGGTCTCATACATAGTGTATGTCAGTATGTGTGAGCCTTAGATCTGAGGTCGTCATGGTTTCCTACATTTGTACTAGTTTACTTAGGAGTTGCCAAATGCTATTCTGTAAATGGGTAGTTATAAAGGTAGTTTCCAGATTTACTAAGAAATATACAAAGTAATGTAAGCGATCAAGATGAAATTTGCCTCTCCTATTTAATGCGAGAGATATCTTTGGGCCCCTCGATGTGGTTGGATTAAGGGATATGCCGAATATGGTTGAGGAGTCAACTACAACTAAGCAATCCACTACAAGATCGAGTGAAGAATCAAGATATCATAGGATACCACACATCTCGCCTTGAGTTCGATTTGGTATCGTGAGGCAAAAGGATCAGCACATGAGATTTATAAAGGTTCGTCCAATATGATCTTTATGTGTATTTGAGAATCGTTATGTCCTACTAGGAATCACTACCAACTTGTAGGTCGAAAATGAGTTTTTAGGTCACGGCCGATTACGTATGAACCTACAGAGTCATACACTTAATGGGTTGGAACAAACTAATTCGGATTGGATCTGTTAGAGGCTTAAATCGGATTATAATTCGTATGTGGTTAAGAGTCCTAATGGGTTTTGACGAGGATCTAATAATCCTCATTTTATCTTTTATCTATAATTCTTATTATGGGTAAATATGATGTCACATAGTCCCCAGAAGTACCCCTTATATCTATAAGGGAGAGGCCTAACAAGTGATTGTAAGTTCTTCTACAATCACCCCCATAGTCGTAAGCCTTGCTACGACTATATCATGGTCGTAAGTCCTTTCTACGACCACTACATAGTCGTAAGTCCTTCTACGATCGCCACCGGTCGTAAGTCCTCTACGACCGGAAAACTACGACCACCTTATAATCAAACCTACGCAGCGAGTAGGTCCAATTGATTAAGGAATCCGAGCGGTCTACGCACTATTATTCCGCGTATTAATGGTGTGTAAATACCCCATTATCTACGGAAGATAATTGCGGATGGCGTGAAGAAGTCAAGGCGCGGTAATTATCGCCATCATGCGCCCGTTACTACATTAATTAGGCACATCTCGCAGGCAAAACGGCTACTTCTTCACGACTATATAAGGGCATCAAGCAGAGAGACAAAGGGACGAGAGAAGAACAACGGCAAACAAGGGCTAGTCAAGTAGAAACACAAGCACTATTCTCTGTAATAGTTTTAGTCCTTTGCTAGATCATCAACAATACCATACACACAGGATTAGGGTTATTATTCTCTCCGGAGAAGGCCTGAACCTGTCTAAACATCCCGTGTCAATCCACTCTGCGTGATCTCATCCTTAGGAGACCCCCCGAATCAAATAATCTTTACGTAAGATCGGTTCTAATACAAGCGGTTGGCGCCGACCGTGGGGATCTTCAGGTAATCTCTTGTCAACATACTCTCTTTTTTCCAATCTCATGCAAGCATGGCAGGAGAATGGAACGAGGAGAACTGGTTCGACTTGGCGGTCGCAGACGCCGACATGGATGCCGGTTTCGACTACGAGCCGAGTGATGCATCCGCTGATGGTGATGTTGCCTCCGGAGATTATTCTCCAGGAAACCATCCCATCAATGGAGTTGAGGAGGGATCCTTATCCCCCACAACGATACGTCCAACAGAGGAGCCAATTCCCTCCAAGGACAAGGGTCAATCCGACCAGAACCGCACCCAGGAGGACTCACGACACAATGAGAGTTTTTCCTCTAAGTGTCCAAGTTCCCTTAAGGCGGTCCGGCACAGTGAGACAAGTCCTGAAGCCACCATTCCAGGACTCCACCAGCATCTTGTGATCCTATCTCTCAGGGTAACTCCAGAGATAGTGGGATCAAGCATGCTTTTCCTACGAATACGACCGTCTCTCCGCAGATCTCATTTGCGGATGGAGACAGTTATAACCCGGAGTTCCCCTACCTGGAGGGGATTACTCCAAGTCGCCAGATGGTGTCTCTCGAGCACTCCTCAGCCGAGAGGCCTCAAGCGCAAGTGAGAATCATCAGCGGAGGTCTTCGTCCTTCCCTCAAATCGAGTCAATCTCATGGAGGACGAAATGAGAACCCTCCCCGAAGATCACGCACTGCGCCTCCTCGTAGTAATGGCAAGGGAACCACCGGCGACAGAGAGAACCAACACTCTGATGAACGCGAGAGAAATCCTCGACATTCTCGCACTCCACTGAGAAGGCCTCAAAGATCTGACGGGGAGGATTTTGAGGTCATCCGAAGAAAGAAAATTGCAGCCGTAAGAACTCGCTGGCGCATTCAATATCGATCCACAGGAGGTACAAGAACTCCGGGACATCAACGACTTGCTTGAGAATCCCAATCAAGAGCTTGCTCGAGCGCCAGATACGATCTCTTTCTTCGAGGAGATTGCGCAAAGGCTTCAATCTGTGATGACAAGATCGAAGTACCTCGTCAACAACATTCGTGTAGTCGTAGCAATGCGACTTCTTCACTACCGATCAATCGAATATTTCTGCGTAGGAATCGACACGGTCATAAGTCACATCGATCTCCTATTCGGAGAAATACTTTTCGATCGGCTGATGATCAAGTAGCCCTCCGAGGAGGTGATCAATCACTACTCCGGCAAAGAAATTCACAACGGGTGGATTACGAGGAGTATTCCCCTCGAAGAACTGAGACCTACAACGTAGCAGTCACTGTTGCGGGTATCGTCAGATACGATCACTGGCGACATTAACCCTTCTTTCCTACAAAGAAGGCGTCAAGAAGTAATTACCGGATCCGGGCATTTTCGCCTGACCTTCGAGCAGTTCGCTGGCCACCTCATTTTCGACCAGTGAACATGGAGAAATTTGATGGATCTCAAAATCCCATCGAGTTTCTTCAGATCTATACAACAGCTGTCCGAGCAGCAGGAGGAGGAGAGCACGTAATGGCGAATTACCTTCCAAGCGTGCTCGAAGGATCCGCTCGATCGTGGTTATTAAACCAACCACTCGAGTCGATCTACTCTTGGCAACACCTCGTGATCTTCTACGTGCAAATTTCCAAGGCACATACAACCGCCCTGGAAAGGAAGACGACTTGCACCGGATCAAACAGAACAACAACGAGACTTTGCGTCAATTCATCAAACGCTTTAGTCAGGTTCGTAATTCAATTCCGGAAATTTCTGACTCCTCTGTGATCAGGGCTTTTAAGCAAGGAGTCCGTAGTAGAAGAATAACAGAGGATATTGCTTTAAATCCTCCCAACACCGCTCTTAGAACTCTTTGAGATGGCCGATCGATATGCAACTGCTTCTGAGGCAGTCGAGTGGAATAACACTATCGATCGAGAAACACACGCTCTTCGAGAGCCAGGTGAGGTTGGTAAGGACAAAAAAGCAAAAAGTCCAAGAAGAAAATAAAAGTCAAAAGCCACAAACTAGTGGTTTCAAGGAGGTTTTGGTAGTAAAAGATAGAGAGCCCCAAACCACCAAGTCGAACCCCGATCAAGGCAAAGGTAAGCGCCATGATCGTAGGAACGACAAACCAAGATGGTGTCCTTTTCATAAAAGGAAGGACATGACCTCATAGAATCGCCGAAGTTTTCCAAAGAAAGCTCGAGGACTACTACAACGGCAAAGCACCGCTCCCTACTCTCGAGCAGGTAGGACATACGAGTGGTCAGAAGTCGTCAGATGATGAGGAGATGCCATTCCAAGATCCGCACCATACCGTTGAGCATATCTATGGAGGATCATCGATACGACTCCAAACGACAACTTAAAGTCACGGACGAGAGGTAAATTCCATACATACTCCTCTTGTCAATAAATTACCGAAGTGGCCGGAAGTTACCATCTCTTTTGAGAAGGACATTCGCCCGATCACTATGAGTCGATCAGGTCGATTTCCGATTGTGGTCGAACCCACCATCAACAACTGTCGGGTAAATCGAGTGTTGGTTGATGGTGGCAGTTCTTTGAACATATTATTTACCAAAGCCCTGGATGAGATGCAAGTACCCAGGACAAAGGTAAGGCCGGTACGATATTCCTTCCATGGAATCGTACCGGGGTCTTCGACCAAACCCATTGGCCAAGTTTCTCTTCCTTTAACATTTGGCTCGCCAAGTAATTTGAGACAGAAAGTCTCCTTTGATGTGGTCGATTTCGATACGGCATATAACGCCATACTCGGACGACCAACTTTGGCAAAATTCTTAATGGCTACTCATTATGGGTATCAATGTCTTAAGATGCCAGGTCCCAAAGGAGTGATCACAATTCAATGTGACAAAAGATGGCGTATAGTCTGCGATCACGATCCTCGAGATGGTTGGTCAAATACCAACTCGAGATGAAAGTCACCTTCGACTAGCAAGTCGAAGCCTCAAAGTCGCACCAAAGCCGAACGACCAAGTCAAAGAGGTTCCTCCGACGCAGAGAAACCCTCAAGACTGCTCGCATTGGGGAGACTTCCGATCCCAAATAGGAAGACGCTCTCATTACCTTCCTCCGAGCTAACGCAGATGTCTTGGCGTGGCAAGCATCCGACATGCCCGAGTCCCGGGGAGGTGATCGAGCATGTGCTAGCTTTACTACCGATAAAGTACCGTAAAACAAAAATTACGGAGATTTGCCTCGATCGACGAGATGCTATTAAATCGAATTGGATAAGCTACTTAAGGCGGGCTTTATAAGAGAAGTCAATCACCCAGTGGTTGGCTAACCTCAGAATGGTCAAAAAGTCAAACGGCAAATGGCGATGTGCGAGACTTTATCGATCTTAATAAAGCTTGTCCAAAAGATGATTTCCCTTTACCTCGTATTGATCACCGTTGATTCTCTGCGGGTTGTGAAATATTAAGTTTTTAGATGCATATTCGGATATCACGGATCAATATGTGTCTAAACGATGAAGAAAAGACCGCATTCATTACTCCATTTGGTACCTTTTGTTATATCAAAATGCCATTTGGTCTAAAGAATGCGGTGCTTCTTTTCAACGCTTAATGCAATCGACTTTTTCATCTCAATTAGGCCGAATTTGGAAGCCTATGTTGATGACCTAGTCGTAAAAGCATTAAGAGACTTAATCATATCACTGACCTACAAGAAACATTCGACAACCTCAGAAAGCACCATTTAAAACTTAATCCAGAGAAGTGTGTGTTTGGAATTTCTTCAGGAAAATTGCTTGGATTCCTAGTATCTGAACGAGGAATCAAGCAAATCTGAAAAATAAAGGCCATCCTCCGATGCGACCTCCAAACACAAAAAGGAAGTCCGAAACTCACTTTGGGTGCATGGCGCTTTAAGTCGTTTCATCGCACGACTAGGAGAAAAAGGACTACCTTTCTTTAAACTTCTCAGGAGACATGAAGGTTTTGAGTGGTCGAACGAGGCAAACATTGCATTTGAGGATGTCAAGAGGTATCTTTCGAGTGCTCCTGTTCTGGTTTCTCCAAAGCCAGAAGAGACGCTCTTAATTTACCTAGCTGCCACGCCACAGGCAGCAAGCGCAGTACTGGTCGTAGAACGTGAAAACGTACAACGACCGGTTTACTACGTAGCGAAGTTTTACGGGCCTAAGGAGCGTTACCTCGTGTCCAAAACTTACGTATGCCCTCCTCATGTCTTCGAGGAAACTGCGGCATTATTTTCAGGCGCACAAAATAGCTGTGCCGTCTGAGTTTCCTTTGGGAGCAATCCTCCATAATAAGGAAACAGCGGGACGCATGGCAAAATGGTCAGTCGAACTTGGGGAGTTCGACCTCCATTTCGTGTCCCGAACGGCCATAAAATCCCAGATCTTGGCAGACTTTGTCGCGAATGGACAAATCTCGAACTGTTCGGGATCCCGAAGACGATTCCACGACCGATGGATGATGTACTTTGACGGGTCACTCACTTTAAGTGGCTCGGGGGCTGGGGTGGTCCTGGTATCTCCTACCGGAGAAACCTTAAAGTATGCCATACAATTAAACTTTCAGGCCACTAACAATGTGGCAGAATACGAAGGTTTGCTAGCTGGCATACGAGCTGCGAAAGCACTCTCGATTCGTCGACTACTCGTAAGAGGAGACTCTCAACTAGTCGTGAATCAAATTGGGAAAAGTAGTACGGTGCTCTAACTCAACAATGGCTCGGTACTTATCGGCACGTAAGCTAGAAAAACATTTTTAGGTTTCGAGGTCCAATTTATCCCTCGAAAGGATAATTTCCTCGCAAACCAACTTGCTCGGATGGCTTCTTCCGATCCATAGTACCAAAAGGAGTTTTCTTGGAGCAACTCCAAAAACCGTCTCAGTCGAAGAACCAGAGGCACCTCCTCTTGAGATGGCCTCATTAGATTACGAGGATACGGATGACTCCCATCTACGAGTATCTTTGCAAGGGTTCGTGACCAAGATGATCTTGAGGCGATCGATTATCCCGAAAAGCCAAAATGTATACTTTGGTTGAAGGAGTCCTCTATAAACGAGGAACCCAAGGGATACTCATGCGATGCATTCGCAAAATGAAGGAATAACACTCCTTCACGATATACAGTGGCATCTGTGGGACGATGCTTCCTCTGAGAACATTAGTTGGTAAAGCCTTTCGACAAGGTTTTTCTTGGCCTCTGACCTGCACGATGCTAAAGAGGTGGTTAAAAAGTGTGTCGATGTCAATTTCATGGTAGAGCAGATACACCAACCGGCTCAAGCATTACAAACAATACCTCTTTCTTGGCCTTTTGCACTGGGGCTTGATATCCTAGGACCGTTTCCCAAAGCTCCGGAGGTTTCAATTCCTTTGTGGCTATTGACACGTTCACAAAATGGATCAAGTCGAACTCAGAATGGGATAACAACTAAGCAAAGAAAAGGTTCATGATGAGAAGCGTAATTAGTCGATTTGGAGTACCAAGTCGGATAATTACAGACAATGGTAAACAATTCGCAAGTGCAAAATTTCAGGAATTTTGCGACGAGTTGGGTACCAAGTTATGTTATGCTTCTGTTGCACATCCCCAAAGTAATGGGGCGGTTGAACGTGCAAACGGCCAAATAATGCGAGGAATTAAAACTCGAGTCTTCGACCAGCTTGTTAAGCGCTCGGGGCTTGGGTACAAGAATTACCTTCCATATTATGGGCAGTTCGTACAACCACCAGTCGAGCAACAGGAGAAACACCATTTTTTCTAGTGTTCGGAGCCGAAGCCATGCTTCCTCCGGAGCTAAAATTGCGGTCGACACGAGTTGAAACCTTCAACAACTCGGATCAGAACAACTTCAGCAGATGACATTAACCTACTCAAGAGAGGAGAAACCTAGCCTTAATTCGTTCGGCGGTCTACCAACAAGCCTGCGCAGATACTATGATCGAAGGTCCAACCTCGCGACCTTCTTTGTAGGTGACTTAGTATTGAGGCTCGCCAATCCAAGTCTAACGGAATAAACTTTCCCTAAATGGGAAGGTCCTTACACGATGGTCGAAGTAACTTTCGGCAGTGGTCAGACGACTAGCAATGGAAGATGGACGAGTTCTCTCAAACTCTTGGAACATCGACCGCCACGCAAATTCTATGTGTGACCGATTTCTCAAGCAATAAAAGTCGAGTTCTTTCTACCTCTTTTTGCCTTATTTTGAGTAGTGCTTTTTAATCTTTCGACTATGATATGAGAACACCCGATTTTCTTTACACCGCCGGCGAGAAACGTCATCCGGCGAAACTTCTCCTCTCTGCATGTGGTTACGCCACTAGAAGGAATTTCAAGCATTGACTCGTTACTCATTTTTGCCGCCAAGACAAAGAGCCGGGTTCTATCCGATCGAAATGTTCTCAAAGCCAACTCTCTCAATCTTAGTCTATTTTTTCAGTCAATTCAAAAAATATTCTAAGTAGAGTACACTTTCTTACATTTGTTCGACCACCTTTGATGTACTCGATTTGTTTTAACTGGTCGAAGGAAGAGACACACCTAGTCGAAGTCTTTCCTCTCTGCATGTGGTCACGCCCACTAGAAGGAAACTTCCTAGCGCTCGATCTCCTACTTTTGCTCTTTGGAAAAGACTTATCAAGTCCACCAAAAAGGACGAACAATTACTAAAGTCCTCTAAGACGTCTGTTTAACTCAAGTTGCTGTTCTTGGTTCAATTAAACTAGTCGGAAATGAAAACATCACCTAGTCGAAGCCTTTCCTTTCTGCACGTGGTCCTGCCCACTAGAAGGAACTTCCTAGTGACGAGTCGTTTTTAACTCTTTCGACCAGTGCTTGACACCCGTAACAAAAGCTATAAGTTAAATAAACCTCTCTTTGTTTTCAGAAAACCCGTTTCAAACACTATTTATTTAGATTGTCTAAACAATCTAAACAAATAGCCGGGGGCTAGGATAAAGTTATTAATTTGACTTCAATTCTTAGTCTTTCATTCGTCTTTCATTCGTTTATTATCTTTTGAGTTACTAACTACTCGACAAGATGATTTTCAGGAAATAAGGCGGATCATATATTACTCATCAACAAAAATTGTCTGCCTTACAAAGTAGTTACAAGATTACTCGAAGGGGAGAGCCTAGTGCATTTCCTCGCCACCTTTTGCCAATCGATTGCATTTCCACAATCGACGACTTGCCTCGATTCGTGGACGGTCGAAGTCGGCCGATTGGTTTAACATTAAGCGGGGATCTTGAGCTTTAAGTTTCGCTAAAGCGTAACTTACTGCAGCCTTCGATCGCCTCCCTTATTGATTGAAATTTTGATTAGCCTTGAGTGGTCACCATTTCTTGCAATTTTCCGACTTGTTCTCCAATAGTACTTGTGTGGCGGCTATAGTATCTTCTCGAGGAGTTTTTCCCTCAGAATGTAGCTCACTAAGCACATTGTTCAGGAGAGTGATGTTGCCTTGAAGACTAGTCTTCATCGACTCCATCTCCTGTTGGGTACAAGTCGAAGCCTCACGAAGCTTTTTGTTCTCGACCACTTGTTCTGAAAAGAATAATACCGGTCAAACAAAAATACTTCTAGAGGAACATAACACAAAGATATTTGTAGGTAAAAGCATTTCTTACCTACTAATTGAGAATCCAATTTCTTGACCTCTTCGCGATGGAAAGCAACAGTTTCAGCATGCTTTTGCTCCCACGCTCTGATGTCCTCTGCATTCATCTTAGCAATGCGGACGGACTCATTGCAGATCAAGGTCTTTGCTTGGATTTCACCTCAAGGATTCTCAATTGGGCGACAATTTACGAACAAGGAATTGACATTAAAAAGGAAAACACTCAAAAGGACAACAGGTAAAGAGTTACTTACCTGTGACTTGAGTTCTCAGAACCTCAAGTTCTTGATCCTTATTCTTGGTAATGCGGGAAAACTCCTGAATGACCAAAGATTTGTCTCCAACTTCAGACCGGAGCTTCTTCATCTCATTTTCTTTATCTGAAGAAGAAATGAGAGTTAGATAAAGGTTAAAACTCAAAAACAGTCTTAAGTTCAAGACTTCATCGCTTATTTTTCCTGCAATTTCTTAGATGCAGAGACAACCTCTCAAGTCTTTCAGAGAGGTTAATACTTCATTCCTTAGCCTCCTCGACTCCTCTTTTTCATAGTCGAGCGAGTCGGCTAAGGTCTTTGAATCACCGTTTAACCTACAAAGGACGAGAGATGGAGATAAAAATCAGTAGAATGGTTATAAATACTTCTACAACCACCGACCTAGTCGTAAGTTTTTCTGCGACTACGAATGGTTGTAAGTCTTTCTGCGACCACTATACGGTCGTAAGTAGTCGTAAGCTTTTTACGACTAACACTTTGTCATGAGTTTCTTCCATGACTATTCTCGTAAAGCATCATACGAGTATTTAAGTCGAAAACAACTATGAATGATAAGTGACTTACCACCTCTCGCCTCTGCGTGAGTAGTTCTTTCTCTGTCTTAGCTCTAAAAGTTGTCGATGATACTCACCGACAACGACAATTTGCTCGAGCTTTCGCAAAAAGAAGCGAAGAAGAAAGGAAGAAAAGCCACGATATAAGTATTCAAGATACTTACATTCATAGTCGCCCTAGCAAACGTTGAATATACAAAGTCCGGGTCGCAGACTTATCTATCCTCGCAACTTTGTCCCACCACACCTTCTCAAGGCGCTCGTTATCAAAAGTATTCTCCATATTGGGAATATCTTTGGGATGGGGACTGGTCACGAGATTTAAGCGAAGACCCTACGACGGAGGCAGAACCAAAGAAGTCACCACGAAGTGAAATTTTCTCCTTACATTTTCAACTTCTCTTTGGGTAGGGGAAGGAACGCCTCCTACATTTTCCTTCCCAGAGTGGTGCGCAGGCTGTTCACCACCTTGACCAGAGGCTTCCACAGCTGCCTCTGTTGTCTCTACGACCTCGTGATCGTGTGACCACCTCAACAGTAACGGCCGCTACCTCAAGAGTCGTAGCTACAATTTCAGCAGGTGTGGGAGTCACTCTGGGAGTCTCGACTTCATCGACCACCTGGGCCAAAGGTGATGCTTCGACCACCTCCATTGCTACCTCCCCAGTAACTGAAGGGATGGCAATGGACTTCTCAGTGGAAGCATTCGGGTCAAGGAGTCGGATGAAATAAAGAAAAGCAAATCGGGTTGTGAAAAGAAAAAGGTAAATGTCGTTCTTACACTTTAGTACATTTCACATACCTCTGCACTCTGGTCTTAACCAGGAATTTTGGAGCAATCCTCCCAACGGAGGACCTCTTCTTCTCCACGACCACGTCTGGTCGAGGTTCAACAATTGGCTCAGCTACGATCACGTCTGGTCGTAGAGTTGGAACAGGGACCAGGGCTCTGGTTCCCTGATTCTCTGGATGGACGAGATCAGTCTCGACCATTCCGTATAGCGATCGCCCTCATTGCGAGTTGTCCGATGTTGCATCCTCCTTCATAAAGACATAAAATCTTTCCGGTTCTCCCTTTCCGGTTGCTTAATAAAACTAGGAGTGGCACCGATTGCGAAAGATTAGTGTCATAATAGAAGGGTACCTTAGCCTTGCGAGGTTTGCGCTTAAGAGGTTGTTGCTTCAACCTCCTCGGTTTCGACTACTGCGACCTCGGCTCAGATACAACTACGGTGCCGCAGCCTTCTGAGAGGTCCGGTCGAAGACCGAGCTCGAGCTTGCTCCCCCTTGCTGGCAGATTTTACAAGTCGGCGTCTTTTCGAGGAGGAGCCGAGCTTTGTCTTTCGACAATCCCGCGCCAATAGTCATCGAGCGACTTCTTCGTCGTCTCCGACGATTTTCCATGCCTACTTTACGTAAAGCAAAGCGAAAAAGAAGAATCACTAATTAGTCGTAAGTTTTTCTACGACTAGTACTAAGTCGTAAGTTCTTCTCGACTTTTTATTGATCGTAAGATATTCTACGATCACCATTAGTCGTAAGTATCTCCTACGACTATAAAGTCCTAAAGAAAGAATCGATTTTTGATTACCTTTAGGCGATCCATCTTTTCATCTGCGGATAAAACCGCAATGACTTGAGGAACCCCCTCTGAGTGCGGAGACTTCTCACAAATGAGTCGACGACTGAGTCAACCTCACTGTGAAAGATGCGTATAAGCAGATAAAAATATTAGACAAGGTTAAGAAAGACCAAGCGAAGAGCTAAATCGACAATTGCTTACCCTCCTCATAGTCTCTGGTGGGGTCTCCTCTTCCGAGTACCTCCACATAGGAGATGCTCGTTTCTTCAGAGGATCGATTGGCGTGTGATGAAATCCTTCACCACATGCCATCCGGTCACCCTTCTTCCTTCAAGTCCTTAATAGCTTGAATATAAGGGCTAATCCTACTGATATCTTGGGGTTGAGTCCCATGAAGATTTCTTTTCAGCGACCTTCCCCTCAAAAGAAAGGTGTCTTGAGGTGACCTTCGGTAGAACCACCTCTTCCTCCACCCGACCACGAAGACCGGGTAAAGCTCTGATGTACTCCTTCGACTTGAGTCGTGGAGCTTGAGATCGCAGACTTCCGGCAATTCCGGTTTGTCGAGCCATCCCATAATAATATTGGAACAGCTCGAGATCCGCCGGAATCCCCAGGTATGCCTCGCACAGATACACGAACACACTCAACATGGTAATGGAATTGGGACCTAAGTTCACCAGTTCCACCCCAAAGTGTTCGAGTACTACTGTAAGAAAGGGGTGGGCGGTGTCGAAGGCCGCACTCTGTACGCTTGGAAGACGGATTTGCCCATTTTCCCGATGGCGATCTTGCCCGATGGCGGAATCCACTTCACCAGAGCCTTCTCTGGGATCTTCCCGGCATCGACCAAGATCTTGATCTTAGCCGCATCCATCTCCGATTCCTCCCATTCAGAAACTCTCTTGGCCATTTCGCTCGGAAGCAAGAAGTTTTTTTGATTGGGTTGGCGGCGGAGAAGATGAAACCTAGTCGAGGACGAAGAAAGCAAGAGCTCGAAGAACAGAGGAGTGATTTGGGGGAAAAGTAAAAACCCAAGTCTACCTCCTGGTAAGTTTTTATAACAGCACGATCTCCGCCGCTTCGGAAACCGTCTCGTCTATAGGTGCAGAGGAGTTGGTTGTACCGCCGGAACCGCTTCATCGGACAAGTGCGTGAGAGCGGTTGCAATTCCCGAGATGGTGCTCGAGAAAAATTAGGTGCGTATTGTCACCCCTGCGAAATTACATTCTTGACCAAGTATTTACGGTGAAGGAAATATCAATCGGAAAGGCTTTTTCTCCGATTCCCTACTACGACCACCGGACGGTCGTAGGGTTTTCTGCTTTTTGATAGTCGTAAGCAATCTTCACGATTGCAATCGCCGAACCGCCTCATCAACAGATCTGTAGAGATTGTTTGCAATTCCCAGATGGCCTGTTCGGAAAGTTAGGTTCGTTTCATCACCTCCAAGTAAAATTACTTTCTTGACCAAATCTTTACGGTCAAAGGAAGTATCAATCGGAAGAGTTTTTCTTCGACTATCTTTCTACGACATGTTCATGGTCGTAAGTCCATTCTGAAACCTTTACCAAGTAAGTTACTTTCACTTAAAGTGGGGGCTAGATGGCGAGGATCTAATAATCCTCATTTTATCTTTTATCTATAATTCTTATTATGGGTAAATATGATGTCACATAGTCCTCGAAGTACCCCTTATATCTATAAGGAGAGGCCTAACAAGTGATTGTAAGTTCTTCTACAATCACCCCCATAGTCGTAAGCCTTGCTACGACTATATCATGGTCGTAAGTCCTTTCTACGACCACTACATAGTCGTAAGTCCTTCTACGATCGCTACCGGTCGTAAGTCCTCTACGACCGGAAAACTACGACCACCTTATAATCAAACCTATGCACGAGTAGGTCCAATTGATTAAGGAATCGAACGGTCTACACGCACTATTATTCCGCGTATTAATGGTGTGTAAATACCCCATTATCTCTCGGAAGATAATTGCGGATGGCGTGAAGAAGTCAAGGCGCGGTAATTCATCGCCATCATGCGCCGTTACTACATTAATTAGGCACATCTCCGCGAGGCAAAGCGGCTACTTCTTCACGACTATATAAGGGCATCAAGCAGAGAGACAAAGGGACGAGAGAAGAACAACGGCAAACAAGGGCTAGTCAAGTAGAAACACAAGCACTATTCTCGTAATAGTTTTAGTCCTTTGCTAGATCATCAACAATACCATACACACAGGATTAGGGTTATTATTCTCTCGGAGAAGGCCTGAACCTGTCTAAACATCCCGTGTCAATCCACTCTGCGTGATCTCATCCTTAGGAGACCCCCCGAATCAAATAATCTTTACGTAAGATCGGTTCTAATACACCGACAGGTTTCTAACGTAGAGGTCTGTCAGAAGCTCTTTGTAATGTGTGGCGTGGGTGGGAGTATATTGCATCACTCACCGAAACCTTATCCATCACCTCCCCGAAGGCCATGTCGTGTGTGCTGGTGCTAACACATCAACGCATGACGTTCCACCTTTGGACATGAGGATAACGTAGAGGCATTGCTGCGATCATTGCTATGTTGATCGAGGACGACCCGCGACGTACGTAGAGAACGCAAGAGGCTTATGGAGGAGACGATCGACGACTAAGGATGTTAGACGATCGACTACTTCTACTACAATGACATATGCGACGTTGGACCAGTTTGCTACCAAATCTCCCGTCCCTTACTCCTCGCGCTCTCGCTCTATGATACACCGATACACGATGCCGGTGCGACGGTACGGATACGGCGATACCCCATTTCTCAAAAAAAAAAAGGTGCGACGGTACGGATACGGCGATACCCCATTTCTCAAAAAAAAAAAAACCGATGCGACGATACAGATGTGTGTGTGTATTAAAAATATAAAATACGATACTTGATAAGTTTCAGTCAAAGGTTTACCTTTACTTCAGCTGTATAGAAATGTCCCAAAGAGCATATACAAATGGAAATTATAGACTTTTACTCCGTTTGTCCAGCATATATATAAATTTATTAATGTGTCATTGTATCCTGCAAATAGAAATGCAACATCATTAGTTATGGATTTATGGTCCTTATGACAGCATGTATGTCAAAATGAGATGAACAGTAAAAAACTTAACTTCTGTATGACAATGATAATCTTGATTATGGCAGCATGTATGTCAAAATGAGATGAACAGTAAAAAACTTAACTTCTGTATGACAATGATAATCTTGATGATGTGTTGATGTCTTGATAAGAAGGAACCACTGCACACCTTAATATTTAGCAGTTCACTTGCATCAAGGTTGACAAAAAATTGTAGTGACTAATGATAGATTGATAGAACATAGATAGATAGTTCATATGACATAATTCAAGCACACCATTTACAAACTAATACAAACCATAAGGGTCGTCCACACTCCATAACACTAGTTTATCACTTCATCTACAAGAACTACTAGCAAGTAGCAAGTCGTACTGCAGCTACAACTGCAACTGCCAGATCATCTGTAAGACTGTAATGATAAGATCCGCTATAGACTATAGTCAATTCCCAGTAGCAAGTCGCATCTACATCCTTGCTACTGCTACTGCCTGGAACTACTGCCTAATTGAAAATCCCCTAATTTGGAACAAGATCTGAGAATCGGAGAAGTAGAGAACAGAGTAGGGAGCTCTACCTACTGCCTGGATGCCGCCGGCCGCCGGAAACAGAGGAGGGAGCGCAGAGGATGGACGCCGCCGGCCGCTGGATGCAGAGGAGGGGGCATAGAGGAGGGACCAAGCTCTTGCTCGACGATTCCAAGAGGCACTTATGTCAGCTCGCACTCACGGTGCGCTACATGTGCGACGAGGAGCTACCAGCGATTGGACATGCGGCGAGTGCGGCCGCGTGAGCAAGGTGGAGGTGTGGATGTTATTTGCGTCAAGCGAGCAGGTTGTGCGCGTTTTCTGGTCCGTTGTGCCGAAAGGCAGCAACAGCTAGTCCGAGATTGAGGAATTATTTTTGTTTTCTACGAAATTTCTGTGGAATTTAAATGTTCGGAATGGACCGGAGTTGATACGTTATACGGTGCCTACGCCAATTCCAACATCAAATGAATTGGACCCGCGAATGATGTCTCGTATATTCCCATCCAGACAAAGAAAGCAAAAGAGAAGGACTTGGCCCCGCTAATAATGGTCCAGGAATTGGCCCAGCACAAATTCCGGCCCGCGACCTCCTCCACCACCAACGCCCTGACCAGTGGGCCCCGCGCGTCGTCATCCCAGCACCAGTACACCACCCACCAAATCCGTCGCCCGTTTCCTTCTCACCGCAAATGGTTTCCCATGTTACAGAACTTATTTGGTGGGCATGGATTTTGTCTATAAATATAACTTATAATTGTAAAAATAATGAAATGATGAATGATAAAATCTCCACCACCTTTTCTCTCTCACTTGTGTTTATCTTGTGTCCATGTGATTGAGTTATACGCTATTATTGATCTATGTATGAAGACTACTAAATCTTAACACGTTATCAGCACGAAGCTCTTGATCCGGATATATCGTTCTAAATATTAGCAATTAGATCAATCTTATTTTTTGTCGATTCTAATCACCGCAATCGACCAGCCTATTTCGCATGACACTAGTCGACTTCATTGTCGTTCTTCCTCTCGGCTGCGTGGGGTGCAAGTGGTGATCGTCGACGTCCTTAATGAATTTCTGCCGAACTGGATTGCCGTCGGCACACTGCCATGCTCGTGAATGGATCTGCATCAACGCCTTCCCATATGGATCGGTTTTCTAAGATCTACAACGAGCCAGCCGTGACCGTGAGTAATCAATTGCCTTTTGATAGCAGTAAAGCTATCCACTGGATTGAATTACCCGTCTAAGTGAACTTGAGATCAATTAGCGTTACTGTGTGATTGCTATTTGATAAGTAAATCACTCTGTTAATAACCGCGCATGCGGATCGGCTTAACCACCACACGCACTTTGTCCGGCCACGACGGCCGCAGTGTGCACCGCACGACCACGCTGGCTGCTGCTTACCAGCCACAGGGAAAGACGGCAATCACCGCGCGCTGCGCCTGCTCGCCGCCGCACCATGGCCGCCTCCCACTGCACGCCTGCTCGCCGCCGCACCATGGCTGCCTCCCACTGCACGCCGGCCCAGCCACGTCCCCCGTCGCTCCCCCTTGCGCGTCGGACGCCGGCTTCCGGCCTCGCAGGCTCACCTCCGCCCCACTCCGCGCTGGCCAGCCCGACGTCGTCCGCGCGCTGCCCACGCACGGGGTTCTGGCGACGGCCGAGCCCCCACGCGCCTGCCACCCGCAACGGCCGACGCTTTGACCGGGCACACACACGGCCACGACTAGGGCTGTCCAGTTAGATAAACTTGTCTACTGAATAGATAAACATAATCTTTAATATTTTTGCACTCAATTCATGCATTTAGATTATTTACCAGCTATAAACATACGGAGAATTGCATAAATTATGTAGAATATGTTAGAGACCACTACGTGGAAATTTGCTTGTCTTGGATGACAGCAATGATAAGCTCATGCTTTGTTCTATAGAGACATGTAGTAATCTCCTAAGTTACCCCTTAGATTTGTAAAGATGTTTTTTTCCTACATAAGATGCATTAGTAGTACAGATTCAGCTCCTGTCGAGCTTGGTCCTGCTTATGACGAGCATATCTTATCTTTTGCTTTAGACTAAAAACTTATGCATTAGATTGCTATTTCCCAGATGCTATAAATAAAATAATGACCTAAGTTGTTCTATTAGAGCCTTACCCCTGCTGAATAGTTGATAAAATATGCTTAATAGAACATATTGCCAGTAAATATATCTTACATGTAGTAAAATAATTAATCTTGTATGGAATAAAATTTGTAAATCGTATGCCTAAAAACTGAAAATACTTTGCATGCCTCGCTAACAAAATATTGGACATGTGCTCTTGATATATAATAAACCTCAATTCACTAGCTTGTAGTATACGGATGTCCAGATGGCAAAAGGAAAACTATTTTTCTCAGTGTCACCGGAACAAGTCTAGCCATATGTTGATCTTTAATAGACCACTTTGGCTGGAAAACACCATAATCCTCAAATAAGTAAATAATAACTTTGTAAGCAAAATGTTACAGAGTATATATTGGTTTCACGCCAATAAAATTGTATTCCTGTTGAAATATGATTACAAATCTTTTCTAAAACTTCAAATTGATTTCAAGCAAATGTCTGATGTGCACGCTATCACTCGAGATTTTTATAGTTGGTGTGAAAAGGGGAGGAAATTGGGCACGTGTGGGATATTGGAACCTATGAGGCATAGAAAAATATTCAAAACAAGAGTCATGTTAGGCGCAATGGCATATCCTATGTCAAATCTAGAAGAAAAAATTAATATAATTTATTTTGGAAGATAACAAAAGCAAATTGTATTATTATTATCCTTATCAAGTTGATATGGATAATGATATTTATGCCATTGCCGATACTCATACTATTGGCAACCATAGTAAATGTAGCCCACGAAGGGCAAATTGATTTGGGCCTTTAGCAATATGCTAACTGCCAGCATGCAGGTATGCGCACAGCAAATTGATGACTGCTTGACGCAGTGGCACATATGCCACATTGGCTACGCACCGAAGCGTGACATATTCATCGAAAATAACACCTGCATAATTGGTAAACACGGTCTAAAATTGCAACACCACTAGAAGCCATATCACTTGCTTGAAGCGAATATAACTCCCGAAATAAAATATAGTGACCTATTGGATTTTTGTTGATCCTGGATGATCCAAATTTGGCCATGTTTATTCTGGCATTACAATTTAAAATCAGGCATATAATTTATCACACTTAATTAAATATGGTGTTCCTGTTGAACAATAAATATTCCCACCGAATGACTATTCTATTTGGGTGATTAAAATATAATTATGTTATATCGAAAATATAGTATTCCATGCAGATTAACCTTAGTTCAATGTTTTACGTTCAAGCATTATATATTTATGTTCTGGAAGAGCATCCTCTAGATTTATATTATGCTGTTAGAACATACTACTTAGAAAATATGTTGCACAATTACAAACTTGAAGTTTAATGATCCAAATTATTTAAAATATGGTATGAGTAATTGGATCAAAACTTGGACAAACAATAAAGAAGCTAGACTATAAAATAAGTCTGGACCCCCGTATGTGACCTTCGTCGTAGATTAATAACCAACTAGAGTTAGAATAACCTACTAAATATAAGGATCATGCAATTTTTGTGGCACTGCAATGATAAAAGTCTAGCTCAATGCATAAAATTATCAAACCTCTTCTTGAAATTAGTGTGTGTTGGAGGAATCAAACATTTCCCACGTGTTATCACCACTGTAGCATACACCTTTGGGCCACCACCAGTTGTTGGGGATCATGTTGGATCTGAAATTCAATCAATCATGTGCCCATGATAGGGAAATTTTGTAGTATGATATTAATAAAGATCGAATATCTCGGCATTAGGGGAGAGAAATGCCGAAAACTACGAATGCCATCGTATTTTTTTCAGAAGGAAAAGTTCTTTTGAACTAAGATATACACACTTGTCAAGCCAAATTTAAGGTTTAGTTGATGCTCCTTTATGCCAAAAGCGAGGAGCCAGCCAGATACTTTCCAATTAAGGTTCTTACTATTGTATCTAGTGATTTCTGAGTTGTGGGCTCACCCTTGTTTATTTTATTGCTTTAGGTGGTCGCTGACAACATCTCGCATGGGAATGGCTAGTACGCATGGACAATCACACTTTCTTCACTCAAATGAATTAATTAGCCATGGGAACGTTTATTTTGGTGTCATGAATAATTCCGCCTAGGACTTGATAATTATTGATTAGACTTAGGTGATGGTTATAAGTTGATTATTTATTTAATGGCTTGGTTATCCTCTTTTGACTCCCTATTCAGCATTGTTATGAATATTGTGTGTATATTCATGAGCCCAATGGGCAATATATATAGGGAGTACTATTCATGAGCCCAATGGGCAATATATATAGGGAGTACAAATGGGATATATAAACTGGCTCCACTAAAAGGATTGAAAACTATAGCTGAAAAGTTTACCTTCTGTTTTTTTTTGTTCTCTGTTTCTCCATTTTGTTCTCCTTTTCTTTTGCTCTCTTCTTTTTTTTACTCACGGCCAGCGCTAATCAATCAACCCTTTTATTTTGTTTGTTTCTTTCACGGCCAACTACTAACAGCAAGTTATGCTAACAGTATCCGACGCGAAAACTTGGCGTCTCAAAATCCTAAGAGCAGTCCCACGAGCACAACAACAAACTAGTCTCAATAGGTACGACAGGTTCGCGAACGGATCGAAGGGTTCGTGAATAAAACAACGTGCAATCCACTAGATATAAGTAATATTTAGTTGCACAAAGCAGGAATCAAGTATGAACACAAAAATTTGTGGAAGGGAAAACAAAAAGAGACGCGGACGGAACACGACCAGCAACTAAACACTGTGAACGAGTGGATTAAGACATAACAAAACGCACTAAAAATGCTGAATTAAACTATGGCGAAAGATGATATATTTTTTAATGCCTTTTTCGGTGTATAGGATGGAAAAAATAATCTACTAAAATGTAGGGAAAAAGAGATTCTACCGAGTGGCCTGGAATCTGATACCACGATGATACGGGGTGGCCCGATCTTCTCGAGTAGAACCATGGATAAATAGTGCTTGATGACGAATAACGCTCAACTGTACACTACGCGCCAGTGCACGGACTTGCAGCTCTATGGATATTCGCCAACACGCACCTGGATGATCGCCGCTAGACCACGAGCGGAGATCGCCAAGCCCTCAATTCATAGTGGAAAAGCAAACTTGACCTTAAAAAGCAGAACGAACAATTGGTCGCTTAATTCTCTCTCAGAAGTCCTCGCATGAACTCTGTTATGAAAGAACAAGCAATAACTTTTGTTCTATTCTTATGCATAAACGTGATCTACCTTTACAATGTGGGTCTACCCATCAATATATAGTCTCGGCCTAAGACTATTCAGCACTAAATTTTCCATATAGTACTATTCACACACACTACTGGTCACAGCAGTACTGTAGCAGATTACTGTTCACACACGGCGCTATTCATCGACCGATCGCTGTTCATGCCGTGGACTTGTGTTTCCTTGGATGACGGAAGCATATCCTTGATCTCCATCCATCGCTGACTCTTCAAACCTGAGCACAAGTAAAACATTGTTTTTAGGTAGTATAAAATTCTCATTAAAATCAATGACATATTCATTAAGGAGCAAGTTCACCTGAGATTGTAGTTTCTTGGCACGTGCTCTTGTTATTGGTCCTGTCGGTAACTCGAGGCGTATATCATGAGCATTAGGTGGAGGAGAAGACGGTGTTGTAGGGATGCCCTCATCACGTTGGTTTTCAAAATAAAATAAAATAGTGAAAATCTGTTTAGACTTGGACGGGTGGTAAGTCAAGCGGGTGCAGCAAGTACGAGAACTTGTATTGTGTTAAGTTCCGCCCAAGTTATATTAAGGACCGACGCTTGTGACTATTCCAACTGAGCAATACTATACAACCACATGTTCTAAATGGGAAGGTCCTGACCAACTAATTTACCATGTTCTAGCATTACGCCCGTAGGTTGTAGTTGATAGGTGTTTCTTCTTGGGTCGTGCAACATGGTAAGGGACCTCTATATCCGTCGAGGCTTGTGCCGAGCGGTGGTAATAGATGTCCATGTCTGGGCAGGTTATCCCCCACAACGGTGAGCTCCGGGTCACTGGTAAAAGACGCCCAGACTTAGGGTTAAGCTCATCGGACAGGTTGGTGTTAGAGCATGGTATTGTAAAAGTATTGTGATAATCACGTAGTCGCACACATTTGAAAGTGTTTGAGGATGATATTATAAGCTGATTATCTCGTGTGAGTCAAGCTGTACAACCTATATAGAGTGTAAAACTATTCGAATAGCCGTGCTTACGGTCAAGGGCGGGCAAAGTGTGTTTTCACATGGTAGATTTTGATTTTGTTTTCAAAAGAGTGAATTTTGGGAAACTAGGGAGTAGTGGGACTCTTGGGTAGATATTCTAGCAGCTAGAACCAGTTCGACAGCTAGAGTTCTATCCTTTGAAACTTGGTAGTTAGAACATCCACTGGTGATACAATTAATTTATTTATTGAAACTACTTTTTGTCAATTGTGTTTTATGAAATATGTTTAAACTTTAAATCTTGCTTTGGGCAAAAGAACCATATAAGCCCAATTGTTGAAACTATGCATATGTATCTTTCCCAAGACTCGCGGAGTAGTTTATGTACTCACATGCTACACTAAAAATATATCTCAGAAGCCTTCAATGATGCCGAGGATGACTACGACTACTTCGCTTGTGGCTTTGATGAAGGATACCCGGAATACTAGGTTGCGCTCCCCAGTCGAATGTCGGGAGGCAATTTGATGGGCCATCACTCGGAGTTTAACTTTTGTTGTTTCCGCTGCTGTAAAACTCTAAGTCTATTAACCTCTTTTGTAATAAGTGGCCTTAAGGCTGGTACCTTATTGTTACTTTTATGTTAATCATGATTCGAACTTGTTATCAGTGATGTAACTGTATGCACTAGCTACTGATCCAGGGACTAGTACAGAAAATACATAAGGTTCTGGATTCAGAAATCCGGATCCCGACAATCTGGGTGGCTCTTTTTCATAACACAGGAGAGCACTGGATCGGTAGATAGTTCATGCTGTGAGCTGCATAAGGTAGATAATATGTGAGATCCAGATCTGAGAACATGCCATTTAGTATAGGACATACGGCAATGGTATATGACAGATCAGCGCTGTACAGCAGATAGAAGATAATTATATGAATGATCCTAATTCTATTCGACAAAAAAAAAGGACTATTGTCGTTTGTTCTAGTTTCTGTATGCATGGATTTCTGAAGGTAAGTAATGTATCTATAAGCAACGCTGAGAGCGTCTATCTATGTAGGCAAATCGTCAGACAGAAATACAAAACGCGGCGATATAAATCATCATATAAACACATATATGGACTATTCTGTGCATACAGGAGGCGAAGTTTATTCAGGTATCTATGCAGTGGAGTTTTCTACATAAAGGAATGGATAAGATAACACTATAAACTATTATGTGAAGAAGATGCGAAGTAAAAGGCTCCAGACCCAATGTGATGATGTACCTGACCACTAATGCACTTCTAATTCAATTACAATAGCATCCCCTGCTCCGTAAAACGCTCCTTTCCCATCATATTGTAAGGTAGTCCATTGTCTCCGACCTTTTTAAGGTCAAGGAAGAAATAAGATAACCAATACTTGCAGCCTTAAATAGGAATATCCATGGAAATATTTCTAAATCTAAACAAAAGGAAAAGAAATTATGCAGAGCCATTGGATGAACATGTCTTGGAAAGCACAATCATAGCATAGCTTATATATTAATTTCGAGTTATCAGAAACATCAATATTGCTCAAGCCAGCTTTTTAAGAATATATCAATATCATCCTTTGACTGTTGTAGCACTATGTGGAAAAATTTTAAAAACCCAAACAGTTGGAACTGTTATCTCCACGGAAAACAAAAACTGATAATGAAATTGGAGTCGAATGAAATCAGTCTATATATTCATATTAAATCATGATTTTCTTTTAATTGACAAATGAAATCTCAAAAGTATTACTACATCACAAATTTTTGTAAAACACTAGTCTAACCGAACCAGAACAGTATCACCAAATGTGCATTTTAGTATCATTGAGTCATGGTTTGTTACAACTATCTTCGTACATGATGAAATATTGAGCAGGTCATCATCACATAGCATATACACATGTAATGCAGCAACAAAACAATCTTGCAACAAGAGTACAGTCTACTATAATCTTCCATGTAGTGGCATTAGCGATATGCCAATATTAGAGCCAAACCAAGATATATCCATTTTATCTAAACTCCTCAAACAATTATGTTGGCATCCAACAGGCGGAACAATATATACAGATGCTCAAACCAATGAATATATTTACCTGGCATGTACATAGAGCAATAAAAACCATTCACAAAAGTACAAAACAACATTCTAAATTTGTAACACAAACTGTTAGATCAATAGATAGAGCAGTTCATTGCAGAGACCAGAATATCATAAAAAAGAAAGCGGAGAACAAAGAGAAGGGGGAAACATCAAGCACATACCTTGTGTCAGAGACAGAGAAGTATGTGTGATATGCAAATGTATAAGAGAAAGCTCTTCATCAGTATTGACATTCCTAATTCGAGACGTGAGACTCAAATCTCTACCATGACCAAGAGCAACTGCTAAGCGGAACTCAAAACTATCAACATGGTTCCAGATCTGAGCGCAAGAAGCTGGATTGGGGGTGGCCCGAAGCTGAGTCTAGAGCCAACGCACCCTCTGCTCGTCGAGCAAGGAAGAAGAAGGGTAAGGTCGTGGGAAAGACAAAGGAGGAGGTGCTCGTGGGGAAGAAGGAGGAGGTGGGGGCAGCAGTGAAAAAGGAGGAGGGGAGGTGGAAGGTGACCACACTGCGTTTGAGTCAGCGGCGTTGGGGAAGAGGGGGCGGCTCGGCGATGAGGTGAGTCCACCATCACCTATTGGCGCAGAAGCGGTGGCTGGGGAGGGACAGGGAGAAGTGAGGGTTGCGGAAGGGGAGGGGGAGGACGAAGCGGTGGCGGCGGCAACATGCTACCCTTTTGCCTGTGCGAGACGGCGAATCCACCGTCTGCCGCGGATAGCTGAAGCATGGGCTAGGGAGGGGAAGGGGGAAGCGAGGGCGGGGAGGGGCGTTCTTGGGGAAGAGGAAGGACCCAGGGGGCGGCGGCGAAGAAGGGGGCGATGGAAAAGAGCAAGCGTTACGTGCGACAGTGTGAGAAAAGTGAAAGAGGGGTGCGCCATAGATCGACAGGAAGCGAGGCAGTGGAAGCACATGGCACGTCAAAGGCAAGGCATGCGAGCAGAGCGCTGGCCCAAATGGAACGTGCTCGAATGGAACGTGGACGAAATCCGACAAAAGAAACATAATGATGAGGATCCAACGACTAAGACAAAACCATCGACGTGGCCTAGCTCTCCTTCGCCCCTTTTTGCATCTATTTAAACTGAAGGATCCGATGGCTAAGACAAACCCATCGACGTGGCCCAGCTCTCCTTCGCCCCTTTCTGCACCTATTTAAATTGAAGGGTTCCCTGCTGAGACCAGTACATAACTAGTATGCTTTTAGTAGACCTAAATTAATAAATTAGTCTACTGAAACCTTTGTTTTTGCCTAGCTCACCGTTGTAGATGTTTGTTTTTCGAGAATTGCTACTGTTCGGGCGTCCGACGCAAGAGGAAAAGATCGGACGCCTAATTGGGTAGTTCAACTAACTACCGCCACACCACCATACGCATTATCCACCGCTCATTCCTTATCTACCTGGTGTCGAACGCCAGCTCCCGCGTTTGCCGCACCCACAGCTCGATGTACACGTTGATCTCCTACCGACGGCGCTAGTCGGCATCCCACAGTAGTAGCCGCATCCACGTCAGGTCATCTTTGAGCCCCTGCACCTTCTTCCCCACCTCAGTCTGCAGCTTCAACGCGTCGAATGTCATGCTCTCCAGCTTCTGCAACGCCGAGTTCACCAAGCTAGCTAGCTAGCCTTGAGGCTATTGGGGATGATGCACCCCGTTATAAAGAAGTAGGAAAGTATACTGCTACGTGCTCATTTCAATTTTGTTGCAAGCATTGTTTCCAATTGTTGCATGCACACTACCAAAAATGTTGTAATAATGGTTCTAACATCATAGATTTATTCCATTTCAAAATTTTGTGCTACTTTTTCTCTTCCTATGGAAACGAGGTGTGTCACTTATGTGAATTTTCTTGAGAGATTGGGATCCTCCTCCCCTCAAATTTTTTTTAAGATTGAACTCTTTTTGTTGTTCTAGTGTTTAATTATTTTGTTGCTTCAAAAAAATCCCGAGATGTTAATTCAAGTGTTCATTAAAGTTAAATCAAACAACGTGTAATTAAGTTAAATATATGACTCTCCCATTTTCAAAAATCATGATGCATACATTAGTATCCGGTCTCAGTGCCTCATCCACGCATTCCTCCCTAACTCCCCTGGCTCTTCTTCTTTCTTCTTTTCCCCATTCTCTTCTTCCTCTTCTTTTCATCTATTTTCTAAGTCATGCATGTCCTCCTCCGGATCTCCATCGCATGAGCAATCCAATTCTATAATTTGTTTTCGCATTCATGGCAGTTTAAGCAAATTCGCAAAAAGGAGCAAAAAAAACTAGCAGATAAAACACCTGCGTGTCTATTCTTTATTTTTCCAACTTCTCTCCTCGCAATCACCAACAAAAATCAAGAATTCGACAACGCATGTTATGTCGTTGTGATCGTTGTCTCGAAGGCATTCCGATTCTATAATCAGTTTACACATGCAAGGTCGTTTGAGCGACTTAAAAGAAAGAGAGAGGAAAAACTGTACTGCTATTCATCTCCCAAACAAGCAGAAGGTTTAAAGATTTTTAGAGAGCATCACACATTGGATAAATTATTGAAATTTTTATCTAAGCATCTACATGATGTCAGGAATCTCCCCTAAAAATTTTGTAATTTTTGGAATTAAGAAACTATGTCTAAAAATTACTACACACACTCAGCCATTTTTGCAAATTCTAGAATCAGTGTTCATTCAAATTTTGTACAGCCAAACACCACACCACCACCACTCAGTCCACTGCCATTCTTCCCAGCCGAGCAGACCACATGCAGGCACTCCATCATGTGCTCCCACTGCCACCTTCCTTTTTGTTATTCAACTCCACTCATAGCCACTCATTTTTCCCATCCAAAGCCCAGCACAGACAGGAGCCTCTCTCCCCCATTTCCTTTCTTGTTCCCAGCACACAGCCGAAGCACCTCTGACCTCCCTACTGCCAACTAATTTCTAGTCAAAGCCAAACAACAACACAAGTTCATCCCTTCTCTCCTTCTATTCTCCACTGAAAAATGAGAATCGATCTACGCATGTCATACCATTGCATTCCCCATCACCTAAGCTTTCCATCCATGCACTCGGATTTCACATGCGAGTTGGTTTGAAGGCTTTGCAAGAAGAGAGAAGGAGATGATGCACTGTAGCAGTGCTAATTGCTAGCAGCAGCGCTGGAAGTGGCTTAGCTGCAGAATAGCCAGTAGTTTCTTGCGGCAGTGCAACACCATCGGCCGTAGCAGCTCTGTCGGTAGTGCTAGCACAACATTTGCTTGATTCGGTGGTGCAGGCAGCAGCTCCAGCGGCAGCAGGAGCCAACGCAGCAGCAGTGCAATAGCAGCAGCAACACAAGAGCTAGTAGCTGTTCAGCAGTGCAGCAGATAGGCGACGTGGCGGCACCGGCATGGCGACGCGCAGCGGCACGAAGACGATGAAGCCGAGGCGCTGCAGCGGGCGTCAAGGCGGCCGAGGCGTGCCAATGAGCAAGGCCCGGCCGAGCGGAGGGAGAGCCGCGGCGGTGGATGGCGAGGCGGCACGGCGTAGTGGCCGGCTCGGCGGGTGCATGCATTAGCTAGATTTGCTGCAGCCTTTCACTTGATGTGTTGCACGAGTTCACTCGAAGTGTTGCAAGATATTTTCTTATTTGTTGCAATGTTTTTGTTGCATCTTTTAATTGTTGCGATGAGCATGTTGCTGTTAGAGTAGGATTTTATCGCACAGGTAGCCACTCGTCGTTGTGTTTTGTCTTGTAAAATTTTTGTTGCACACATAAAATCAAAATGTTTTGTAAGTAAATTTTAAATGTTGCACATATAGTTTTTTTTTTGTTGCAAAAGTTATGTTGACCCAATGTTTGGGTCGGAGCATATGATTGGAACCTCCTCATCGTACGTCCTAGACTCCTAGCACTATTGTGCCCTTGTTTTCCACCACAATCTTATTTATGATTTTTCCCTCCCTACAGTTAGATAATAGAAAAAAAGGATTATACTATTCCGAGTTTGCTAAAGAAAGCATCCCTAGAGTTATTGTCCAAGCAATTCATAGGCATTACACGCTTCTAGAATACTGCGTTGACAGTGCTGCTGGAAGGAATATAAAATGACGGAATGAGCGTAGTTTTAGCAGAGCCTACTTGGATGGAAAATGATGTATTGTTGACACGGATTGTCATTGTCACATGGACATGTGTCTGACACGGTTAAAGAGGGAATCCTGGCCTACTTGGTGATAGCATGACAAAGAAATGAGCTCGCCAAATCTGTGAGGGATAGGAGAGTGAGGACGCGATTGAGAGGCACCAGTGGCCAACCAAGTTTGGTATGTCTCAATTTTTGCAACTTGGTGACAACTTGCCAAGTAACAGGAAGTGGGAGAAAGGGTACGACATAGGGATATTGTTCCTTTATATACTTGATCAAATTGATTGTTGCAGATCCTTTGCTCTTATTCACTTTATTTACTAAGTACATATAAATAAGTTAAAGATGGTGTTCATAGGGATTTGGTAGTCCAGGTCCCTTGCTCTCTACTTTTCTTTTCTTTTTGCTTTTCTCGGCTACTCATAGGCTAAAGAATTTCCAACTTACCAGCTGTGCTTTCTACTGTCCTTTTCAATTAAAGCTTGTTTTGACAATGACCACCATAAAGATGTTGTCCACTATGGATGAAGTAAATTTCTGTTGTGGTTGGTCTCACTTACCAAAGGAGGAGCCGAACCAAAGGGGATTCGGCCGGGAGACCTATGGAGGATGCGGTAGCTGCTGGGAGAGTCCAGGAAGGAGATCCCATTACAGATTAGGTATCCTATCTTTTAAAGAAAACAATTAAGTATTTATCTCCTTAACAGATATAGTTTCCATATTAGAGATAAGGTTTTCCTTCTTTAAGATTTCCATGTTTAGAGATATTATTCTAATATTAGAGATATGATTGTTAGGAGCTATCCTATTAAAGGAGTAGCCGGCCGGTTGGATTGAATCAAGCAAGAAAAGAGTCATCTCTCACCTCCTTCTCTTTGCGCTGCCATGCGCATCTCCTACCTGCTTCGGCGGGTGCCCAAGCGCCGCCGAGGCCCAGTGGAACATCCTCCCACGCAACACTCCTACAATCTTTGCCACCAAATTTCAGAACATAACATCTTGGTACCAGAGCTACCTACTGCAGCTTCATCTAGGGGCAGTGGTGATGTTGATCCCGCGAAGATTGTGGAGATCATCACACAGTTGAAGACAATCTGCATGACGCAAGAAGCTCATGGGGCGCAACTGATGACCATCAACAACTACTTGGAGATCCAAGACACGCGGTTGGCGCGGCTAGAGAAGGAAAAAGTTGAGGGTGATGGCTCCGCAGCCGTTCCCATGACCCCGCAAATTCCTCCTACACCGAGGGGAAATTTTCGGGGGGAGGACAGAGAGCAGAATTGAGTGCCTCGCTTCCACAAGCTAGAATTTCCGGTGTTCGGCGGCAAGGAGGATCCATTGCCATGGCTCAAACACTGCGAATAATGTTTTCATGGGCAACGGACCCTGGAAGACAAGAAGGTATGGTTAGTATCTTATCACTTGATCGACACTGCCCAACAATGGTACTTACACAAGGAAAGTGGGCACACCATCCTGGCGGCATTTTATGGAGATAATCAACCTCCGCTTTGGTCCTCCCATCCATAAGAACCCTCTTGGTGAGCTTACCCAACTGAGGTGCATGTGAACGGTGGCCGACTACATCGACCAGTTCCTGGTGCTACTCATCCGGGCCAGGCCCCTCTTCATGGTGGGGTTGCAAGAACCCCTCAGCATCGACGTCGATCTTCAGGTGCCGCAGAGTTTGGAGATGGCCATGAGCCTCGCTCGCTCCTTTGAGCACCGTGCTCAGGTCATCACCGAGCTAACCGTGGCCACACCGATGCCATGCCGATGCTCAAGCTTCCCAAATTGGTGCAACTTTAGTGATTTTGTGCACAGGCTCTAGCCGCACTGGTTGTTGGGTCATTGTTGGGTGCACCTGCAACGGTGATGAACACCGCTGGGAAGACAATGTGGATTTGGCAACTCACGCCTACACATATGGCGAAGCGCAAGCGAGCGAGGCTCTATTTTAATTGAGATGAAGAATACCATCGTAATCATAACTGTAAGGAGCTCTAGTTCATTGAGCTCGCCCAGTGTGATGACGATGACGAGCCCGTTGACGCCGACCAAGAGATATCCCTCCAAGCGCTAACCAACATTAATATTGGTCGAACGATGCAATTAGAGGTCCGCGTGGGCACCACGATGCTCACGACATTGGTGGATTCAGGGTCCACCCACAACTTTGTCAGTGAGGCCGCGTAGGAGCAACTGGGACTCGCCATACAACCGACGCGCTGCGGGCATGCGTGGTTGTGGCAAACAAGATGAAATTGGATAGTTGGGGTGTTGCTCACAATCTCCTCATCAACATCCAGAGCAAGGCCTTCTTCATCGATTGTTACTCGTTTCCACTTAGCGGGTTCGATTTTGTTCTCGGTGTTCGTTGGCTAGAGACGTTGGGGCTCATCATCTAGGACTATGCCTTGCCATGTCATTTTGGTGATTATAACCACACGGTGTGCTAGTAGGGTCAAGCGCCCATTCGACCAGTGGCCTTCGCTTTGACCAGCAATAACGACAAGGACCTTCTATAGGCACTACTCTAGGAGTTTAGGGACTTGTTCAAAGTGTTATGCGGCATGCCACCGAAGTGACGCTATGACCACCAGACCCATCTGGTGGTCGGAATAGATGTGGTGTCCGTTCGGTCGTATCGATACCCCCAACTCCAAAAGGATGAGCTTGAGTGCCCGTGTGCGGAGATGTTGTAGCAAGGGATTATTCACATCAATACGTCTCACCAATGCACTTGCCACATTCCAGGATTTGATGAAGGAGATCTTGGGTGCGTTCCTCCATTGTTTCGTCTTGGTATTTTTTTGAAGACATCTTAATCTATAACTCGCCATGGCATGAACACTTGCGGCATTGAAAGATCTAGACCTGCCATTATGAGTTAATTGAGTGTTTTGGTGATTAATGATAAATCTAATTATAAGACTAACTCTCTTGTCAAGTATTATCTTGTGTAGTCTCATTTGGATATAAAGGTGAAATTCAACGAAGTATGCATTTGACTTATACTCCTATATATTATGAGTATTTATCGAGGCCCAAGGAACATCCTCCAATGGAACACTCCTACAATCTACGCCACCAAATTTGAGAACATAACAATTTCACAAACCCTTTGTGTCCACTTGTGTTACGAACATTTTTCTTTCTCTTTGATGATCGTATTTATAGCATAGAACCTTTCAGATTTGCTTGTTATTGTTGGACCGTAAAGGCGACTAGAGGGGGGGGGTGAATAGGAGCACGCTCACTTTTTCACAAATTATGAACTCAATACAAATTAACTCCGGTAGCTATTAGGAAGCTATGAAGATCAATATACCGATCAAATGGAAGACTAGTATTGAATCCAATTAAACCCTAAGCAATATAACAAAATCAACTAAGATTACCAAGACTCACAGCCTGGTGATCGACCGTTATACTCAACCGGTCGGACCGATTGCGGGCGGATCGACCGGCGTTGTCTTTGGCGGTCGGACCGCTCAAAATCGGTCGGCCGGTGATGACGGGCGATCGACCGGCCGACTCGAACCGATCTACAACGATAAAATCGGCCGATGACGAAGTTGCAATTAGGTGAAACTTTTGATTCTCAACTCCAATCTTTATGAAACTTTGCACACACCTTCTATATGCTATTGAGGACCTATTCCAATCGAATATTATGATAATTCTTGGAGCGATCTTGAGCAATTGTCAATTGATTAACGAAGGTCTAAAAGGGCAAGAACGAAAACTTGATCCTAAAGCTTGTTCGTGAGAGATTGATGATCAAGATGATGCTAGATAGATTCACACATATCACGACAAGCTAATTCACGTGAAAGAATCAATCACAAACTCGTGGATCAAAGAAAGCCCTAAAATCACCAAATTGAAGGCAAGAACGAAAAGAGACTTATCTCAAGCAAACCTTGCATAGATTGATTTCGTGATTGAAGTGGATTACATCCACACCATCATGGATCGATAAACAATCAAGGATCACGAAATTCACCACAAACCATCAAAAGCCCTAGCCTCCACCTCAACTCCCTAAAGACAATTAGGGTTTTGAAACATAAAAAGGCGAGAGAGAAAGGTGCGACCACCATCTCCTCCTATTTATAGTGGAGGCCTAAAACTCTTAGGGTTTGACTTAATTGGGCTCCGTTAAGGCCCACTAACAAGCGGGTCACACACGCAGCCGCGGCGCCGTCTTTAACCTTTGACCTAAACCGCTTCACCATGCATCATGGATTCGCCAATAGGTCACCCTTGTCCATCTTGTGTCACGCTTGAGTCGTTGACCTCACCCGCATCGTCGATCGTTACGGACCTCAACTCTTCAAGTCTAGTCCCGATTCTCCTCGCCGTTGACCGTCGTTGACCACCAAGCTACTGCACAACCACGGACAAGAAAACACGAATTGGGAACAAGTTCTTCACAACTTGACCTATGTTAGTCAAAACATGCATCATGCAAATCATATGCCATGAAACCAATGACTTTGACCTAACAAAACAACATCGCCACGAAGTTGGTGACGTTCAAGTAGTTCACGGCCCGACGCTCCGGTGAGCGGTCGGACCGCCCATGGCGGTCGGACCGCTCCACGTGAGCGGTCGGACCTCCCTTAGGACTTAGCCGAAATTCAAGCTCCCAAAATCCAAACCTTCGAAACTTTAAACCAATAGAACTTTTCTTGGAGGCTCCAAAATCATGAGACCAAGTGCATTGGGATCCCTTACTTGTCTACAACACCTATTTTTGGCCCGGCTCGATTTGAACACTTTTGGTCATCGCCGGTCCGGCGCCCCGGATGGCCGGTCCGACCGATATGGGACCGGTCGGACCGCGTCAAGGACCGGTCGGACCGCCTGTCCCGAATACACGTAGCTTTGTCGGCGCGTGAAACGACAAACCGTAAACGCCATTGCCAATTGTCACATCATCCTAAGATCGGAGCATATCCCCATGAAATCCACAATCTCCCCTTGATGAACACATTGGCAATTATCCGAAAAATGTAAGTAAGAGGTTTGAAAGCGAGTTTACTCGCAGTTTTCGCACAAAGGCACAACTTGGTCCATAAGCAAGAAAAAGCAATGAAAATGACCAAGCTGGCATCAGAATAGTATAGGCATGTGAGACAAAGCAAAAATAAGCATAAAAACTTTAATTTCCAGAAACGGGTCAAAATTCTCACATGAGGTCCATATGAAAGAACAATTATTCAATTGACCTATGATCATTGTGAGGAAAAAAGAATGCAATTCAAGTTCAGAATATTCAATAGGACAATAAGAATGCAACTCAAGAACTCCCTCACTATGATCATCAAATTTCAAATTTTCGTTTCTCCTTTGTATAAACTTCTCCCCCAATCTTCTCATTAACACATCTTCTCCAAATAAGAGTAGCCAAGAAATATTACACATCTTCTCCCAAAGAAATATCTTCATTTAACACATCTTCTCCCCCTTTGACAATGGATTCATCAAGGAATCACTCTCATCCAGGGATAACAGATAGAGAATAAAGAAAGAAGCAGAAACAAAAGAAGCATAAAGAGGAATATGCATGAAGTGCAATGGGTGGCTTCAATTTTTGTATTTTCAATTTTTGATTACAAGAAGCTTTGGAGATTACCCAAAAGAACAAGCTAGTATCTCGAATAATGCACAACAAACATATCAAGCCCGACAATAGCTAGCAAGATCATGGTAAGACATATATATCAAAGCTAAGCACAAAGGCTCAAAAGTAAAGCATTAGATTTTATCAATTTAAGCAACGCTTCAAATTCAAACAAGTTCATCAACAGGATCCTAAAGTGAAATTGGCCATGTCAAGCTGTCAAAGTGAGATCAAAAATCTAACAAAGACCACAGAAGAGTCAATCAAGTCCCGTATTGAATCATTTTGCTCAATATTTTGTAAGCGCCCATTTGTCAACATTTTTCTCATTTGCATTGAATATTGAAGTTGACTAATGATCTAACTTAGTGACAAGATCTGGACTAGGAGCCATCCACAAACTCATCCTAAGCTTCGACCAAAAGTTGATTAAAGGTATATCTTAGTAAAGAAGATCCCGGACTAGGAGCCATCCACAAACTCTTTCTAAGCTTCTACCGGGCGACAAATCTTGAGGTTCATGTCATTTCGACAAGCGGATCCCCATGAGATCGTCTGGTTCATCAAACTATCTCCAAGTTCATGTCATTTGACAAGCGATCTCGTAAGAATAGTTTGGCACAATTTAAGCATAAGACAATCTTGATTTTCATTTTCACAAGAGCAGTTTTAGAATCTCAAGAACACAAAAGCTCAAGTAATGGTCAATTTTAGATCAAAGAGCTAACAAAGCAATTCTGACAGGGCCAATGTCACAAGAGGAGCACTAATTACGCAACTCGCTAAAAACATCCACAAAATTGCAATTTCTTAGTTTGAGTTGTTTAAAAGGTTCTAGCTCATATAGCAAAGACTTAGCTACACATGTAAAAGCATGATAATTCTAGCAAGTCAAAGAACTAGACATGACATTGAGCAAGAATTGAAATACAAAAGCTCTAAAGGGTAATAGACAAAGCTTCATCAATTTTAAAAGATAAGCAGAAAATCTTATATTACAATGCATTTTTTTTAAATTTTTCATACCACTTGTTGTATTTTTCATATGAATGCAATATGACACAATGAGATGCAATTAAAAGGCCTAAAAATCTAAAAAGTTCGAAAAGATCACTAAGTTCAGAAAAAGAACAATAAAAGATCAAAAGAACAAGGAAAGATAAGAAAAGATCAAACTCCCCTCAAACCAACCCATAAGGATAAATTACCCTAACTCACTTCTTAAGGAGGAAAATCGGTTTGATCTAAAGGCTTGGTAAGAATATCGCCAATTGAGCTTGGACTCTACAAAGTGCATCACAATATCACCTTTTTCAACATGATCTTTAAGGAAGTGAAAGCGAATGTCTATGTGCTTAGTCCTAGAATGTTGCCTGGGTTTTTAGCAATATTAATAGCGAAGTGTTATCACGAGAAAGAGGAACACTAGCAAAGTTTAACCCATAATCTTTCAAAGTGGGCGTCATCCACAAAATCGACTCTGACAACTAGCGGCGACAACATACTCGCCTCGCGGTGGATTGTGCAATGTAAGACCGCTTTCTAGAAGACCAAGATACAAGAGGCGTGCCTAGAAAGTGACAGTGCACGAGGTACTCTTCCTATCTAGCAAACGACCGCAAAATCGAATCGAAAAACCTCTAATGGACAAAGTGAAGAGCAGAATACCAAATGCCATATAAGAGGGTAGAGTGTAAATACGAATATAAACTTAACGGCAGCGATGGGAAGTTCTCGGAGGCGCTGAAATCTTGCACAAAGGCATACCGTGAAGTGAATGTCCGGTCTCGAGGCCGTCAAATCTGAGAAGGAGCCGATCATCTTTGCGGTACTCGCGTTGATCCACGACTTCTCCTTCCTCATCCGGATCCAAAAGCAGATTGAAGTTGCCATGGGAGTGGAAATTGGCTTGCGATCACCTATGTTGAAGCGTTTGAGAAGATCTTTAGTGTACTTTGTCTGATGGATGAAAGTTCCTTCCTTGCATTGCTTGATTTGAAGTCCCAAAAAGTAATTAAGCTCTCCCATCATACTCATCTCAAATTCCCTAGACATAGTGTCAGAAAAGCTGGAAACAAGAGCATTAGAGGAACCACCAAAGATAATATCATCCACATAAATTTGAGCAAGCGGAAGTCATTGTCACGTCTAAGAATGAATAGGGTTTTATCCACTTTACCCATCTCAAAATTATTTTTAAGCAAGAAGGTCTTAAGTCTATCATACCAGGCTCTAGGGGCTTGTTTAAGACCATACAATGCTTTAGATAGCTTGAAAACACGATTTGGATATTTAGGATCCTCAAAACCAGGGGTTGCTTAACATACACTTCCTCATCTATGAAACCATTTAAAAAGGCACTTTTAACATCCATCTGATATAATTTAAAACCTTTTGATGCAGCAAATGCAAGCAGAATGCGAATGGCTTCTAGTCTAGCAACAGGAGCAAATGTCTCATCAAAATCTAACCCCTCAACTTTGAAACCCTGAGCTACCAATCGGCCTTATTTCTAACCACGAACCATCCTCACCTTGTTTATTCTTAAACACCCAACGGTTCCTATAACATTATGACCACTAGGAGGTTCTACTAGGTTCCAAACTTTGTTTCTTTCAAAATTCTCTAACTCCTCATGCATGGCATTTACCCAGCTAGAATCAGATAAAGCATGTGATATATCGCGGGGTTCAAAAGAAGCAACAAAAGCCGAATGAGAGTAGAGATTTGGATCATTATACAGGCGAGTGACTCGCTCATGTAGGTTACCTATTATCATTCGGGAGGATCTTTGTCTCGAATGCGAAGTGGGCGCCGGGTGAGATGTCGTTTCTTCGACCTCGCAGTCTGCTGATGATGATGATGCGGAGAGCCTCAGCGAAGGTGAAGTAGGCGTGCGAGTTCTTGTATCAATATGGGCGCTTGGCAAGAGCAGATGAGGAATGACATTAGCCGTCCTCATCTTCCTCCACAAAAATACTCTCACACACTGTAAATCATCAGTAGCAATTGATCTAGCTCGGGGCTAGTCTCATCAAAAGTGACATTACAAGTCTCTGAATAATGTTAGTCTCGATATTAAAAACTCGAAAACCCTCGAATGAGCGGGATAACCCAAAATACCCCATCAAAAGTTCTTGATTCAAATTTATCTAAATTGCTGTTTTAAGAATAAAACATTTTGATCCAAAACTCGAAAATGCGAAGCAGAGGGTTTTCTACCAAAGCGAAGCTCATAAGGAGTCTTGCCTAAAGAAGGTCTCAAAAAGACACGATTGGCAATATGGCAGCGATAGCAATAGCTTCGCCCAAAATCTCCTAGGTGTGCTATACTCATCTAGCATCGTCCTAGCCATTTCGACCAAGGTCCTATTCTTCCTTTCCACCACGCCATTTTGTTGAGGGACGTGTGGAGAGGAGAAGCGATGCTCAATACCACGCTCGGCACAAAAGAAGCAAAAGAAGTATTTTTGAACTCCGTGCCATTATCACTGCGAATCGCTCTCAAAGCACCGTGAAGCTCGAAGCCAAGCGAAGAACAAGATCATGAAAATAACCAAAAGCTTCATCCTTTGAAGTAAGAAAGAACACCCAAGTATATCTTGAAAGATCATCGACTATGACTAGAATATACCATTTTCCACCAAGCGGCCGATCGGACTCTAGCGGGACCAACGGTATCCATATGAAGCAAGCTGTCACGGTCCGTCGGTCATAACCATAGTCACGAGAAGGGTGTGAGGCGACAACTTGTTTGCCATGCCTACAAGGCGCACATCTGACATCTTTGTGACTTTGAGCTTAGGCAAACCTCTCATGAGATCAAGGTTGCTAACTCGCGTCAAATGATCAAAACCAATGTGCCCCAAACGTCGATGCCAAAGCCAAAAATCGAGAAGAAGATGTAAGCAAACATTTAAGAGATCCAAAGAAGAGATTACGAAAAGTCGGCCCAAAAATTCTACCAACTCTAGAGATTCCAAACACAAGCTCACGGTAGAATCAAGCACACGACAAGCATTTTTCTTAAAAGCAGTCTCATACCCATCATCAAGAAGTCGAGAAGCAGAAAGGAGATTATACCTAAGCTTGTCCACAAGAGCGACATCCTTTAGAATGAATTTGTTGTTTACCCTAATTGATCCTGTTCCTTCAATTCGCCCTTGTGTATCATCTCCAAAGGTGATGAAGTCATCACTGTTGCTCGCGTGAAAGAGGTGAACCATTTTGAGTTCCGGTCATGTGGCGTGAACATCCGAGTCAACGAACCACGTGTTCTTCCCTTTCGCGGTAATCCTAAAAATCAAGGAGCAAAGAACGATGTGTCTCAATCTGGGATTAGATAAACAAGATTTAGGAATCGATCTTGAGACACACGTCGCAAGGAGTATACAAACCGAAGTACTATCCTTGATTTCATTTAACATTTGGTTATGAGCAATGTTCAAATTAAAATGAGACTTGAATCGTCCATGGGCGGTCGGACCGCTTTGTCTTTGTGGTCGGGCCGGTGACCAAAACAGTCGAGCCGGTGAGCACCGGTGATCGGACCATGATCTGATACACATTAGAATTAGGATGTCTAGAAACATAATGATTTGCATGAGATAAAAATCCTAATCCAGGTTTATTCTTTTCAGTGTTACCATGTCTCATAGAAGCTCTAGGTTGCATGAATGAAATTCTATCAAAATTTTTCCTATCATTTTTCAACCTCACGCCAACAAATATTCAATCAAATGTCCACCTTTTTGCAATAAGTGCAATGGTACTTGGTACCACTAGAAGAAGCACCATTTGAATTAATACAAGGTTGGGCAAAACCTGCAGATTTAAAAGATGTTTTTGCAGGTTGGGTTTTGAATTCAATTAAACCTTTTTCCAAGACTTGAATGACTTTTGGGTTCGAATTGTCTTGAAAAGAATTGAATCCTAAACCTTGCTTCTTATAAGGAGTTTTAGACTTGTCAAGAATCATGTTTAATTGTTTCTTACCTTTAGAAAATTTCTCTAATGTATCATGAAGGTAAGCATTTTCTTTTCTCAAGTTGACACAAGAATCACAAGTTTTATCCATAGATTTTTCCTTATACAAAGCAATTTCAAGCTTAAGAGTGGAACATGAAGCACAAGTAGTATTTTCAATATTGTCCTTAAGCTTAGCATATTTGACTCTAGCGACTTCTAAGATATCTTTGATTTCACGTTCTTTTCTTAAGCATGAAGTGCAAGGGCTAGAATCAAAAACATCAAAAGCAATCAATTTACTAGATTCTAAACATTTTTCACAAGGAGCACTTTTAATTTCATTTAGTTCAGATTTAGCATTCTCAAGTTGTTGTACACAAATATTATGAGCGATTGTAACTTGGTAATTTAGAATGCATAGCATGACAAGATAAACATTCATCGAGTTCAAGAGTCTTAGCGTTTTAAGCTCTACTTTCGGTTTGCTAATTTTGACTCTAATTTCTTATTTTTGTCATAACAAATTCAAGCGCTTCATCTTGACTAAGCAATTGCTCAACTATAGAATCATATTTAGCGTAAAGCTCATCATAAGAAAAAGATACCTCATTATCATCAATGTCGTCCGTGTCGACCATGAAGTACATGCCGGTGAAATCTTTGGCCTTCCCTTTCTTTTTACCTTGAGGATCTCCTCCTCCTTGTCCTCCTCACTCCGGTATCCACATCGCTCAAGATTGATCCTCAAAGCGGCAAGGACCGGTGAGCGACCTTCACAAGCTTATTTGCCTCATACCTTGATTTGTTGAAAGGAGGCTTCTTCAAGTGGCTTTCCTTCCTTATGATTGCTCTTACCTTTTGACTTGGGGCAATTTGCGGATATGATTGAGCTCACCACATTCATAGCATGTTACTGGACCACCTCTCTTTTGTTTCTCACATTATTGTAGGCCGTGTGAATTTCTTAGCTAGAAGAGCTAACTCTGTTTGAGAATACTTTCAAGCTCCTCTTCATGAATAGCGGATAAACAAGCAAATGAAAATCCGTAAGAAGATTCACAAGAGTCATCAAAAGCCTTTTGAGAGGATCGCTACCAAAGCTAAATTATCTTTCTTAGGATGATCAACTCTTTTAATTTCATGAGTCTTGAGTTTACTATAAAGCAATTCTAAAGTAAGACTTGAAAGATCAACATTTTCTTCTATAGCGGTAGCTTTCATCTCCCACTCCTTGGTGTTGATTGCGGCCAAGAGATGGGTGGCATTTTCAGATTGAGAATATTCAATATCAACGACTTTCATTTGATTAATTACTTTATTAAAGCGATGAAAATGTCATCGATGCTCTCTCGGGCGCATCTCGAATTTATTGTACTCACGCTTGTAAATGCAGTTTGGCGCACCTTTTTGATTTGGGACGAACCCTCATGATATGTTTCGAGAGTGTTCCAAATTTCATGCTGTGATTGAAAGATTGCAAATTCTATCATATTCTTGTCTACCAAGTGCACCATATAAAAGATTCTTAGCCTTATTGTTGTTAGCCAAAAGAATTGCGAAGCGGTGTAGCAATTTCGGGAATAACCAGTGGGCTCTAACAACATCCCAAATAGCTTGTCCTCGCTCTCAAGAAAACGCGCATACGATTCTTCCAATAGGCATAGTCGTGCCCATCGAAGATATGCGGTTTAGTAGAAAACTTATCCATCGCCAAAGTTCGGTGACCGGTTAAGATCAAGATTGAACTAACAGGGCTCGATACCACTTGTTGGACCGTAAAGGCGACTAGAGGGGGTGAATAGAGCACGCTCACTTTTTCACAAATTATGAACTCAATACAAATTAACTCCAGTAGCTATTAGGAAGCTATGAAGATCAATATACCGAGACAAATGGAAGACTAGTATTGAATCCAATTAAACCCTAAGCAATATAACAAAATCAACTAAGATTACCAAGACTCACAAAGACAAAGTGATCGACCGTTATACTCAACCGGTCGGACCGATTGCCAGCGATCGGCCGGCGTTGTCTTTGGCGGTCGGACCGCTCAAAATCGGTCGGACCGGTGATGACAATGATCGGACCGCCGACTCGAACCGATCTACAACGATAAAATCGGCCGATGACGAAGTTGCAATTAGGTGAAACTTTTGATTCTCAACTCCAATCTTTATGAAACTTTGCACACACCTTCTATATGCTATTGAGGACCTATTCCAATCGAATATTATGATAATTCTTGGAGCGATCTTGAGCAATTGTCAATTGATTAACGAAGGTCTAAAGCCGGGCAAGAACAAAAACTTGATCCTAAAGCTTGTTCGTGAGAGATTGATGATCAAGATGATGCTAGATAGATTCACACATATCACAGCAAGTTAATTCACGTGAAAGAATCAATCACAAACTCGTGGATCAAAGAAAGCCCTAAAATCACCAAATTGAAGGCAAGAACGAAAAGAGACTTATCTCAAGCAAACCTTGCATAGATTGATTTCGTGATTGAAGCTGGATTACATCCACACCATCATGGATCAGTAAACAATCAAGGATCACGAAATTCACCACAAACCATCAAAAGCCCTAGCCTCCACCTCAACTCCCCTAAAGACAATTAGGGTTTTGAAACATAAAAAGGCGAGAGAGAGAAAGGTGCAGCCACCATCTCCTCCTATTTATAGTGGAGGCCTAAAACTCTTAGGGTTTGACTTAATTGGGCTCCCGTTAAGGCCCACTAACAAACGGGTCACACACGCACGCTTCATGAGCGCCGTCTTTAACCTTTTGACCTAAACCGCTTCACCATGCATCATGGATTCGCCAATAGGTCACCCTTGTCCATCTTGTGTCACGCTTGAGTCGTTGACCTCACCCGGCATCGTCGATCGTTCTGGACCTCAACTCTTCAAGTCTAGTCCCGATTCTCCTCGCCGTTGACCGTCGTTGACCACCAAGCTACCTGCACAACCACAGACAAGAAAACACGAATTCGGGAACAAGTTCTTCACAACTTGACATATGTTAGTCAAAACATGCATCATGCAAATCATATGCCATGAAACCAATGACTTTGACCTAACAAAACAACATCGCCACGAAGTTGGCTGACGTTCAAGTAGTTACCGGTCTGACCGCTCCCTGTGAGCCGGTCGGACCGCCCCTTAGGACTTAGCCGAAATTCAAGCTCCCAAAATCCGAAACCTTCTGGAAACTTTAAACCAATAGAACTTTTCACTGGAGGCTCCAAAAATCATGAGACCAAGTGCATTGGGATCCCCTTACTTGTCTACAACACCTATTTTTGGCCCAGCTCGATTTGAACACTTTTGGTCATCGCCGGTCCGCCGCCCGGATGGCTGGTCCGACCGATATGGGACCGGTCGGACCGCCGTCAAGGACGGTCGGACCGCCCGCATCCGAATACACAGTAGCTTTGTCGAAAACGCGTGAAACGACAAACCGTAAACGCCATTGCCAATTGTCACATCATCCTAAGATCTGGAGCATATCCCCATGAAATCCACAGTTATAGTATGGGATAACTGCATGCAAGCAAACATGGATAGTTGGAATGCAAATACATAAGGCCATAATAATAGCAATATTTCATCTTAAATTCACTTTTCTATTTTCTCTAGTTTGAACATGTTCTGCCAGGGAACATTTTCAAACCTTAAGTGCTAGTGGACTCTACTTAAGGATTGTCTACTTAAAACGCTGACAAGAAACATCTTATTTCCCTCGTCTATCACTAGCAATTAATTTTACCTTACAAAGCTGTCTATGCATTAGCTGTGTTCCAAAAACATCAATGCATCAGTTGTCTTCCAAAAAAAAAAAATCATTTGTAATACGAGGTATGTTTCAATATGCATGAGTTACTTTAGCTTATCACTTTTTTTTTTTTGTCTTACCTCATGTATTCCCCTTTCTTCTTGTCATCCGATTGTACATCAACTCTTGGTACATGTGACACCCTACCATGCAATACCTTAATGTACTGTCATATCATGGTACATGTGACACACTACCATGCAATGCCTTAATGTATTGTCATAAGTGCTATTCTTGAATAGTTATATTGACATCTTCGTGTATTTGTGTCAATTGGGCAGAGGTTACACAGCTACATCGTGTAGTTTTTCGGCAATCGGTATATATATGGAGGTATTATCTTTTCAATGATTTTGTACAATCCACTTTTGTTGTGAAATCCTTGTTCTAGTGGCAGTTGATCTATATTGAAAAGACATAATGTTGTTATTTAATGAGCATATCTATTTGCAACTTGCAATTGAGCTAGGATATGCCATAGAAACAAGTACATAAATGACAATTATTTAATTTCTCTTGGACATTAAATTTATAGCTTGATATATTGGAGTATAAAGTAATCCACAATAAATTCATTTAGTTTAAGATTACTCACTACGGAATTTAAATATGTCAATTAATTAAGTGTTCTCCAAGAGGGTCTTATGCAAATGTTGTAATTGAAATCTCTAAGTTATGATCTACTCCCTCTAGTTCATAAAAACAAGCCGTTTTAGACATCAACACGGTCTTCAAAATGCAGCTTTGACCACTAATTACTATTGTCAAATATTTGTAAAACCCAATAGAATTATAATATTATGAAAGTACTTTTTGAGATGAATCTGTACATATGATTTTTATATATCTAATCTACATATTTGAAAAGATATCAATAACCAAAGGTTTTAAAGTTTAATTGCACGTATTCCAAAATGACTTGTTTTGTGGAGTATTAAAATGTAAATTTGAGTATAGAGAGGAGCAGTATTAAATTACTGATAATATTGAGTCATGCAAGTCGTATCTCTTACTTCAGAACCTCTACCATTCCAATGGAGCAACGTTGTGTTCTCAGTTCCCACTGTTTCTCACATGCTTAGCAAGATCTCACTCTGTAATAATAGACTACTAAAAAACTAAATTTTGAACCCAATTTTCTTTGGTTGTGTACTTATTACTATCTCTGATTTCAAATGTAAGTCGCTTTAGAATCTGTGGATTTGACTATCAATATATAAAGAATTACCAAGATTGACAGCATCAAATTGGAATTAGTAGATCTATTATGAAATATACTTTCATAATGTATAATTACTTTTATTTAAAATAATATATTTTCATATACATTGAAGGTCAAAGTTTCACCTTGAAGACCGTGTCAATGTTCAAAATGACTTATATTTAGATTCAGAGGAGTATTATTTTATTATACAGAACGTTGTGTAGTTATTGTTCAGTTCTATCTAGTTGGCTATTACTACCTATTTTGGGGTTTTTTGGACTTATAATTGTTTGATGGGTTTAAAAGGGTCAACGATTCTCTCATCGGAGATCTGGAATCAAATTGGTTATATCAAACATTGCTTTTGGATAAATTTTGCATTAAGTTATCGCATGGTTTCCACAAAGGTGAATTGGTGATGATTTGGTTGAGTTGCTTTTTTCTTAGTTCAAGATCAGAGAGATGATTAAGGAAATCAATTGTGCTATAGTGATGATAAAGAAGAAATACTTGTACTAAATCCCGAGGATGGTAAAAGGGCAAAATTCACTTCTAAATATTGACCATGGAAGATAGTATATCACATTGTTCAGTGTTCACTTATTAGTTCGCGTAAATAACACGACACTACATGGAATCTTTATTATTATAAAAGAAGCTCTTTGTGATAGTGAGTATGTTTTACCTCCCCATATCTTCAGTTGGTGAAATCTTTTGTAGATAGATATATTCATGCATGCATATATTATTATAAAGATCTTCAGTAGACAATTAGATCATATACACATGTGATTTGTGATAAAACTCTTTGTAGTTTGTTGATAGAATGCGAATTATGTATACAATTTTTAGATGTAGGGATATAATTACCTTATGTATATTGGTTTTTCAAGTTTAGAACTTACATATGTTTATTTGAGATCCGTTGCACCGTACAAGCACTAGACTAGTATATATACAGACACAAAAGATGCCTCACTGTTTACAGGAAACATGAAACGCGTCATGCCATGACACTGTTCAGTTCTTCCGGGATCTCTTTGCTCGGCACTGGGAGGTGTCCCTTCTCCTGGAGGTTCGTCACTGTCTCGTAGAGCGAGTCATTCACGGATATGAACTGCAGGCCAAGATCCTGTAGCTTCTGGTTTGACATCGTGTAAGGCTGCTTCCGTGGGTTCACTTCATCAGAGCACCTGCGCACAGCCATGGCATGCATGTCTAGCGAAGTATAGGATGTAATTTCTCCTTGGCCGTTTTATTAAAACAAGTGTCGCCAGATCAAAGGTAGAAAAAGTATTTGGAAGACATGTTTTACATTCAGAATAGTGCTTTAAAGCCATTTACATAATTCACTAAGGACCCATCTGGGTAAGACCATGGTTAGGGGGGGGGGGGTGGTTGAACACAATAGTTTATTCAATGAACACAATAGTTTATTCAATGAACTAAGGTTTGTTTGCTTCAGGCATCAGGAGCAGAAAACTCAAGTCACATCATCTGTTTCTTATTTTATATCTGGATATTATATTTAGTCGAAGTGGACAGATTTGATATGAGCATGGATCAATTTGTAATTCACTACTTTGTGAGTATGGAATTGTTCCCTAATTACATATTTGATACGACCATGGAATGATTGCTACTTCACTGCTTCGTTCGTGACCATGGAACGGTTCCCTAACTGCTCCACTTGTTAACAAATATTGGGCCATAGGGTGTACTTGGCCATTGCAACCAAAAAAACAGAGAAAGTTAAAGATGATATTGACAACCATCTACCAAATTAGTGCTACTACTTTATCTTGATGCTACATTTTTCTACTATTTGAGCGACTGCCGACTGCCTTTTTTTTTAGATGACGACTACCATTTGTCAGGCTCACTTTCACCAAAGACAGCTTATTGGAACTATCTGGAGAATTTTATGTTCTTCCTGGAAGTGTTTGCCAGGTATTTGTGGTAGTTGCAAAATTTCGTTACTAACATAGCAACCCAGTTTATTATTTGTTGTCAAATTTTGCCATGCAGTCTAAATGCTATTGCAAATTAGTTTCAGTACTTGCTTACTGAGTGATCGGAATGAAAAGTTACTCAGCATGCATATTATCATTTCTCACTAAATTTTTCAAATGCTGGAAGCATAGGTTTAGCTGCACTATCATCTTGTCATCTATATTTTGTTCCAACTTACTAGCAACATATTACTTGGCCGGGAAGGTTTAGCATTGTATACTTTTCCATTCAAATGAATTACACGTTAGGACAAGTGTTCCAGCCAGCTTCAATCTTACACAGCACGGTAATCCCAAGTCTTCAGCAGTACTAAGCTCAAGAAAGCGTTTGCGTGCCGTCGCTAATGAGTTTTGGTTCACCTGCACCCATCACCTACTGCTTGTGCTTTAGTTAACAGAAAGCTCTGCTCCCTCTGTCTCGTCCCTACTCACCAACCAAGGTGGGATCCACCTTGACCAAGTAGAGTTTTTTTAATCCTTTTTATTTAAATTATTTTAAAGATTATATATTCCTAATTTTATTTTCAATTCTAACCTCTTTGGTCACGCCATGACATGTGACGTAATCAAACTATACTGTCACGTTACCAACCGCGTGTGATCAAACTGTGCTGTCATGCCACCGACCCCTTTGATCACACCATGACCTGTGTTACGTTACCAACCGCGTGTGATCAAACTGTGCTGTCGTGCCACCGACCTTTTTGAACGCGTCTGTTTTTGGGCTAAGTCCTATCATGTAACTCCTCTTGGCGTGACAGCACAGTTTTATCACGTCTCCGGTCATGATGTGACTAAAAGGTCAGAATTGAAAATAAAGTTAGAAAAATACTATTTTCAAAATAACTTTTTAAAAAAGATTAAATAATAAAAAGGATTCAACAAGTACTCAACAAATGACTAACTAAACGAATTCTTAAATCGTAAGTAGTAAATGAAAATCCTATCAAATATCTATGTAGTTTTTGCCGAACGTCCCTCTTTTGAATGTAGGAATTTAACGATAATTATACCAGAATATTACAGGCAATTCCTACTGGAATCCTAGTTTTGGTCAAAATTCGTCAAATATTTAATGAAATTTAGTCAAATTTGAAGGCCAATTTTGGCCATTTGCCCGAATTGAATTCGAAATTTTGGTAATTTCAGCAATTTTGCTCGCCCCGAAATATTTCCTCAAACGAAACCGAAAACCCTGCGTGCAAGTATATGGCCCAAGAAAGAGACGGTCACTGAGTCACTCACCTTGTTGGCACAGGGTACTCGGGGAAGAGCTTGCTGAGGATGTGGACGACGTCCTCGCGGTGGAGGACGCGCTCGGCGCAGAGGTACCGGCCGGAGGCGCCGGGCGCCTCGAACACGCGGAGGTGCGCGTCGGCCACGTCGCGCACGTCCACGTACGCCTGCACGGCGTTGGCGTACTTCTTGGCCGAGCCGTCGAGGTACTTGAGGATGTGCGCGACGCTGGCGTTCACCGTCGGCTGCAGCAGCGGCCCGACCACGAGCACGGGGTTCACGACGACGAGGTCGACGCCCCGCTTCTTGGCCGCGTCCCACGCCGCCTGCTCCGCCACCGCCTTGCCGTAGCAGTACCAGTTCTGATGCATCCCGTCGTCACCAAAAAGCCGTTAAATCAGGCCCGGCGATGTCATGCTTATGCAACAATTATGTTGTACGTACGTAGTATGGTGCAACGTCTACGACAGCCTGCAGTTCGTAGGGACCGTGGCAAAGCCTTTTCCCTGATTCTAATCGATGTCATGTCCCATTTTGGTTTGCCGGCAAATTTCAAAAAGAAAGTCTCTGTCGGATTTGGAACCATTTAAGCAACCTGTTGGTAGTAGTACACTGCTACTCTCGACTCCCCACAGAATGTTTGTACTAATTTGTTCACATGGAAATTGAATTGTGACCTTTCTTAAAAGGGTAAAACAACCAGTAATCTTCGCTACTAACAAGATCGCTTATTGTGTAGGTGGATTGCACGCTTGCGTGTTTGTAGTGGAGTAGTTAACCTACTTGGAGCAAAATATATATGCTGCTCGCACTAGCCAGGAATGCACAAGGGGATGACAATAATTAAAATCTCTCTGTTTCTTCTTTTTCCTTTCCAACTCCTATGAAGGTAACCCGGCCCTTTCCCTATTCTTGTGACCTCTTCTTGCTTTCCTCGAAGTGCTGCAGAAGGTTATCTGTGAAGGAGTGACTATGGTGCACATGTCTGTATGCTATATACTTCACATTTCCTTCTGTTTTCACCATTCACTAGTATCCTACAAGTGGGAGTAGCTATCGTGTGTGCTAAAGGCCTAAAGTTTGTTTTTGTGGTGGAACAGAAACGTCCCATGCTACTTAAAATCAATACCATCGTAGTTGTCACAAAGCACAACTAAGGGCAGGTAGAAGTAGACATAGTGGTAAATCCCTGCAAGCAAACGAAATTTAAAAAATTACGGTATTAAGGACACGAACCATCGGACAAACCTCACATCCAGTGGTCTCGATACATCATCACACTACTACTGAGAGAGTCATTACAGACGGCTTCAAATCGTTACCATAGACTGTTTTTAAACCATTTGAATTTACGTGTCTGTGATGATCAGGTCATCACAGATGATTTTTGAACCGTCTATGAAAAAACTATCACAAACGGTTCTGAACAATAATCGTCTGTGGTAATTGATTATCACATACGGTTCTTGTTCAGAACCGTCTGTGATATATTTTTTCCACGGACGGTTATTATTTAGAATCGTTTGTAATAGATTTTTTATTGTAAAAAAAATCAAATTTTGAGCCAAAGCAATCAATTGCTGGACACTTGGATCCGAGTATTTGTATATGGTTGATTACACAATCTGGAATGAAAGAAAACTCAAATTGGATAGCGAACGAATGGCGAAAACGGGTGTTGAAACTTCATATGCCGTTTTGAGACCCTAAACGACCCTTTTTTTTTTTGGGTTTATCACTTTTTTGGATTTGCAACTTACGACGTTGTGTAGAGGCCCTATCTAAATGAATCAAAATTTACTTATGGATTTCGGATGCAACTTTTCGTTAGCTTTCCAACAAGCCAATGAACGTCGCAATCCGAGTACGTATGCAAAAGTTATGGCTATTTTACCGGAATGCGCGATCTGAGGTGGAGATCGGGGGCGACGATGTCGAGGGAGGCTGGGGGAGGCCGGTGACGACGAGGCCAGTGCGAGGTCGAGGAGGCTGGGGTGACGAAGTGGAGGAGGCTAAGGGAAATGAGGTCGTGGGAGGCCGGGGCGACGAAATGGAGGAGACCGGGAGCGGTGATGTTGGGGGGAGCCCATGGACTATGAGGTCGGGGGAGATCAGTGGCGACGAGGCCGGGGCGAGGTGAAGGAGGCCGAGGCGAGGTGGAGGAAGCCGCAGGAGACGAGCTCGGGGGAGGCCGGGGCATAAGGTCAGGGAAAGGCTGCGACACTCAGTTAGAGGAGGAGATGGAGGTGTGAGGAGACTCGGTTAATATAAAGCGAGTTTCGACAGCCCACCCATTAAGTTTAAATTTTTGTTTCCCCACCCAACAAAACAAAAGTATAAGAGACGGTTTTGTCTACAAAATCGTCTTTGATATGATTATAATCACAGACGATTCGTGATAAAAAATCGTTTACGATGATTCACAAACCATTATTAACAAGAACCGTTTGTGATAATTATATATCACAGACGGTTCTAGCTATCACTACATATCACAGACGATTTTATTAAAAACCGTCTGCGATAAGCATAACAAATACGATTTCAAAAGAACCGTCTGTGATGAAATATATAGTATAATCTATTTTGTAATAGTGTCGCTTGACCCGGTGGCTAATCATCTCCATCGAAAGGTTAAATTCTAGGGTTGGTGGTGATAACGACACTCCTATAATCGCTAGCCTTTTACTTCCGTACGTAAAAGAAAAGAAGGGGACGTGATAGGACGATCGATGTAATTAATTACTAGATGTTTAAGCTTTTGTAAACACACTGCAGGTTGCACGCGTGCACGTAACTATGTATTTACGTGGCCAGTCTAAGACAAGATTTTGCTGAACGAATTCAGCATTTTTGCATGCACAAAGAAGGTTGCGCTTACTACAAAGAAAGCACTTCTGCATCGGACACATATCCTTCTCAATCGTAGATATTGTTTTCACTCGTTCAGTGATTGTAGCATACTATATGTGCTACAGATTACATGCACGTTGCTAATCCATTTCTAATTATTCTGCATGCAACTAAGAATTATGAAAGGGCAAGAAAAATTAAGATCGAACGAGATGTTGCCGGCAAGATTAAAGAGGGAGTCGAACAGAGCCAGATGCTTGCTGACCTTAGTTTCCTTGCAGTATTCGAGGTCGCTCCAGCAGGACTCGTCGACGACCACGTCCGGCCCGCGGTTGGGGTCCATGGTGACGGCGCCGATGGACGACGTGAACACCACCCGCCGCACCGTGCCGGCGTCCGCGGCGGCGTTTATCACGTACTCCGTGCCCCGCACCGCCGGCTCCACCATCTGCTCCTGTCGATCCAAGCCATACACACGTACAAGTACAACCAGGTGTTAGCATATATACTGTTATATCTCTACGCACGTAACGAACAGTTTGAGGCGGCTTAATTTGAGTCCGTTCCGCATGCAGTACGTACAGGGTCGTCGGTGACGGGCGAGGCGCTGTGGAACACGCCGTGGCAGCCCTCGACGGCGGCGCAGATGGTGTCGTAGTCGAGGAGGTCGGCCTTGCAGAGGATCAGCCTCTCGGCGGCGCCGTCCAGTGCCTTCAGATGGGCGTTCTTCGGATCATCTATTAGCAATCACGTTAACCCAAAGTTAAGCTAGCACAGTGCGTACGCTTTCTTGCAGAAACCATGCATCGGTTGTGTTGTAACAAAGTTCGTTCGCGTGCATGTATGAATATCGATCCAGTGTGTGCACATGTGCATGCCTGGGTTCCTCACTGTGCCCTTCACAGTGTAGCCTCTCTCCAGGAGCAGCTTGACGAGCCACGACGCGATGTACCCGGCGGCGCCGGTGACGCACACGGTTTGGCCGTGGCCGGGCAGCTGCTGCGCGACGGCGTCGTCGACGACGGTCATCGTCACTTACACGGTTACACTTCGTGCTTGCTTGCTTGCTAGCAAGCAAGCAGCTTAATTTTGTCTAAGCTAGCGTGGTGAGATGGAGAGATCGAAATGCTATGAACGAATGAACAGATTGGTGATGAGTTGTTGGGCTAAGTTTGGTAGGATTCTTGGAGAGGGGGAGGCGTGGAGTGTTGCTAAATTTATAAACCGGGCAAGAAGGGGAGTTGCTGAGGCCGGCCGCGTGTGTGGTGGCCCCCAAGACTGACTACGACCTGGAGTTAGGTAAGGCACTAGTACTACAAAACATTCTTGGTGTTGGTAGTTCGAATGAATCATGGATGTGTGAAACTTCGGTGTTGTACTTGTCTATGTGTTTGTGTAATCAGGATTAGTCTTCAGATGAGTAGCTAGTACTTACTATTATATCATTAAGTATCGTACATATATTTTATAAATGTAAAGTTGTTGAATAATAATAAACAATGTGTAAATATATCTTACAGCTTTTGACTTGCAGAACGGTCGACCAGACCAAATATCTTTAAAGAACAGCAGCGGAAGTGGAATTAAAACGCAACAAGTGGGACCCTCAGGATATATCCACAGGCAGTCGATTGGGGCAAGCAACCTAATTCTTGTCCTCCTCGATTTCCGATCTTGTCAAATGCGATTAAGCCTCTACATATAGTCTTCTTTTTCACTTACTAAATGACAATATTGAGCGAGGGTGAGTACATCGTCGTACTCTGCGAGCCATCACACATAATGCAGTTATAATATATGTAAAGCTGATCAAAGGAATGACTTGTGGTTCTTTTATTTGCATAAAATAGTACTATTGAAATATATTAAGTAATAGACAAGTTCTAAAACCTAGCATTTTAACTAACATAGTTTTTTTAAAACATTGAGTATTGTTATGAAATATTAGTGAAAACTCCAACCTCCATATATTACTGAGTGGCTCCATCCACCTAATGTTGTGTTTTTTTTTTGGGCTGCCACCCGCACTTTCCACTGCCTCCAACCAGGATAAATAAAATCCTTGGGCTCGGACCCGACATTTCATTCCACCCACAAATTATTTTATAAAAGTTAAGTCTAATCAAGCAAGTCAACGACATCACCCATGATTGTAGGCACGGTTATCCAAACAGTTTTCACTCTAGCACAATTTTAACCACAAGAGACAATCATCTTTTACTGTCAACATGCTACCATAGGTGTGAGACTAAAATAATCATCATAAGGACTTTACAATGCCTCACCCTAACGCAGCCTCACCCGCTAAGGTTTCATCGCCGTTAGGCTACAACACTCTGAAGGCCCCCTCTTATGCCGTGTTTTTTTGTGGCCCTAACCACACCACGTTCAGCCGAGTGGTGAAGTTAACGCTGAGACGAATAAATTAATTAGCCAGGTCGTACCCATTATAGACTTGTGGTTGCAATATTAGTGTACAAGAGGTCATCACATGAATCGGTCTTTAATTGACTTGGGCGGTGCTTCCACATTACCCATTATCGCGCTCTTATCCATACCCGTCCGACGTACCATCCGACCAAGTCTAAAAATAGTTCTTGACTCTTTTTTTGTTTTGAAAATCCTTTCTAGGTTCAACATACCAGCCAGACTCCAACCTCAATTGCCCAAACCTAGTTTTGAAATTTGAATGATGTGAGGGTAAATTAATGCCTCCATCTTCACCGATGTCAGCATGTATGCTTTAATCATTGTCTAATAATAATACAAAAAGCTTTAGTGAGGAAGCCACATCGTTGAGTTGGCCAACGTTGAAGAACAAGAGTGATTGACACGAGAGAAGCATGCATCCGTACGAATAGAAGCACATACGTACAGAAGCAGAGAAACAAAGAGCTTGGTATGGGTATTGATGTCGGAGAGAGAGTGATGAGTGCCCCCGGCAAGGATTGACAACCGTTGCACATGTATGGGTGTTGATGTCGCAATAGTCAGCATTAAGCAATAGTTGGAGAGAAGTAGAAGATAGCTATGTTGTATAGCATTGCTATTGGAGGTTGAAGCAAAAAAGATATGACGAAAACAAGAGATAGAAGAAACAAAGTTTGTCTAGGGCAACCGACGTGTGAGGAAAGATAAGTTCAAGGTAGATCGCCTATGGTGAAATGGTGTATGCGTGAGCAAGGTACTCTAATCAACGTATTTCTTGAGATTAAATAGAGGTACATGTGCATGAATACATTTTGAAAAATAGTTATTAATGGAGGAAGAATAGAAACATGCAGCTACAAGATCCACGCATGATGGAGAGTGGTTATGTTTCTAACCCCCCAACAACTTATTATTCTTTCTTAATAATTTTCTTCCATCAAAGCTCATACTTCAATTACGTTTCTCAAGTTGTATTTTCCCTTTAAGCTTCTATTGTCATTTCCAATATTTATGATATGTTATAAATCTAAATAGCTACAAAATACATAAATATATTCTCAAGCATCTAAGTTATATCATTTGATATTATAAACTTTGAAATAAATCTAGTCGCGCAAATGCGCAGGCCACCCTACTAGTTTGTAGTAAGAAACAGAGAAAGACGAACTAGATGCTTGGTCTTGCTAGCCACGCTTTATTGGTGCTCTTAGTCCGACATTGAATTCATGAAAATCTTATGCAGCTCCTGATTTATGTTAGATAATCGATGTCGTAGTCAGGAGACAATCAATCCAATCACACAATGAACACCAAGAGAGACACAATGTATAGAGGAGATCCAATATCTTTATTCATCTGTTTATCTATTGTACATGGGGTTTCTCATATTTATAGCCCATGAGGGTGAAAGACCTCTAGTGGTGGTTTAGTCTTTTTCCCATAATTAGGTTTTGTAACCCTCCCTGTTGGGCAATAGACAACGATATGCAAATGTCTCATCAAAAACTCCTTCCAAAACCCATTTGAAAAAAAGAACAGAGAAAAGAGTACATTATATTCATAAGTTGTATTACACTAGTTGCCTCACTAAAAACCTTCATGTGAGAAAATTTCAGAAAACTCACCAAGAAAAAGAGTACACAATGTTTAATCTTCGGGATCCAATCTTTAAAATTTTGGATAAATCCTCAGGATTTGATAAGGATAATGATTTAGGGATGTACTCCCCATGAACTATGCAACTATTTAAATGGTCTCATTCCAATGCCATGAATGCATCTTTGGAAACTGGATGGAAGCAAGACTTAGTGAATAGATAAATTGGATTTTCACAAGACTTTGTTTGCAAGATCTTTATCTTACTATTCTTCTGGATTTCATGAGGATAAAACATTTTGAAGCAATGTGCTTCGTGATGTTTCTCTTGGCATAGCACATTTGCATTTGTGTAATAAAGGTAGCATTATCTTCATAGATAATTGAGGGGGTATTGACGATATTAATTTCACAATACTTCTGGATATGGTTAATCACACGTCTGAGCCAAACACATTCAAGTGAAACTTCATATATTGCTATAATCTCTAAGTATTTGGTAGAACTAGCTACCAATGTTTGCTTAGATGACCACCAAGAGGTGGTTGCACTAGCACAAAATAATATAAATTCATTTTGGGATTTTCACTATAGAGATTTGACAGATAGTGAGCATATCTTTAGGATTTAGTAATGATCATCAGGATCTATACATGATCTTCATGATCTTTGCATTGTCGACCAACTGGATCTAAGCTATTAAGTGGTAAAAACCCTTTAAGGTGAATTTAATCAGTAATCATTGTATCAACACCTTCTACGCTTGACTAAGATTTCCAAAATCTCAAGTATCATGATCAGTGTTTAGTATATGCTCCCCCTGAAAACAACTTCGGTTGAAGTCTTGTTGCTCTAATGTCTTCATACAATTTTTGAAAATAACTATAGGTAAGTATACTATGATCAAATCAGCTGGATTACCATATTGGAGAGTTTTACATACAGATATCATGTTACTCATCTGAATAATTTGGGATAAACACTATTCGGAGTAACATGCTTAACTTATCAAATACCACTATTCAATTATGCAACACAAATAGATTATCCTTGCAGAGGATATGGGGTAATATATACTAGCTAGCTGCAAAGTCGTATGCCTTCTGAATACGATTTATCAAAACCTTTCAGGGTCTTAATATTTTATAATTATATGTCAGTTATTAAAGTTACAACAAATAGTCTATTTTGCTGAACTATAAGTATGGTTATACCACTCTAGAATAAAATATAACTAGTTTTAGTTTTGGCATTTAGTGAATTAATTACCAATATCACCAATGTATGTTGTACCTTTATGGTACTAGAAGAAACTACTATTCCACTAACTTCTAGGGGAAGATGCACTTTATGAGAGCTTGTGTGGCGCGCTTCTGGCCTTTAGGTTCCTCATTTCATTCTTTCGAGTCTTGATGGGTCCTTGTCCACTTCTAGGGATCATATAATCATTAGTGTTATTAAGAGATCAACTGGTAAGATAATTTTCTTTTAGGAGATGCTCACACTACAGGTAAGAGACTATTGGGTATGAGTTTTATATATATTATGATTTTATTTCCTTTCTTACTAGGAATTTTGAGTCCTTCGAGGATCTCATCAAGGATTTTCAGAACCCCCTCACTGCATACTTTATTTATTTTTTCATGTCAGTTACTAGAATTATTGTGCAACAAAACATTGTATCATTCATAATAGGAGAGTAACGGTCTCTACAGGGACCTTTGAACCAAGCTTTCACCACTTCATTATATTCATAATGACCCATCAAGTCTAAACTACCTGGTTCCAAGAATTTTATTTAGCAATTATGGTTTAACCTCATATGCTTTCATTATGTGACCCGATACGTGCTTCAAACGCTTGGCCATGGACTTTGGTTCTGGATCTGTGTTCTTATAAGAGAAATTTTAGCAATTGTAGAGGTAAAGTGATTGTCGACGACTTTTCTCCCATATCCTCTAAATTGAGGGTATCTCAGTGTTAACCAGATCCTTATCATTTCCCAAACAAAAAAAAATTCTTGGTTGTTTCATATTTCTAGCATTGTAATATGTGCACATCAATTTGTTGGAGATTTTATCTTCATGATGAACCTTTTCATGAGGTATTTCATCTTCAAGGTGAGTTCTCTTCAAAAGAGTTAAAGCAGTTATTAATAATTATTTCGACTAGTATCATTAGATCTTAGACCCGCAGGTGTCCCTACAGATTTTAGATCAAGGACCAATAAAGTCAAATTCACAAAGTGGATGTACTATTCAACCCGGTATTCCACTCTTAGCGACGTATTTACTGCAAGTAGACACTGTAGTACCTCCTTCATAATTGAAAAATATATGGCAAGCCTCCTCTTATGGCGCACAGAAGCATAAACTAAACATTAAGTTTAACTTGACTAGTACGTGTATCTTAGTATTAAAGGTCTTTTCCTTCAGGAAAATACGACGGTATTCGAACTTGTGGGCATTTCTCCCCCTAATACCGAGATTCGATATTTATTAATAGCATACCATAAAATTCCCCTATCATGGGCATATGATTGATTGAATTTCATATTCAACATGATCTCCAACAACTGGTGGTGGTCCAAAGATGTATGCTACAGTGGTGATAACATGTGAAAATTGTTTGATTCCTCCAACACACACTTATTTCAACAAGGAGTTTAACAATTATATGCAGTGAGCTAGACTTTTATCAGTGCAGTGGTTAGAAAACTGCATAATCCTAATATTCTGTAGGATATTCCAACTTCTAGTTAGTTATTAGTCTACGACGAAGATCCCATACGGAGTCCGAGAGTTGACAGACTTATTCTATAGACTAACTTCTTTATTATTTGCTCAAGTTTTGATCTAATTACTCATACTATATTTTAAATAATTTTGATCATCAAACTTCAAGTTAATTTTCTTATGGTCATAAACTCTGTGTTCCACCAGCATAAAACTACATGATACTCTGCACGAACATAAATATAATGCTAGAACATAAAATATTTGACCATAGTTAATCTGCATGGAAATACTTGATTTTCTTTTGGACTCTAAATCTAGTTGATCACCCAAATAGTATAACTATTCGACGAGAATATTTACTGTTCAACAGGAACACCATATTTAATTAAGGGTGATAACATGACCAAATTTAGATCATCCAGTATCAACAAAATCCAACATGTCATTATATTTTATTTCGGGAGCTATTGTTGCTTCAAGCAAGTAATATGGCTTTTTGGTGGTGATGCAGTTGTAGACCGCACTTACCGATTTATGCATGTATCATTTTCGATGAGTATGATACGCTTCAGTGCATAGCCAAAACATTTTATATGTGATTGCGTCAAACAACCGTCTATTTGCCGTATGCATTCCCGTATGCTGACGGTTAACATATTGCTGAAGACACAAATCAATTACCCTTTGTAAGCTGCAATGATTGCGGTTGTCAATAGCTAGCATGAGTGTCGACAATGGCGTAAATGACATTATCCATATCAACTAGATAAGGATTATAATAATGTAATTTATTTTCATTATCTCCAAAAATAGACTAGATTAATGTTTGCTTTTGGCTTTGACCTAGGATTTGCCACTGTGCCTAACATGACTCTTGTTTTGAATATTTTTTCATGCCTCTTTGGTTCCAATATCCCACACAATTCCAACGTCTTCCCCTTTTCATGTCAACTATAAAAACCACAAGTGATAGTGTGTGCATTAGACATTTGCTTGAAATCAACTCTGAGTTTTAGCAAAGATTTGCTATTATACTTCAACACTAGTACAATTTTATGGCATGAAACCAATATATACTATGTAACATTATGCTTACAAAGTTTTTCCATTAAGAAATCAGTGTGGTGGACGATAGTTTTATATAGACTTCAAGTCTTAGTGTGGAAGTTATTCTGTACTTATTTGAGAATTATAGTGTTTTCTAGCCAAAGTGATCCATCAGAGATCAACATATGACTAGACTTGGTTTGATGCCACTGAGAAAATTAGTTTCCCTTTAGCCATCTGGGCATCCATGCACTATAAGCTAGTGAATTAAGCCTTATTAGATATCAATAACACATGTACAATATTTTGTTAGCAAGGCATGACATCGTTTTTTTATTTTATTTTTCAGGCATACTATTTACAAAATTTATTCAATGCTAAATTAATTGTTTTACTACAAATAAAATATGCTAAAATATACCACTGATAATATGTTCTATTAAACAGATTAAATAAATTATTCAACAAGAGATAAGACTTTAACCTTCTTTAAAATTCTTGCTACGCAATGGCTTCTGCCGCTGCACTAGTTAAGATGGCTGTCATTTGCATGCTGGTCCTCTCTCCGTTGGGCGCCCGATGGTCCACCCATCATCGCGTCCGCAGGTTCGCACGCGTGTGTGTGTGTGTGTGTGTGTGAAGTGTTTCTCTAAGTTCTAGCAAAAGCCTCCAAGTTGGCATATGAAGGTGTAGCGAGCTAGCCGAGTGGAGAGGCGTACTCTAGTTTCCTTCCAGCCGTGCGTGTTTGTTGCTGCTGTGGCGTACGTGTGTGCCTTTTCCCAGGTTCCAACAATGTCGTCAGTAATGGCCCCCGATCGAGGGCTCTTGGCCTTGCGGGAGTCACGCGTGCGGTAGAAACTCCCTTTCAATTCAGTTGCCACTGGCTGTGACGACCGAGGAATTTTGGTTAAAATTTTACTTGCTTGTCCGTTTGTGAGTTGTTGTCCATGCATCGACGAATAATTAAATGAAACCCACCCGGCCGCATCCACATCTAGCGAACAAAAGCTTGGTAAACGAGTCATCCACGTAGATTTCAGAAGAAAAAAAAAATGAATTTACGGGAGCTTGCCCGCTAGCGTGTTTTGATTTGTGAACTCAATAAACACATCAAACAGATCTCCCGTTGCAAAGCAAATCGCACAGCCAGAAAAATGCCTGATAAAATAGGGGGGAAAAACAAGTGCATGCTATTTAGCAAATCAGTATAAATATATAGGAAAAGATGAGAGGAAATTGACAAACATTGGAAGGAAGCCACTGCCCACTGATCCTTATCTGAGGCCTATTAACGGATTAAACCTTCCAATCGTTTGAGAGCTTGCGCTTTCTGACGCCTCAGTCCTCTCTCCCTCCGGAATCACGGAATCCCACCCGTCCACGCGTGACGCGTCCCGCAATCCCCGCCGTTACAAGCCGCGACTGCCCGACGAAGCGGCCCCGCTCCCCATCCCGAGACGGATCGAAAGTAGGACGAACCGCCGCCGCTGGCTGAACACCACCCCTCGCCGGCCATGGAGGCCTCCGCCGCAGACCCGCACTGCCCCATCTACATATCCTCTGACGAGGACGACTGCCGCGCCTTCCTCGCCGCTTCCTACAGCGCCGAGGAGATCCAGATCCAGCAGGCCATTCTTCTCTCCCTCGACTCCTCTCGCGCCCCAACTACCACACCCTCCTCCTCCTCCTCTTCCCCCGCCGCCCCCTCGTCCTCCTCTCACCCCGCCGGTGTCTCCACGCCTCAAGAATCAGCCGAAGAATCCCCTCCCGACCGCAAGGGCAAGCGCAAGCTATCTTCGGAAGGTATCAATCTACTTATCCACTTTTGAGTCTTGATGCATAGATGCGCGCAATTCGCTTGTTGCTTGCCTAATTGTTCTAATCTGGCGCAATGTAGAAGATGAACCGAGCGATTCCAAGAAGAAGCGGCGGAAGCGCAACCGCTTCAAGTGCAGCATCTGCATGGAGAAGGTTCAGGTTTCAGAGCAGTTTCTTGTGAGTTACTGTGCCCACGCGTTCTGCAATAGCTGTATCGGGAGGTACGTCGCCGCCAAGGTCGGCGAGAGCGTGGCCGTGATCGGGTGCCCTGACCCCGAATGCGAGGAGGGCTTCGTTGAGATAGATCTGTGCCGGGATATCATCCCGCGCGAGCTCATCGATCGCTGGAGCGTCGATCTGTGTGAGTTGGCCCTGGGGGATGATAAGTACTACTGCCCGTTCAAGGATTGCTCAGCGTTGCTGATCAATGACAATGATGGCACGGTGAAGATCAGGGAGACGGAGTGCCCGCACTGCCACCGGATGTTCTGCGCACGGTGCCGTGTGCCGTGGCACGAGGGGATCATATGCAAGGAATTCAGGAAGAATGACGAGAAGGGGGAGGATGATCTTATGTTTAAGAAGCTTGCTGGCAAGAAGAAATGGCAGAGGTGCCCCAAGTGCAAGATGTATGTCTCGAGGATCACTGGGTGCTTGCAAATAACATGCAGGTAGTTTATCTATCTAACCATGCTCCTGTTGCAATTTTGTGCCCCTTTCTTAGACTAAGATAGTGGATGATATAATGGCAACAAGACAGAGTAAGGAAACCAGTTGGTAAAATTATTCCTCTGTTCATGTACAATGAAAAGAGACGGGGCAGTCTAACAGTTGTTACTCGGTAGTGATCACAAAGGGTTGACACATGTCAAATCTATTTTTTGGGACATCTTCCTTTCTCCACCTTCATCTAGTTCTGTTGGTGACCCTGATATTAACAGTCCATGTTCCATGCTGTTGAAAGATCCATAATTACACAGTTCAAAGTACGCATAGTACTTTTCAAGTCCCATCATAATGTAACTAACCAGCCTGTAGTGCTGCTTACTATGTAGGTTAAACTACTCCCTGATATGAGAGTGAGATTTTTTTTTTTTTAAAAAAAATGAGTGAGAATGTTGAAAAATAGAGGGTAACTAAATGAGGGTAAAACAAGAAAATAATCATTATTTTTTCGCGCACACCTTATATTTTGCAACAAGACTAGAAAACTACATGCCTTATTATTTTGTAACAGAGGGAATATCTGATAGCTTTTCATTATTCATGTTTCAAGACATAACCCCTCCTTATAGGCTATAGGTGAAGAGATATTTCGATAGAAATAAGAGCCACAAGTAGGTTCCTTCATCCAACTACGGTTCTATTTCACATGGAAACTAGCCGGTAACAGCCAGTAGCTTGTCAAATGCAGTGAGTACCTGGATCGGGTATAATGGCCCATGGTTGATTTGAACAGTAAAGCACTGTTTCCTGTCAACTTATATGCTTATAGCAATTTGATTTTGGAAGCTTGTGGTTTTAGTTTGGTTTCCAGTAGATTTCTGTTGCCACAATTTGTTCCACCAATTTTATAACCATATTAATCAACAAGTTGATACTACCTGCCAACTGGCAAGCAAAATTTAGATCAATTTTTGTTGTTTAAATATGGAACTAAACTTTAGGACAAAATTAGTTACAGAATTCAAATTTACATATGTTCTTGTAATAAAATCTTACAGGTTCTGTAAACACTGGCTAACCACGTATTGAATATTGTTGCTGATTTTTTTTTCAGTCTTCACCATGTCACGAATACATTTTTTTGTTTTGTTTTGTAGGTGCAAACAATACTTCTGCTATCATTGTGCTGCCCCAATGAAAAAAGATCGTCATTATTGTAAGAATTGTGGGCGCTAGTGAAAGGTCTTACCCAAACAGTTCAGACTCTGTACATAGTTACGGATAACATATTAAGTATTAAAATTTAGGAAATAAGTAGTTTGTCATCTCCTTGAAGTGGAAATGAGTACCATGTTTATGATCGTACTGAATTGGAAGAGTGGATGCACTGATCCTAGTTTCTGCACCTTTTTTTCATGTTCTTTTTGTTGATCAATTTGGTAGCTCGCTTTCATGAAATATTCACATTGTGCAGCTATTTTAACTCTATAGCTACCATATCATATCAAAGCAAGAAAGCATATTGCCTGTGATTATGTAAAGCGAAACTGAAACGTATCCTCATTGAACTGGCTTCTTCCATCTACAAAGCTGTCACGCCTTCTTTTTTTGGCCTGGCAGTCTGGTAGATTATGGGCAGATTAGCAGTGTTGCATACTTGCATTGGGTGATGTTACATGACTGTTTTAAAATAATATATTTATAATAGAATTACATAAATAAATATCTATTTAATAAAATTATAAAAATAGGCTTCTGTCGCTGTTTCAACTAGATTCTTCAATCTACAAACCTGTTGTTCATGATACACCATCTCTGCCGCCGACCAATCGATCCCTTCAGCCTATCAATCTTTGTGGTCCATATCTGCTCCTCTCAGGTAGCATGGCCGGTGAAATGGCCAATCACATTATAACCGTACGGCTTTATACTCCAGGTTAGCTTTGCATTGTTTGGTTGGCAATAGAGATGCAGTTACCAATCCAACTAGCAATAGGGGCATGTTGCTATTTGAAATGGTGACACAAGCTTATTTTTATAATTTTATTAAATGAACATTTATTTCTGTAATTCTATTTAAAAATATATTATTGAAAAAAATCGATGTTATATTGTGCATTGAAGTTCATGAGAATGGACGATGTGCAAATTGCAATGATGCAAATTGTATAGGGAGGATTTGATGATTTACTATTAGAAGATAGATATATTTGAGAATTTATCACTCGATGTTTCACTGACATGTGATTCTAAGAAACACGAAACACATGTCGGTGAAACATCAAAGGGTAAATCCTAAAATACATCTATTTATAATGGTAAATCCTTAATAATTCTATTATACATTGCTCAGCCGCTGGCTTGACTTTGTCTTAAAATTCATGCTTTTGGCTGAGAAATTCGCTACGTTTCATTTTGCTCTTTGTCACGCATCTATGTTCATGTTCATGTTGCTTCTCTTAACTTCAATACGATAGCCTGAGTTTTTTATCAGTATTTTTTTCCAGAGGTGCCGTTGTACTATAGAGAAAGATGTTTGGACCGGCTTTAGCTGTAGCTTTTCCCTTTGACAAGCCATAAGCCGTCCCAAACACCTGACTTCTCGATATAGCTTTTAGAGAAGCCAAAAACCTCTCATAACTCGGAGAAGCCAAAACCCACCGAGGGCCAGCTTCGGTGACTTTTACAGGTTTGAATTAAGTATTCGCCTTTGAAAGTTCAACTTATTTACCCACCTCATACCAGGTATAAAAGCTCAATCCACACATCTCCCCGCCCATTTGATTCCCCACTCCACCCATGCCTCTCTCTCCGCCACCCACTGCCCACCTCTCGACGTCGCCTGCCTGCCTCCACCGGCCTCCCTTGGCACCGCTACCCTGGCCTACGCCTCTTCCCGATGCACTGCCGCCTGTGTAGATCTAGTTTTTTTTTTTCATTTTCCTAACCAGGGAAATTTGATTATTGTTTGGAATAAAATTTGTGTAGATCCCAAAGGAATGGATATGCGAAAGTTCAAAGCAATGATCCCATATATGTAACGTTAATTGCCGTCAATTGTCGTTAGTTGTTGTAAGTTGTTGTTAATAATTGTTAGTTATTGTTAATTGCCGTCATTTGTCTCAGGGGCATTTCAGATATTTTCAACTTAGAACAGCCAGCCAGCCAATGCAAAAGGCAACCTGCCAAACACTAAACGTCTTCAGCTTAGCCGTTCAGCCATTCAACCCTTTAGCTATATAGCTAGCCGAAAACTACTTTCTAGAAAAGTTACAGCTATATATGCTAAACAGGCCCAAAAACTAACGAACGTTATAGAGTTCACTCACAATCTAACGAGATAGCATCTCACCGGTTGGATCACCACCTCTCTTTCCTTCCTTTCTTCTTCATCTCCCATGTGCTGCTTCCTTTCTTCTTCATCTCCCATGTGCTGCTTCCTTTCTCTCTCATCCGACTCCTTCTCCTTCCCTTTGTTGCCGCATCACCACCTCCAATGCCTCCCCTTCTCTCACACCTACTCTCTCTCTACTCGTCTCTCTCCTACATATGCGCATCACCTTGTTTCCAACGCCTCAAATAACTGTAGCAGCTGTCGATCTCACCGTCATCAGCCGTATCCCTCATTGCAGCATATGGATGCCAATTTTACCCCCAATTGCTACTTGATGGCCTCCAGTGAGAAATCCCTAAATCCCTCGTCTTCTTCCATCTTTCTCTCCTCTACCATGGAAGAATTGAGCAGAGTTTCTCCTCTTTTGTGAGTGTATGTGCGGATGGATGAGAATGGCTGGTGGTGAAGGTGTGCATTGGTGACCCCTATTTATACTACTCCAAGATTGGTTCGCCTCGTTGTCGAGTGCCACCCGCACCCCATTTACTTTACAATCTCTTGCTTGAGTGGAAATCATTTTTCTCAACTAAGACCAATGACATACCTTGCCATGGCACAATAATTTTAACAACAGTGGCTACTTGTAACATCCCAATTTTTTGAGTTTCAAAACCTTTTAAGTAATTTAGTCCCTTAGAAAAATTAACCACATTTTATTTGAATTTAATCGAGCTTAAATTAGACTTTCAAATGTCAAAATAATTTAATGTGACTAATATGAATATAAATTAATTCTAAAACTATTTTATTTGAGTTCTTTGTACTTGAAAATATTTTCTAGAAATTTTCTGAGTTCATTTGCTATTTTTAATTTGCCATTTGGATTTTATGGTATTTCTAAATTAGAAAAGCTATTTGAAATCTCATGAAAATCTTTGAGCTCAAACCCTATTCCCCTTGGCCCATTTCTTCCTCAACCCAGTCCAACCACCGCCCAACCCACCTTCACCGCCACGCATCGCAACTGCATCTCGCGCCCAAGCTACAGCCACTACCGGGTGGGTCCCACCTATCAGGTCTGCCTGTCGTCCCCGACGCAGACTTCCTTCTCCGAGTCCAACACGCCTTCACCGCCGTGTTTCTTGAGGACACCTCATCGTCGCCTATTTAAGGGCACCCCGACCCTCGTTTTCTGCACCCCAAGCCTCACCGTCCTCGAAAACACTAGCCGCCAACTCGCGATCATTGCATAGCCGCTGGAATTGCACGAAGAAGAAAAGCCACCACTGAACTCTTCGTCGCCATCTTCCGCCGTGAAGGATCTAGACCCGCCATTATAAGTTAATAGAGTGTTTTGGTGATTAATGACAAATCTATTTGTGAGACTAACATTTTATTATTATATCTAGTGTGCAGTCTCATTTAGATATAAAGGTGAAATTCAACGAGATATGCATTAGACTTTATACTCTTATATATTGTTGCATTCCCCAGATCCAAAATATAGGTTGAACCCCACCATAACGATAACTTGAATATGTGCATATGTTCCTATTACACATTTGTGTATGCACACATTTAGGGGGAGTTCACTCTATATTTTGTGGTTTCATTAGCATTCATCCATATTTTATTTTCCACATATATTTGGATATCTACTTTGAAACATATCCTTTTTGAGTATATAAAACTTGTGTAGTTCTTGTATACTCATGTCTTGAGTATATAAAACTTGTGTAGTTCTTGTATACTCATAATGTGAGTATATATAAACTTGTGTAGTTCATATATACTCATGTTGTGTTACTCTCAATTATCTACATTTAATTTATGTGCAATTGAAGTGGTTATCATCAATTACCAAAGAGAGAAAGATTGAAGTATCTTGTCCCACCATTATGAGTTAATGGTATGGTGTGGTAATTAATGATAATCATATGGTGGAACTAACATTTTTCATGAGTTGGATGAATAGGTTATGTTCCAAGGTGTTGAAAACTTGGGATGGCATCATGAGTTGATCGTCATCAAGTGAAGGTGTTAGAAGAAGATGCATCATGTGTTGATGCATGTAAAGAGCTTGAAGAAATGAGAATCATCGTGTGTTGATGATGTTCAAGAAGTAGACCCATCATGTGTCGATGAAGGACTAGTGAAGGATGTATCATATGTTGATGCGTATCAAGAAGAGGAGATGATCTTGAGTTGATCATCAAGTCAAGAGAAGACCCATCATGTGTTGATGGAGGTCAAGTGAAAGAATGCATCATGTGTTGATGCATATCAAGACTCGGGTTGAAGAAATCATTATGTGTTGATGATGTTCAAGACAAGATCCCGAAGTGAAGAAAATCATCGTGTGTTGATGATTGTGAAAGTCAAGGACCCAAACTTGAAGTGAAGATGTGCATCATCAAGCTTTAAGAAGTTGATTAAGGCAAAGGTATGACTAGCTAGGGCTAAGGATTGTTCCTAGTCTTTTACCAGTCTTGGTGTTTGGTTGAAAGACCAGATTGTTAGTATATGTTACCGTACTATTAAGATGGGTCTTGACTAGTAGCATGAGTTAGTCATGTGTTGATAGCCATTGTGCTTGCTCTAGCCCATCTATGCATGGAGCAATTATTTGCGAATGTGTTTTGCAAATAGCCGAGGCTCATGCATTTAATTCTTATAGCATGGGACTATAATTTGCAAATGTGTTTTACAAATGGTTGAAGTCCATGCACCTTAGCCTTGTGGCATGATGCTATTATTTGTGAATGTGTTTTGCAAATAGTTGATGCTCATGCATGATTCTTGTGGTATGTGACTTGAGTTTGCAAATGTATTTTACAAATGGTTTGAGTCCATGTATCTTATTCCTTGTGGTATGATTCTAAAGTTGGCAAATGTGTTTTGTAACTTATTGGGGATCTTACCTGTGATCTTTGTTGGCATGTCTCATCAATTGGCAAATGTGTTTTGCAATTGAAACTATTGTGAAAGCCAGTGCTGTTTTTCTTAGGATAATCGGTAGTTCCGTCGTTATAACTGCGGAACTACTGCTGTGCGGTGAAAGCATCTAGGCCCCTAAAAATTGTATTTTGGTAATTAATGACATTATGTGAATATAGGACTAATATGTTTGTTGAAGTGATTACAAGGCATAGTCCCAAATGACAAAGTGAAACCAAGGAGCTGCATGTCAAAGAATGTTGAGAAGATGGAGTTGATCTCAAAGGCAAGGTACAAATAGACTAGGACCCCTTTGAATTTTACCGGTCTTTGGAGTATGGAGGAAGACCGGATTTCAGGATAAATGTCGTACTATTAAGGGGGAGCTTGTCTAGTAGCTTGAAAGCATCTCATTATGCCTTTGGATCAACTTAGGATCATGCATGTTCTTTTGGTCTGGTTTCAAAAGAAAAATCTTCTTCTCAGTACACAATCGGAAGTTCCGGCGTTGATACTGCGGAACTTCCGCTGTGCGGTTCTTCCGAAAACTTTGCGGTTTGATTTTTCCAGAGAGCATCCATTTTCGGGACTTAGCCGATTTCTCGAAGCGCGGAAGTTCCGCCATGATACGAGCGGAAGTTCCGATTATCGGTTGCTCCGAAAACTTTGCGGTTTGATTTTTCCAGAGCGTCGTTCCGGGACTTAGCCGATTTCGAAGCGGAAGTTCCGCAATGATACGAGCGGAAGTTCCGATTATCGGTTGCTCCGAAATATTTGCGGTCGGTTTTTTCCAGAGAGCACCCTTTTTGGGGACTTAGCCGTTTTCGCAAGTGCGGTAGTTCCGCTGTGGAATGAGCGGATCTTCCGATTATCGGAAGAACCGAAATCTAGTTGGCGGAAGTTCCGCACATAAATCCAACGGCTAGATCAGAGCATTTAATGCTCACCGTAATGACCGTTACGATGCACTCGATTGAAGAGCGGAAGTTCCGCACCTTACAGCGGAAGTTCGATTTCCACAATTTTGTCTGATTTTCTGCATAACGGTCATATTTGGTTGTGGGGGGTATAAATGCACCCCCACCAGCTCAAGGACGTGTTGTTGAGCATTCATTCAATTCATTTGAGCCTTGAGCACTCCTCTCACTCCTCATTTACTCTCTTTGCACACATTTGTGAGGTTGTGAGAAAAAACAAGAGCATTGCATTATTAGTTGATCCTTTGGCTCTTGATTGCCGTCAAGTGAAGGTCAAGGTCTATTCTCTTGGTGCTTGTCGGCACCTAGACGACTTGGCGGAGGTTGCGCGGTGATCTCTTCAAGAAGCTTGTGAAGAGACCCGTCGCCGGTTGTGATTGGTCGGTGTTCACCAACTCCGGAGAGGAGGAAGAACAACCAAGTGATTACGAGGGAAGGCTTAATTTGTGGAGCCGGCTTGAGTGAATCAAGCTTCCTCAACGTGGACTAGTGAAGATCGACAAATCTTCGATACCATGGGAAAAACCTCCTTGTCCTTGTGCGGTTAATTCTTGTCTTTACTTATTGCACTTAATTTTATAGCTCATAGCTTGTGATAAATATCTTTGATTAGTGTATCTTGCTAATTTGAGTAATTTGATCTAGAAATTTTAGAAACCTCCTATTCACCCCCCTCTAGTCGGTTATCCTTGATCCTACAAGTAGTATCAGAGCTTGGTCTCTCCAATTTTAGACTTAACCGTCTAGGAGAGAAAGGATGGCTAGCGAGGGAATGTCAATAGGCAAGGCTCCTCTATTTGATGGATCAAATTATGCTTATTGGAAAATTAGAATGTCAATTTATTTAAAGGCCATGAGCCCAAGCGTATGGAGAATTGTAAGTGATGGTTTCGTTATGGCACTTGATCCCACACACCCCACGGATCAAGACGAACGGAACTCTCACCTCAATGCTCAAGCGATGAACGCTCTCTTTGGAGCTTTAAACGCGGATGAGTTCAATCGAGTGAGCAACCTTGAAACTGCTCATGAGATATGGATTACGCTCTCTGAAATCCATGAGGGCACATCCACGGTTAAAGAAGCCAAATTGCATAGGCTTAGGATTAAATATGAGACATTTACAATGTTGCCTCAAGAGAGCATCACCGAGATGTACTCTAGACTCAACAACATTGTAAATGAGCTCAAGAGTCTTGGTACTAATTTGCTTGACATTGATGTTGTGCGCAAGATGCTTAGGGCTCTTCCCGACAAGTACGAAATGTTGGTTACATTGTTTCTCAACTCTCCCGAGTTGCCAAGGATGACACCAACCGGGCTTTTGGGAAATCTAATCACAAATGAGCTTTACAAGAAAGACAAAGAAGAGCTCATGGAGTCAACTTCTTCAAGGAAGAAAGTTACCGCTTTTAAGGCAAAAGCGGAATCAAGTGATGAAGAAGATGAGGATGAAGATTCCGAGGAGGAATTTGCTCTCCTTGTGAGGAGAATGAAGAAGTTCATGAGGAGACGCCCTCATCGAAGCTTCAATTTCGATAAGATTGCAAAAGGGCAATCATCTAATGAAAAGAAGCGCTATAGCAACATTCGTTGCTATGAGTGTGATGAGAAGGGTCACATTGCCACTCATTGCCCAACCAAGAAGGATGACAAGGGTAAGTCATCAAAGAAGAAAGAATTCAATGGGAAGAAGAAGCTTTTCAAGAAGCTCCACAAGGATGGCAAGAATGAAGCCCATATCGGAGAATGGGACTCCGACAAGGAGTATTCGGATTCCGACTCCGACTCCGATATTGAGGGGTCCTCCAAGAGGAGAGGACTTGTCGGTATTGCTATCAAGGAGGCTCCATCGCTATTTTCAACTCCCACTTGCCTTATGGCAAAAGGAGAAAAGGTAAAATCTCTTGATAATGAAGAACCCTCCTATGATGAGCTCATGGATATGCTTGAAGAATTAAATGAATATCTTGGAAAGGAAAAAGCTAAATTTAGAGTCTTAAAGAAAGAGCATTTGTCTTTAAAGAACTCTTATGATGAACTAAAAGAAGCTCATGATTTGCTTGTCCAAGATAAGTCTTACACTAGCATTGGTATTGCTTGCGATATTCAAGAAAAAATGCCTAGTGTAAACATTGCTAGAACTAGCATATCCACTTCTTGCGATGATTTGCTTGCTATGCCATGTAGCTCACGTGTTGATTCTAAAATTGAAAATGCTAAATCTTGTGATAAGCTATTTGTAGAGAATAGTGAGCTAAAGGAGCAAGTCACCAAGCTAAGTAAGAGGTTGGAAAGATGTTTCAAGGGCAAATCTACTCTTGACAAGCTTTTGAGTGAGCAAAGGTGCTCATTCAATAAGGAAGGACTTGGGTATGTGCCCAAGAAAGGTAAGAAACCGGTAAACAAGCCCGTGAGGTTTGTTAATCAAAATGGCAAGTTTTGCCAAAAATGCCGGGAAATAGGACATGTACAACAAAATTGTCCTATTGGTAAGGTTTCATCGATTGGCTTGTTTGACTCTTGCTATATGCTCAAAAAGGCCAAAGATGGGAAAGTGATTGCTAGATTTGTTGGCACCTCAATTTTAGGTGTTAAGAAGAATGCTATTTGGGTGCCCAAATCTTTGATAACTAACCTCCAAGGACCCAAACAAATATGGGTACCTAAAAGAACTTGATTTCTTTTGTAGGTGAACTACAAGACCGGTGGAAGGCATTGGGTGCTCGATAGTGGATGCACTCAACACATTACCGGAGACCGAAAAATGTTCACCTCATTTGAGAATGGGAGCGGAAATGAAAAGATCACATTTGGTGACAATAGCAAAGGAAAGGTAATTGGCTTAGGTAAAATTGCTATCTCAAATGACCTTTCCATTTCAAATGTATCTTTAGTGGAAACATTAAATTTCAATTTGCTATCCGTTGCTCAATTATGTGATCTTGGATTAACTTGCTCTTTCTCTACAAAGGAAGTTACTATTTTTAAAGAAAAGGAAAATGAAATGATTTTTAAAGGTTTTAGATTTGGCAATCTTTATTTGGTTGATTTCTCCTCAAATGAATCTTGTTTGAAAACTTGTTTGATTGCAAAAACTTCAATGGGTTGGTTATGGCATAGAAGATTAGGTCATGTAGGAATGATTCAACTTAAAAAACTTTTTAAACATGACTTAGTGGTTGGCTTGAAGGATGTGAAGTTTGAGAAAAATAGACTGTGTAGCGCTTACCAAGCCGGAAAGCAAGTTGCTAACTCTCATCCTTCCAAAAGTACCATGTCAACCTCTAGGCCATTGGAGCTCTTACATATGGATTTGTTCGGGCCAACAACCTATAAGAGCATTGGGGGCAATAGCTATTGTTTAGTCGTTGTAGATGATTACTCTAGATATACATGGATATTCTTCTTATATGACAAAGGTGAAGCCTCCAAGAATTTTAAAAGTTTTGCAAAAAGGGCTCAAAATGAATTTGATTTCAAAATAAAGAAAATCCAGTAGTGATAATGGTTCCAGTTCAAAACACTAATATTGAAGATTATTGTGATGAACTTGGAATAAAGCATGAGCTTTCCACTACCTACACTCGGAGCAAAATGGAGTTGTAGAGAGGAAAATCGTACATTAATAGAAATGGCTAGGACAATGCTTGATGAGTATAATACTTAGATCGCTTTTGGTGGAAGCCATTAATACCGCTTGTCATGCCATAAACCGTCTTTATTTGCATAGGCTTTTGAAAAAGACTTCCTATGAACTCCTTATTGGAAGAAAACCGAACATCTCTTACTTTAGAGTATTTGGTTGCAAATGCTATATCTTAAGAAAGGGTGTTCGACTTTCTAAATTTGCAAGTCGGTGTGATGTTGGTTTTCTAATAGGTTATTCTTCAAATAGCAAAGCATATCGTGTCTTTAACAAAACTAGTGGTATTGTTGAAGAAAGACACGATGTACAATTTGATGAAACTAACGGCTCTCAAGAAGAGCAAGAAGATTTTGATGATGTAGGTAATGGAGCTCTTATGGAAGCAATGAAGAATATGCAAATTGGGGACATTAAGCCTAAAGAAGATCAAAATGAACCATCATCGTCCACGAAAGTCGAGCCGCCTACCTCTTCCGTGACAAATGAAATTAATCATAATGAAGAAGATGTCAAGGAAGATGATCAATCATTGAATCTACCTCAAAAAATCCACAACGCTATAGCTAAAGACCATCCAATAGATCAAATATTGGGTGAAGTAAGCAAAGGTGTCCAAACTCGCTCTCGTATTGCTTCTTTTTGTGAACATTACTCTTTTGTTTCCTCTCTTGAACCAAAGCGCATAGATGAAGCACTAGAAGATCCGGATTGGGTGAATGCTATGCATGAGGAGCTAAATAACTTCGCCCGGAATGATGTTTGGACAATGGTGGAAAGACCCAAGGAGCATAATATCATTGGCACAAAATGGGTCTTTCGAAATAAACAAGATGAAAATGGAGTTGTGGTAAGAAACAAGGCAAGGTTAGTTGCTCAAGGATATACTCAAGTTGAGGGTTTAGATTATGATGAAACATTTGCACCCGTAGCAAGACTTGAGTCTATTTGTATTTTACTTGCTTTTGCATCATGCTTTGATATTAAATTATTTCAAATGGATGTTAAAAGTGCTTTCTTAAATGGCAAAATATCTGAACTTGTTTTTGTTGAACAACCTCCGGGTTTTGAAGATCCCAAAAATCCAAATCATGTGTATAAACTCTCAAAGGCGCTATATGACTTAAAGCAAGCTCCTAGAACATGGTATGAGCGCCTTCGAGATTTTCTACTCTCTAAGGGATTCAAAATCGGAAAGGTTGATACAACTTTGTTTACTAAAATTATTGATGGTGATTTCTTTGTTTGTCAAATTTATGTTGATGATATAATTTTTGGTTCCACTAATCAAGATTTTTGCAAAGAATTTGGTGATATGATGTCTAGGGAGTTTGAGATGTCAATGATAGGAGAACTCAGTTTCTTCCTTGGACTTCAAATCAAACAACTCAATGATGGGATCTTCATAAGTCAATCCAAGTATGTGAAGGATTTACTCAAAAGATTTGGCATGGATGACGCAAAGCCCATCAAGACTCCCATGGCTACAAATGGACACCTTGATCTAAACGAAGGAGGTAAATCTGTTGATTTAAAGCTTTATAGGTCTATGATTGGTAGCTTGCTTTATCTTACCGCATCTAGGCCTGATATTATGTTTAGCGTTTGCATGTGTGCACGTTTTCAATCGGCTCCAAAAGAATGTCATTTAATGGCTGTCAAAAGAATATTAAGATATTTAAAGCATTCCTCAAGTATTGGCCTTTGGTATCCAAAAGGTGCTAAATTTGATTTGATTGGATATTCGGATTCGGATTATGCGGGTTGTAAAGTGGATAGAAAGAGCACCTCAGGGAGTTGTCAATTCTTAGGTAGATCCTTAGTGTCATGGTCTTCTAAGAAACAAAACTCTGTTGCCCTTTCCACCTTGAAGCAGAATATGTTTCTGCAGTAGTTGTTGTGCACAATTGCTTTGGATGAGGCAAACATTGATGGACTATGGAATAACGTTTGATAAAATGCCTCTTTGTGTGATAATGATAGTGCAAGAAAATAGCCAACAACCCCGTCCAACATTCACGAACCAAGCATATAGATATCCGCCATCATTTCCTTAGAGATCATGTGTGCAAGGGAGATATTGAAATTAGCCACATTTGCACTGAAAATCAATTAGCAGATATCTTTACCAAACCTTTAGATGAAGGCCGTTTTTGCCTATTGAGGAATGAGTTAAATGTCATTGACTATTCAAATATCGCTTGAACTCTTGTCACATGCACTTCGGGTCTTAGTTGCATTTTTGTCCATTTTAAGATGCCTTTTCTCAATTTTTCGCTCCAAATGTGATATATTAGTAAAAATTACTTTCTTATATAGACATTAGTCTTTTCATTGCATAATAATCCTGAATGATACTTGGTTGAGTGCAAAAACTAAGGATTATTTGCAAAATCTTCAAATTCAACTCCCTCTTCCTGAAGTGTCAGGATAATCGGAACTTCTAGCCTTCCAGGCGCGGAACTTCCGTTTTCCGGAACGTCCGCTGTTGAGTTGCGGAGCTTCCGTTTCCCAGCTCTCTTCCAGAAACGTCAGAATAATCGGAGCTTCCGGTCTCCCAGGCGCGGAACTTCCGATGTCCGGAACTTCCGCTTTTGAAGTGCGGAACTTCCGTTTTCCGGTAGCTGAGAGGTTTTAATGCCCTGCGGTTCCTCCGCATTTCTCTCTCCCTTAAGCCGCCGTGCTTCCTCTCTCTCGAAGGCTCCTCCCCTCTTCCAAAAACTCCACCGAATACTTCAATCCTTCTTCGGTTTTTCTTCAATCTCGACCGATCTCTTGCATCCCCAGGGTTCAATCACTCCCTTCCTCAAGGTATTTCCATTCCTCTTTTGGATTTATGCCTCTTATGAACCCTAGGCTTGAGATTTTTGGGAAAATGAAAATGTAGTTGAAATCTGTGGTTGATTCTTGGGAAAATAGGTTTATTCAGTATTGTATGATGTATATGCATCGATTCCATGGACTCAATCCATCAAAATACTGAAAAGTCCGAAATTGTCATTGCCCTAGAATCGGCCCATGATAATCGGAACTTCCGCCGTTGAAAAGCGCGGAACTTCCTCTAGCGGTAGTTCCGGCGTTCAACTTGCGGAGCTTCCGATTATCCTGACAGAACCAGAGTTTTTCATTTTCTTTTGAATCATCCTTTGACACTCCATTCATTAGTGTTTTTGAAGATGCCTAGGACAAAGGATACTGTCCCGAAGCACTATTCAGATGCCGGCCCATCTTCTTCAAGAAATGAGGAAGAATTGAAAGCAATTGAGGATCAAAGAGAGTCCTCTGAACATTCAGAAACTGAAGCGAGTGCTTCAGGTGAAGGGTCTGAATCAGAATCTGATGAGGAGTTGGGAGAGCCTGAAGAGCTCGAGATTGATCTTAAGTCGCTATCAGCAGAGGATTACACTCTCCTTAGGCTTAAGAATCAGTATTCTCTCCCTGGAAATTGTGATGACCCTCGATTTCATACAAATTTTCAAAGGCAGGTATATGATCTTTTTTATGGACCAAACAAGCCCTTTGCTGATCACAAGTGCATCAATTGGTCTTATCTCAATGGGCTTGATAAGTATGAGGGTACTTATAGGCTCTTTCAGCGAGCTGGAATCCATAATTTTGTGGCAATAAAATGCAACTACAGTGATGAGATCATTTGACAATTTTATGCCACTGTGCACATTCCCTCTGACTTCTCTCAGCTCACTTGGATGACAGAGACAGTAAGATATTCTTGCACAAAGCGTTCTTTTGAAAATGCTCTGAATATCCAGTCAAGCGAATTTGAGCAAATCTATGATAGACCAGTTCTCCCTCTGTCAGCTTGGACTGAATTCTATGACACTACACAGAGATTTATCCTCGTAAGATAATGAGCCTTCTCCTATTCCTAGCTTGGTAAACCGGATCATTAATCATACCTTTTTACTAAAGAGCGGGAACTATGATGCAATTAGGGGACATGTGTGGAACATTTTGGATTGCATCATGCATGGAAGGAAATTTGATGTCATTGATGTCATCATAAGGGAGATAGCAGGCACAAAGAATGATCGAGTCAAACGGATAAACTTTGCACCATATATTATGGTCTTGATCATTCGTCAGACTGGTTATAATGGAGCCACACCTTCAGCCCATAAATTCTATAAGCCAAGAGAAGGTCCTCCAATTCCTGCCAATCTTCAGCGCCCTCCAGCAGAAGAACCTGAAGCTGAACCTGCTGCTGCTGCTGCTGCTCCTCCACAAGGTCAAGCCACCATGGAACAAATTTATGCTACCTTGTTAGAGATGAAGGCGTCTCAGGAGGCCTTCCAGACAGCGACCACTTCCAGACTGGATGCTTTTGAGGCGGCCACCACTTCCAGACTTGACGCCCACACTGCCAGTCTTGACGCGCTATCAGCCAGATTCGCAGAGCAGTTTCCTCCACCTGTTCGGTTTGGACGGCGTCGCCTTCGCTCTCCTCCTGGTGGTCCTCCTGGTGATCCTCCTGTTGCTCCTCCGGTTGATCCTCCACAAGACCCTCTTGCGGAGTGAACCCTTTTGGCCCTTGATGACAAAGGGGGAGAGGAGTGAGTTAGTGAGAGAGCTTGAGTTTAAAAAGGGAAACCTATCTATTATAATATTGTAATATATTGCTGTCATTTTGACTATGGTTTGTAATGACTTTGTTTGACAATTTGTTGCTTATGATGATATATCTTGTTATCTTATATTTTTGTTGTACTTGGATCTTTGATTAATGATGAATGACCATGTGATGTGAATGCTCTATCTTTATTGTCATTTGCTCTCTTCCAAGTAACAACGTTCTACAGAAACTCCGCCAAAATTTCCTGAAAATCCAAACATGTGCTTTACATTATCCTCTACTCAATATGCACATGTTAAGGGGGAGCTTTCTGTTTCAAACCAACTATCTCTCACATCTTTATTGTGTTGTCATCAATTACCAAAAAGGGGGAGATTGAAAGCATCTAGGCCCCTAAAAATTGTATTTTGGTAATTAATGACATTATGTGAATATGTGACTAATATGTTTGTTGAAGTGATTACAAGGCATAGTCCCAAATGACAAAGTGAAACCAAGGAGTTGCATGTCAAAGAATGTTGAGAAGATGGAGTTGATCTCAAAGGCAAGGTACAAATAGACTAGGACCCCTTTGAATTTTACCGGTCTTTGGAGTATGGAGGAAGACCAGATTTCAGGATAAATGTCGTACTATTAAGGGGGAGCTTGTCTAGTAGCTTGAAAGCATCTCATTATGCCTTTGGATCAACTTAGGATCATGCATGTTCTTTTGGTGCGGTTTCAAAGAAAAATCTTCTTCTCAAGATACACAATCGGAAGTTCGGCGTTGATATCATGGAACTTCACGTATGTTCTTCCGAAAACTTTGCGGTTTGATTTTTCCAGAGAGCATCCATTTTCGGGACTTAGCCGATTTCTCGAAGCGCGGAAGTTCCGCCATGATACGAGCGGAAGTTTCGATTATCGGTTGCTCCGAAAACTTTGCGGTTTGATTTTTCCAGAGAGCGTCCGTTTTCGGGACTTAGCCGATTTCTCGAAGCGCGGAAGTTCCGCAATGATACGAGCGGAAGTTCCGATTATCGATTGCTCTGAAATATTTGCGGTCGGTTTTTTCCAGAGAGCACCCTTTTTGGGGACTTAGCCGTTTTCGCAAGTGCGGTAGTTCCGTTGTGGAATGAGCGGATCTTCCGATTATCGGAAGAACCGAAATCTAGTTGGCGGAAGTTCGCACATAAATCCAACGGCTAGATCAGAGCATTTAATACTCACTGTAATGACCGTTACAGTGCACTCGATTGAAGAGCGGAAGTTCCGCACCTTACACGGTGGAAGTTCCGATTTCCCTGAATTTTGTCTGATTTTCTGCATAACGGTCATATTTGGTTGTGGGGGGTATAAATGCACCCCCACCTTCTCAAGGACGTGTTGTTGAGCATTCATTCAATTCATTTGAGCCTTGAGCACTCCTCTCACTCCTCATTTACTCTCTTTGCACACATTTGTGAGGTTGTGAGCAAAAACAAGAGCATTGCATTATTAGTTGATCCTTTGGCTCTTGATTGCCGTCAAGTGAAGGTTAAGGTCTATTCTCTTGGTGCTTGTCGGCACCTAGACGACTTGGCGGAGGTTGCGCGGTGATCTCTTCAAGAAGCTTGTGAAGAGACCCGTCGCCGGTTGTGATTGGTCGGTGTTCACCAACTCCGGAGAGGAGGAAGAACAACCAAGTGATTACGAGAGAAGGCTTAATTTGTGGAGCCGGCTTGAGTGAATCAAGCTTCCTCAACGTGGACTAGTGAAGATCGATAAATCTTCGATACCACGGGAAAAACCTCCTTGTCCTTGTGCGGTTAATTCTTGTCTTTACTTATTGCCCTTAATTTTGTAGCTCATAGCTTGTGATAAATATCTTTGATTAGTGTATCTTGCTAATTTGAGTAATTTGATCTAGAAATTTTAGAAACCTCCTATTCACCCCCCTCTAGTCGGTTATCCTTGATCCTACATGCGGTCGTACCGGCATGTTGAGAGCGGAACTACCACATGCCGATTGGTCCGAAAATCCGGCGGTATGTTTTTTCCAAAGAGACATCTCTTTGAGAATACTTTGCTCATCTGGAAGAGCGGTAGTACCGGTGTGTTAGGCGCGGAACTACCGCAGCTCGGTGCTTCCGAAAATGAGCGCAGTACGTTTTTTTCAGAAGGTACCATGTGTTGGACCTGAGTGGAAGCGGTAGTACCGCCCTTCAGAAACGGAACTACCGGAGTGCGGAACTACCGCGAGTTGAACGTCGGTAGTACCACGATTCACTTTTCAATGGCTAGTTTCTCGTCTGATATAGCCGTTACTGTGCTTGTCGTGTGGGTGCGGTAGTACCGGCCATAGAACGGTAGTAGTACCGCTTGTGCTGATTTTTTAGCATAATCCTCACCAACGGTTAGTTTTTGTGTGTGGGTTATAAATACCCACCTTGGCTGGTTGGAGGTAGTTGTTGCAAGTGTCATATTCATTCCTTGAGCTAAGAGCAAGCCTCTCATCTCTTTTGTGCATGTGTTGCACTTAGTGAGCTTGGAGAGCAAACCCTAAGTGCATGTGTTGCCTTAGGTAGTAGATTGTGTATCCACTTGAGCTTAGACACTTGATTAGTTCAAGTGAAAGTTGAGTCTTGTTACTCTTGGTGTTTGCCGACACCTAGACGGCGTGGAGGCGTCGTGACCGGTGATCTTCTCAAGAAGCTTGTGAGAAGGCCCGGCATGGTTGTGAGTGGTTTGGTGCTTACTATCTCCGGAGCGGAGGAAGAGCAACCCGAGTGGAGCGAGGTGTTGGCTTAATTCATGGAGTCGGTCCAATTTGTTTGGGCTTACCTCAACGTGGACTAGGGGAGACTGGCAAGTCTCTGATCACCACGGTAAAAACTCATTGTGTCCATTGTGGTTTGATCTTGTGCTTTACTTTGAACAATTTACATTACTTGCTTTAATTGCTTATATATCTTCGTATGATTGCTCTAATTCAATTGTATTCTTATTGTTGGTGCACTTAGTGAAGCCTAGTTGATTTAGGTTTTAATTGTGCAAAACCAAATTGTTATTAGCTTCCGCATTATTAATTGGTTTTAGCCAAAGAGTTTTTAAAACCGCCTATTCACCCCCCTCTAGTCGGTCTCCTCGATCTTACACGCTGCCGTTGGTGAGCACCAGGCCTCATTGTCACAATCGCCAGCAACGCAAGGGCCTGATCTACACCGCCGTCACCCTAACATCACCGGAACACCACCCTAGCTTCAACACCGTCAAGCCCGCGCTGTCTTCGCCGCTTCGACCTCGCCACTGGCAACTATAGTCCACCGCTGGCTGCTGCAAGTACCCTGTTCAGATCACCGCCGCCGTAGCTATCCGTCGCACCCCCTCTGTGTTCGCCGTCGTGGCCTCAAACACCAATGACCCTCAGTCCCGGAGTGACGCGGCCGTCGTCCAGGTGCTGCCCACAAGGCTGTCCACCTTAGCTCCATCACCCTCGTGTCGCCCCGTTCACATCACGTGGTAGCCCACGTGGCAAACCTGTACCCTAACCCTAAACCTAACCCTAGGTGGCCTAGTCTATCATAAGCCGTGTCCGTGACATGTTGACCCCACCTGTCAGATCCACTGTGCCGTAAACCCATGAGCAATAGACCAGTAGACTCGGTCCATAGACTGAGGTCCCACATGTCAGCTTCTATTTCTTATTTTTTGAAATTTCTTTTAATTATGAAATCATTACTGACGTCATGCTGATATAATATTTTGGGATTTCCTGTAGAAAGAAAATTCAAAATAGTAATTTCTTTCTCTTTTTCTTAGATTTAAATCTTTCAAGAGTCTCTTCTTCCTCACACGAACTTCGATTGAACCCATTCAAGTTTATAGATTCATCTAAATTCAAGCTCTACCTTCTTAAGATTTTTATTTAATTTTTATAGTTTATTTATTGTTGTGTTTTGTATTTATTTGGTTTTTCACTTTCGTTTGCGAATAGAAATTGATACTTCGGGAGCATTTGAGGAGGGATGAGTTGATCAAGCTCAAGACCAGTACCAATATTTGTTTCAAGACAGGTTGTACCTTCGACCATGTTGAACCTAGTTTTCTAAAATTACCTTGATTCAAATGATTGTATTTTACTTTAATTATTTATTTAAATATTTTGGGATTAGCTATTCACCCATTTGATTATATCCACTTTGCTTATTGTATTACCATGATATTTTGTCACCCTTGTTTGGTTAATTATTATTTGGTATTATCATAACACCGACATGGGTTTGATAGATACTAATAATCTGCTTAACCATGCCACGAGTTATTGATATCATTTTGAGTTGTAAATATAAACTTGACTAAGCGATTATGGAACTTGTGTAAAAACTGTGTGCTGTGTACTGTTACTCGTTGACGCTTGTTATGCACTTAACCAATAGGGTGGAAAAAGATTTAGACTGAGGCGAGTGGAAAGGATTTGTGATATGGTGGAGCTTAATGATTGGGAAATGATAAATTTTTACTTAGTTAGAATTTGGCAGTCTCACCTTGGTCAATTAAGGATTTAACTTTGTGCGCCATTGAACTGAGCCATAACTGTACGACCATATGTCTGGTATAGGACAAGCCTAACTTAGTAAGTTATGAATTGTCTACATTGACTACTCAAGTAGTAGGTTAGGTGCTCAGTGATGGGTGGAGGTGTGGACTACTCTGAAAGTCACATCTATGATCGGTTCGCCGCTTCCAGATCCAACGGTGTGTGTCGGACCAGCGAGTGAGGTTGGGGTTGAATGTATACACATCGGGAGAGGAAATTGTCGAGATGAAGTTTTGGAAAGGTTTTATTATGATTACTTAATCGCATACTTTCATACAACAAATCATAGCAGACATAATGAGTTAATTGTATCTTAAGGGTAAAGTGTACAAAAGGTAAAGAGTACAAACCTTTACAGAGTGTTAATTAATCTATTCGAATAGCCGCATCCGCGATCATGGAGATGCTCAGGGATTTTATACGAGGGTAAATTTTCATAAAACATTTTGGAAGAGACAACTGTGCGATTTAAACTCATATGGCTGTGTGAAAAGAATGGGTTAGGCTTCGTGTCTTTATGAAAATAACTGTTAAAATATTATTGTTTATTCGTTTTAAATTTCGTTTTCAATATATTACTTGTATTCAATTACAAATGTTTCTTTTTTTTGCAAAATGACCACCATTTTCTTTGGAATAAGCCATCATCTATAATTGCATTCTATGGTACAACTTGTTGAGTACCCGGAGTACTCATTTTTGCTGCAATCATTCAACTGTAGTGGAGGAGTTTTTGTCTTCTTTTGAGGAGTTTTTCGAGGATGCTGATTGTTAGGTCTTGATCCCAGTCGGTTGTTTATGGCACGTCGAGGGGTTTTCACTGGAGTTGCTTTCGTTCTGCTGTCGTTTCTTTATTTAGTGTCAGCACTGCATGGCTTAATAAATGTAAACTCGACCATAAGGTCACAACTGTTATTTATTAATCAAATTAGTCGTTTATTCTTATATTCGTCTTGTGTGGAATGATATTCATTTATGTTGATATTGTTTGCACTAGCATGATCCTGGACTAGTTCATTATGCACAGAGGGTCCAAATTTGCATATTTGGGTCCCAACACTACACACCACAATTCCATATCTCATTAAGTCAAATTAACATTATCGAACAAGTGACATGAGCCCATCGTACAACTAAGCATGACTAAGTATCTCTACGATACCCATATTGGTAACACAAATATGTTCAACTAATAATGACCATCCTATAGTGACAAATGATTCATGGTATTCAAATGATAAACGGTTGCATAATGACAAATAGGTGATTAACAATTCTGAAAAGCAGTTGATACAAAGATAGCATGCAATTTGATATAAAATAATATAATTTTGAAATCATAGTTTCAATATGACCAAAGGACTATGACTTTCCTTGACTTTACTAAGTTACCACATTTGGATCTTCAAAACTTGCTTTTGTTCATGCACCTTGAAACAGATCGTCTAAACAAGAGAGCAAACAATAGGTAAGCACAAATAAATAAAAAACAAATAAAATACAAAAATAGCAAAACCAACTCTAAAAGACTGAATCAGAGTTCGAACAAAGGAGAACAAACTCTTAGAAGATTTACCGGGATAGGAAAAAGAGATAGAAGAAAGAATATTCCAGAAAGTTTTAAGAGTTACAAAGCAATTTACTAAAAAAAAATTTGTGCCTTTGCCCCTTCGGTCTAAAAAACATGAGCACTTCATAGTTGAACAGTAGGTACGTACAAGGTATTTGTATACAATTCGTCCAGGCACCAACAAGCAAATATATAGGCCTCTTCGTAATGCAGGAGTTTTGTTGGACCTTTGCTTGACGGGAAGAACTTGTCCGCCATTTTTGTCTCTGTTCACTCATCCATTGTACTATGCTGATACATTCCTAGACAGAGCTTTTTATTATTATTTAATTATCTTTTAAAAAATATTTTAAAGATAATCTCTTCCTAACATTAATTTCAACCCTTTTGACGACGTTGTCACGCTATTTGACAGACGCCCAAAAATGGACACGTGTTAGCTCGGATGGCGTGGTGTGGTGACAAAATACGTTGTCACGCTTTAAAATATATATATTTTAAAAGGAATAAGTCCATTCTCGCCCCCAACTATACCCGATGATTAATTTTGGCGTACGGGCAAACTTTACGGCAAAGTGTCCCTCGATGCGTCTGACGGCGGTTTGGGCCGACGTGGCATCCGCCACTCAAGACTTAGCCCAAAAATGGACACGTGTTAGCTCGGATGCGAGCTCGGGTAAGTAATCTTCACCAAATTGCTGTTATTTTGGTTTGTGAAGGCTCGCTTATTTGTGAATCTTAATTGAAGAATTTGGAGGTCGCAAGTTTTGGGCATGGTACGATGATGAACCAACCCCTTCTTGAGGCAGTAGTATTGGACTTGCGCGACATCGTTAGGGCGTTGAGGAAGGAGAACCGTGAGCTTAGGGCGTTAAGGAACGAACAATGAACAAGATTTGAGTGTGGCGAGTCGTGCATGGAGAACGTGATGTAGCAGTTGTTGGACTCATTGGTAGGGTAGCACAATTTGGAGAAAGAGAGAGACTTTTTTGTCTTGCTTGTTGTTTTGCAATGATGGTAGTTAGAGTTCGATTAGGGAATGTAATTGAACTCGTGCCGCAATCTATTATGTAATGGAACCTGTGTTGCTCTGAGAATTGTCCAGTTCAGCTGATGCTCTGTAATGATGGTTTGATGAATTGTCCAGGCATTGTCCAGATTAACTTGTTTGCAATGATGGTTTGATGAATTGTCCAGGCATTGTCCAGATTAACTTGTTTGCAATGATGGTTTGATATTGTCGTCGATGCTCGTAATATCGATGCTTGTCAACAAGGTACCATGATTGAACCTAACGAGATAAGCTATGCGGAATCGATGCTCTCTAATCTTTGGATGAAATGTAAACCTGGATGAAATGATACTAGGGGGACAGGTGATTGAAACAAGTTCGATGCTCTTTAACTGTCCAGGCATTGTCCTAACAGAACCAGGAATGCATTGTAAGATGTTCAATCCATGTAAACATCAACGAACTCAAATCATTGTCGAGCATTGTCTTAATAGAACTGTGAATGCATTGCCCCAACAGTAACTCGGAATGCATTGTTCAATCTTGTGCTTAATGTGATTGGAGTCTTAAGAAGGATTGCAAGATTCTTGTGTCACCGACTCTTTTTTTCTAATTAGGCTTCGCACTGATTATGCTGAGAATGATCTAGGGCCTAAAGACATTAGCTGCTTGAACAAAGTGGTGAAATTCCAACGGACAACATGGTTACTGAGAGTTTCTCATGTCATCTTTCATAGTTCGATGGCTTGATCTCAAATCACGTTCCATTTCCATTAATAAACATGATTATCACCCACAAGGCACAAGTTGAAAATATTACATAACACTAAGTGGTGTCAGAATCGCTATCGGACCACAAGGCACAAGTTGAAAAGATTACATAACACTAATAAAGATAGCTGCCACCCACAAGGCACAAGTTCAAAAGATTACATAACACTAACAAAGATAAGCTGCTCGCAAATCCATTAGAACATCACTCATTAGTTGGGATACCCAAAAGCTTTGCAAGCTTTGAACTATAACTTTGCTTCTTCTTGGTTGGACTCGGCTTCTTCCTATTTTGAAAGGTGGTTCTTGAGGCGTAACCCGGACTTTACGAGGCGAACCGAAGTTACCGGATGTTCACACTTGATTTTGCACTCGCAGACGCCACACTTGCCTCCAAGTTCATAGTGCGGAACCACCATGTTGTGTAGTGACTTTAGCAAAGAGTGAGGTTTTGATGATCCTCGATCGGCATACCAGTATGTGAGAACCACCATGTTGAGTTAGAGGTTTGTAGTTTGCAAGTGCAAAGAATATAAATGAAGATATGGAAATTTTGGAATGCACCTACATTACTCAAAAATTGTGCACAGTCTGTCTGTGTAGTACAATACTCCTACCCAGTGCAACTCTTTTTGGATGGAGGTGGTGTGTTCACCATTTGAATTAGACTGGTCTTTCTCTTGGTCATGCTAAAACACTCTGTTGTGGTGGAGGAATCACAACTGCAATGTGAAAGGTGCTTAAACTATGTGTACGAGAACAGGACCAGTTGGTGTAGAATTGCCAACACTTGCACAATGACCTTGTTGATCTGGTGGGCTCGATGTTTGCTCGATTGGCCATGTCTCCTCTCACAGCTAGACTGTTATGGCCAATTCCTTTGCAAAGCTCGCACCTAATGATTGTGCCAATCTTGGACAGTCTTATTCCTTTAGGCTTCTCATCTTGCTCTCTCTTCCTATCTTTCTTTGGCCTCCTGCATTTTCTCCATTTTGGGTTGCCTTGGTCTTGGTCTCTCCGATGTGGGCCAACAAGTCATGCCTCAACAGGTTGCAAGCGGTGCTCATAAGTCTTGTTGTACTGCAATGGAGTAACATGGTGCTATGTAGTCATCAAGGGGCTTGCTCCTCCAATTGATGCATGCAATGGCATGTGGGCAAGGCAAACAGACGATTGCCCGCATGAACAAGTTCTACTATCCAAGTTCACTTTGAGAACCTATGATCTCTATGTGTGACCTCAAAACCATTCGACCATTGTACACTGACATGATGAAAACCGGCTCATTGATGTAGACCTTCATTTTCTTGAATATTGGGGCATGTCACACTGCCCACTTCTACGCCTTGCTTTTGTTGGTATGGATTCTAACCATCACTTTCCTCCTTATCCACTCAAACATGCGATGATAGGAGGTACCTTGACTCAACTATGGCATGATTGAATGATTCACACATGTTGTTGTCCACAGATTCACGGCATGATCCCAACTTGAACCATGCCTGCTCCAATGTTGTGGATCTGTCCTCATGATTGCATTAGCACCTTCAGGGTATCCTTTGCAAGCCTTGCCCAATGGTAGTTGAAAAGATTGACACATGGAGATTTGGCACACAACGAACTTCTTCGCCAAGCCTTGTTCTTGTAAGTCTTCTGAAGTTGGCATAGATGTGTCTTGCACACATCCTATGCTCGACCTTAGGTACCCAATCTTGAGCGACATTTAGTAGGCCCCGCAAGAAACAAGCGAGTTAAGTTAAATCGCATATGACAAATTGGATGAATAAACACTAATGTGACTTACTTTACATTGATCCGAGATGATTACCCATCCTTCGCCATCTCCAATTTCTATATCTTTGAAGAAAATCCCACAGAACCATCCCATGACTCATTAGTTTCCTTTTCTACCACGACCCATGCTATGGGGTACATCCGATTGTTTGCATCTCTTCCCATTGCACAAATTAGCTCCCCATTGGTTGGACCTTTGAAGAAACAACCATCTAAACCTATCACTTTCCTACACCCACTAAGAAACCTCTTTTGCAAGCATCCAAACAAATATACATTCTGTGAAAAGCGACAGGGCATCTGGATGCGGCTTAACCACTTGTGCTACTGGATTGCTCCTAAGAAGCTCCATTTGGTAGTCAAAGACCCTACCATACTCTCCCTTCTTGGAGTCTAATACCTTCTGCATTACAATGGACTTAGCTCTTTTGCACTTAGCTATGCTCACATCCGCATGCATTTGTTCTGTCATCGTTTGCTTCAAGTGCTCAAGCTTCAGGTTGGGTTTCCCATTATGGCACTCTCAAACTTTTGGCTATTCTCCGAAGTGACAAGTTTGTTGTCCCTTCTTGGGGGCATGTGTGCTCATCCTTGAAACTACTCACTATCCATCCTTACATCCTCATTGTTATTTGACAACAAGATAAACCAAGGACATTTGGCCCACTCACATTGAGCCCTAACCCTTTTGTTGTCATTCTTGCAAAATTAATAACATGTCTCCTCTCTACTCCATCGCCTAATGACTTGAATGAAGTCCCCTTGCGGCTAAAACCCATGCCCAAGCTAAAAGTAGGAGACTTGCTTTGGAGTCATACCTAGGGTACTTGGGTTTCCTCCTCGGGAGCTCACCATCACCGCCACCTTCCTCATAGCTGTCCTCTTCCTCACTCTCGGAAAAGTAAGAAGTGTCCTTGTCATCGTCTCCTCCTTGTCCCTTGACTCATCAATGGCCACCAAATGACCACCTTGTACCTCTTTCTGTAGTCACGCAAGTCTTGTAGTCGACCTTTGCCTTCCCTTCATATCGTGCAATGTATTGTAGAAATTCCGCTATGGGCAATATCCTTTGCAATATCGGTGGTGACACCTCAATCACCTCCACCTCCTTGGAAGCATCTAATTCCTCATCATCATCTGTGTGCATCCAAGCTTCACTCTCATCTTCCCAATCACCGTCTTCATCTCCTTTGTCACCAACACCATCACCATCTCGAGCCAACATCATCATCAACTCCCACCGCCTCAACAAATATATCCACAACACCCCATCGGTGATCTGATCGACCATGGTCCAGCGGTCCTCATCATTTGTTAGCGCCCTCAATCCAATCTTCAATGCTTTCCCAGGAAACCGCCAGTGCATGAGTACCAACTCCACATCCTCACAATGGTCCTTCAAATGGCCTTGGACCTCCCAGTAGCGACAACTTATCCCGATCTATGTAAGACATGCCGTCTCTTCCTCCGCAATAAAGCAATCTCTTCCCATCATCAAAGAAATCCCCATCGAAATGGAACCTAATGACTAGCTTGTCCAAATTATCCATTGCTAAATCGAGTAACCGCAAGAAATCACCACCGTGATATACCTACATGCAAAATAACACCAACCATTACTCTAAGAACAACACTAATCAAGTAGCTCCACAAACAACCGGAGTAATTGCGCGGATCTAGGATTGAAGAACTCACCTTTAGCCTGTCCTTGTTCACCGCCGCATCCTATCCGCTGGGATCCGGGATTTCTTAGAACCCTAAGTCGCCGCCGCCAAACCCTAGCCGCCGCCGAGAGGAGGCGAGCGCGAGTGAGCGAGAGGAGAGAGAGCGGACCGAGTGCGAGGCGACCGCATCGGGCATCGAGAGAGCATGAATTTTAAAATGAACTGAAAAAACTCCCCTGGAGGTTAGAGAACGCGTATACTAGAAAGCATTTTCTCCAAAGTAAAGAAAGAAAGAAAGAAAGAAAGAAGGAAGAACCAACGTAGCAAGCAAACTTGTTTGCAGTTGACTAGCTAATAGTACCCCTCGATAAGTTTGGAATAAAAACTCAAGACTATGGTATACAATTCATTATTTTATCAACCAATGATCCGAAAAAGCTTCAGCAACTCTCTTGATGAGTGGCAATTCTAAATCAACAAAGCCGAGCTTAAAACGCATCGAGGAAACATTGTTTAACTTTATATCGATCTAGACTCGCTGTTTCACTAGTAGGAATGATTGTTGGAGTTTGGTGAGGCCATCAATATCATCCATCGGTCATTGGATTGCTTCCTGGACTACGGAGCTTGCAGTTCAATGCCTCCGTGAAGGCAGCAATTAATCCTTTTAACTATTGATTGCATCTTCTTCAGCGTCCAAGCTTCTATTGCCGACGCACGTGCATGATGTTAGAATTGAAATGTCCATCATTTCTGAAATTTCAAAGAATGTATCGTTTAGTCTTATATTACCTAGTCAAGTGATGAAAGAGTAATTTATAAAGTGAAATCTTTGTCACCCCTTGAAACATTAACACATGACATGTGATGACATAAGGAGTATTATAGCTAAAGTCAAACAAACGCAGGTACGCACGCACGCGTGCGTATATTCGCGTGTCAATTACGTGACTTGTGAATATAGTCCACCATTCTTTTGCTAATCGTGCATTTCTCTCTCTCCTTTTAGACTGGTCAAACCAGTGTGATTGAAATAATGTGGTCGAAACACAGTGGTCGAAAAATACTGGTCAAATCCATAGACCAGTGTGGTTGAAACACTGTGGTCGAAATAAAATGGTCGAAACACACTAGTCGAAGTCATAGACTAGTGTGGTTGAAATAAAGTGGTCGACACACTGTAGTCGAAATAAAGTGGTCGAAACACAGTGGTCGAAAAACAATGGTCAGATCCATAGACTAGTGGGGTCGAAACTACTTTCCCGATAGTCACACTCGGGAGAGACATTCGCCGTGTGTTCGGATTTACACTCGGAAACAGTACAACACTCCGGAGAAATTTTGCGTAACACTCTCAACCACCCATAACGGAATACTTTACCGAGTATCGGCACTCGAGAAAGTTCAACATATGTCCCCTTTTTGGCTTGGCACATTGCTCGCCTAGATTTTCGCCATGTGTCTATCCTTTCATGACGGTTTTTTAAACATGTCTCGAGTGTGAACACTCGAGAAAGTTCCACATATGTCCCCTTTTTGGCTTGGCCTGTTGTCCGCCTAGATTTTCGCCATGTGTCTATCCTTTCCCGATGGCTTTTGAAAAGTGTCCCGAGTGCTATCCTTTTTTACGGCTCCGGAAAATGTTCCTGAGTGTTCTCACTCGCATTCGGGAATTATCGACATGTGACTATTTTTCCCGACGGATCTCTAAAATTACCCCGAGTGTTAACACTCGGGAATCCTGATTTTTTCCCGAGTGAATTTCAACGAAGGACGCTCAGGAATTAGTTTGTCAGCCATATAGGAAACATGCTTTCCCAGCAAATGCAACTCAATTTAGTACATACAATGCACATTTCATATGATGCATATTCCACCACAAGAAAAGGTATCACCAAGCCATAAATCATTACATATATAGATTTGACAACAACATTGACATAATGTTTGAGTTCACAATACAACATTCACATATATAGATCTGACATCCAAAGTGAGTGCTTGATACATTAATTGTGGAGGTGCATGAGTTAACCTTCAACGTGTTGCTCCTAGTGTTCAACTGCAAAGATGATGATTATAGATCGGCTTTCTAACTCACAAATGCACTCAAATAATGCACAACACAAAAATATAAATAGGTAATCGTGTTTAATGTACTAATGATGCCAGTGGCGTAGCTGACTCGGATCGGCCCAGCAGTGGGAAGTAGCGGCATACTTCTTCACTGTAAATAATCGCTTGATCATGAAAAATTCACATAAGATTTGACGCTAGGCCTCGGGCCGTTGCCCGGGAGGCCCGAGGCCTAGCTCCGCTCCTGAATGGTGCTGTTTCTTGGCTGCTTAATCGTCAAATCTGTTGACCAGATGGGATCTCCCAGGTGGGGCTTATGACTGGACCAGAAGAAACAGGAGGAACCGGTACACACACACATGGAGTCCTTTTGTGTGCCACACTTCTTCCTTATTTTTACATGTGTTTTGAGTCTTACTTTCTGTTAGTTTCTTGCGAAATTTCAACTAGGATCATGGCATGAGAGGATGGATTCTGCAACTTCGCAGACACCTCTGCAGCCCGCAGCCAAGAGGGGGCAGCGGTAGCAGCTGCTGCTGCATATGCAGACTGCGAGGCTGCAACACTGGAGGTGAAGCAGCAGGGCCTGCAGCTTGAGCTGTTCTTCAAGATGTCCCATGACATCTACAGCTACTGTGAAGGATAGCTGACTAACACTGACTAGCCCATTAACCATGGTTAATTAAATTAGTGCAGCTCAGTAGGTGATCTATAGTTAACTCTGGGATGTTATTGTCAATAAAGCAACCCTATTTGACTTCATATTTGACTCCTCTCGCTCTTTCCATGACATGATTCTATCATTCAAGCAGACATTTCTCAATTTTCAGTGATGGAAAAAGAAACTGGTACCACTCCAGAAATTAAGCATGTAAAGGAACCACAGGAAGTAACAATGGTGAAACTGAATTAACCGCAATAGTTCAAGCAGACAACACAACTATTTTTAAGAAGTATAAAACACTAGCTCAGAGACCACATAGCACATATGCTGGTATAAGTTTGGGCAGTAAGACTAGGCTAGCTAAAAGGGAAAATAGCTTTGGTATAAGTTTGGGCAGTAAGACAACAGCTAGTAAATTTATCTTTTATGTAGAGAGAGTAGCAATGACTCATATTTTTGAGTGACATACTAAACAGCTCAGTTGTGAGTGCACTCATTCGCATTATCTTCGAGTGTCCTCTCGACAATGGACTCATCCACATGATCTTAGTTTGGGTTGCTAACATGTGTACTATCTCTAGCGTCACCATTGAGAGCAATTGGATCTGCCATTGATCCCGCCATTGCCTTCATTTTCATAATCCGATGAAGGTAAAAAATGTAGTTGTTTAACCAACATCAACATACTGTCAACACATACATGCAGGAAAAAAATCATTTCTGGCTCATTTTCCACTAGAACATATGCATTAGCATACTTCTAGTTTTAGAATATGAAAGAACTATTATTGCTGGAGAATATCATATGAAGAGAACTAACTGGATTAGATAATGTAGGCAGTGGTGCCCCTGGTGTACAGCTATCAAGTCGAGAATGAAGAGTTTGCACACTATTTTGTACATTGCCATACATTAGCCAAGTACCAATATATTTTTTGCATGTTACTTTGTTATTGTACTGCCATGCTCCAACTAACCTAGATCATTTGCTCCAATCGCTGCCTTACCTCGATTTCCTCTTTTAGCTTTGCCTCAAGCTAAGAAACCTTGTCAGTTGATGGTCATAGTCGTCTTTGAGGGCGTACATCATCCGGTGATCCACTACTCGATGTTCGGACTTCTGAGAGGGTTGTTGGTGTGCAAATGTAGCCGACACCCATCAAGAAATGACCATGTTTCTTCCCCTTTCTAGCCTTGTACATAGCTTTCGCGTCAAGCCCGGTCCATGAATTTCCTTAGTAGCCTCAGTATATGACTCCTATTGGAGAAAATAATCAGGGAGCAAAAATCCAATAATCTGACATAGAAGTACTCATAGTGAAACAATTGTGTCTAAGAAACAGAAAACAGAAAACACATATTAATTGATTTGAGGAAATCTTACTAGGTTCTCTACTACGCGCTAGCTACACAATGTGTTGGAAATATGCCCTAGAGACAATCATAAAGATTATTATATTTCAATATGTTCATAACATTGGATAATATGTTATCTTGTTCCTAGAATAATATCAATAATATTTATTATCAAGTATGCGACTTGACTGTGAAACTCTATATTTCTGCGATGATTATTCTTAAACATTCCCTGGTCGGAAACATATGAGAACACATATGAATAGAATAACATATGTATTGGTTGATGACTATGTTTCACAGGTCATGGATATGGAGATATCAAACCAATAATATGGACACATGTTATAGAACATGGTGTTGGAAAAGACTCACCTTGAGACACTGTTGAGATTGTTATAATTCTATGTATCATTAGTTGGTCTCAAGCAATGATGATGTATAATCCTTAGACCTAAGATCAATATGATTTTCTACATATGTAGTAGCACTCTTAGAGGTTGCCAAACGCTACTCGTAACTAGGTAGTTATAAAGGTAGCTTTCGGGTATGCTATGAAATAAACGGAGGGATGTGACTAGTCGGATATGGGATTTGCCCCTTCTAACATAATATGAGAGATGTCTCTGGGCCCTTGTTGTGGCCGAATAAAGAAAGTGCATGGCCATACCACTAGTGGTCGAAGTGTCGACCACATGAAGTTATTCGACACTTGATCGAGAAAGTATTGAATAGTTCATGGATGATACAACATCTCACCTGGAGTTCAACCATACATCGTGAGGCAAAGGGAGAATACACGAGAAGGTCTTTCAGTTCGATCAAATACGGACTAGTCGTATGGAGATACGAGCTGGTCGTAAGCTGGTCGAACATGGTCACTAAGTGGTCGAAACCTGGTCGTAAGGAGTTACGAATTGGTTGAGACCAAATATGGACTTGTCGTATAGAGATACGAGCTGGTCGTTAGTGATATGGACCTAGTCGTATATCATATTGCATTAAGATTCGTCTGATATATTCTATGTGTGTTTGGGAATCGTTATGTGCTGCTAGGTACCGCTAACGACTAGTGGTCAGAAAAGAGTTTCCGAGTCACAACCGATTATACATGAACCTATAGGTTCGCACACTTAAAGGGCTAGGACTTGATTTGAATGGTGATCCGAATTTTTTTAGGCCATGAGTTCCTAATGGGCCTCAAGTACGAGACCCATCATGGATGCCTATATATAGAGGGGTGGTGGCATGGGGGTTATGATGATCTTTTGAAGAACTCCCGAAACCTTAACAACCACGCCTTCCTCATACCACGCTACCAGCGCTAGCACTCCAGCACGTGGTATCCGTGCCCCGTACGTGTGGATACCTTGAAGGTGTTATTGCTAGGCATCACTACTAGGACAATCCGCAACTCGTGACGATTACAAGACTCGAAGAAGAAGTTGCGAAGCATCAGCACTAGGACGATCCGTAACTCGTGACGATGACAAGACTCGGAGAAGAAGTTGTGAAGCATCAACACTAGAATGATCTGCAACTTGTGACGATCACAAGACTTGGAGAAGAAGTTGCGAAGCATCAGCACTAGGACGATCCGCAACTCGTGATTATGACAAGACTCGGAGAAGAAGATGTACGGCGAGTACGACTACGATTGCATCAACTCACTACATCGACTCTACTTCCGCTACGAGTCAGCGCGTCTAGTGGTAATCTCGTGATCTATTACTAGCGGAAGTTCCTTGATTGCACGATAAATTTTTGTTTTGTGCTATCATAGCCTTCCCGTGATCCTTCACAATGTGCTCTCTTGATCATCCCTCCTAGCCTCTACATATGCCTCTACATCAGAGACATGTCTCTGCTTCTTCTTTTCCCGCACCTAATAAAAAACCATGGAGGTAAAAAAATATATATCTGCCACCTACAACTAATATGAACATGCTGACCAACCAAGTGCTTCTTGTAACGAGCCATGGATGAGCTGTCTTGACGATGTGCTACCCCACCCATCAACAATCGTTATTCCCTAGTAGCATGAGAGGCCTCTAACCATTGTTCGTTGCACCACGTCTTTTGTGCAACTTCTGCCATGCATCTTTACACTTTTGTGCCCACCAAGGGATTGTCTAAATTACCGAAGTGTTAAATATGAATAAACTAGATTTTAATCATAATGAAGGACATCGTTTCTACAGCCGGTTACCTGCATGTACTCCTCCATAGTGAGATGTGTTTGGCAAGCCTCAGCCCTATAAATTTCCTGCCCAAGGACTTGTGTGCGGTAATAGATCACAGCTTGAATGCATGATCCATAGATCATTTGTGGGATTAGCTTCTTAACAGCATTACGCACCACCTTCCTAGAATCAGCTTCCTGTCCATCCGCCCATCCAAACCACCACTACAATCCGACATATATTGGAAACTATCTTAACCAGCACTACAATCCGGCATATATTGGAAACTGTTAGCCAACAAACAACCAATGTATTCACTAATGAGCAGGGAGAAAGAAAGATACAACTATATGTCTTGTACTATGATCTGAACCTGGAAAAGAAAGATACAAATATATGCTATTGAAAATAGAGTTCTGCTTACTATGGTTTTGGTTACTAGCTAGCTTATGCCATAATAGAGTTCTTCTTAGTAAGGAAATCTTATGGTTGATGATCTTCAACTTAGTGGCCTTAAGCAAAAGCTAGTTTCAAAATTTCAATTCATAGCTGGTTGGAATGGTGTTGACATAAGCACATCCTCTTTTTAATTATTTTATCTTTTGGAATTATAACAGAAGCACATCTTTTTATCTATTCATTTGAAATAAATAAACTAAACCGGGGAATTAGAGGCTAAAAGCAGCTTCGAATTAATGGGATCCAAATTTCAGAGAACATTTAGAGTGTTCGGTCAATATCCTGGACCAAGATAGCTAGCAATGTTGTTGTTAAGGAGATGGATGAGGACTTGATATGCTACTTCAATAGTGTGGATGTCATGCACACGAACCAAAAAAATCTCATGTCATGGCATTTTGTAGAAGTGCTTTTCAAGTTGTATCTAAACACCAATCCTCTTCTTTTCTAAAAACGCAACTTCAACAGTAAGGGCTTGATATGCTACTTCAATAGTGTGGATATCATGCACACTATTGAAAAAAAAATATCATGCCATGGCACATTAACAGTTATTCTGACTGAGTTAAAAAAAACCCTCTTCTTTTCTAAAAATGCATCTTGGGTATATGAGCTATAATACAATCTAGTACCAAAAGAAAGGCAGCATGTTTTCCAACACTTTTCCAACCATATCTGTTTACCATTGTAAGAATTTGTCACTCGTACTTTTTTATTTATATGGTTACTACAAATTAATGTGTATCCTCATGTTACAATCAGTCACTTGCACAAATGGGGTAACTAGCAGTCTATCCTATCAAGATTGTAGCAGTGAACTCACTAGCAACAGTAGCACAAATTAGATTACTTTATGAGCAGGGAGAGGTACTTTCCCAGAAACTTTCCTCCACCCGATGTAAACAATTAATAAATTTTATTTCTCCTTTATCAGCGGTATCTTCAGCGGTCTTATAGTGGTGCCATGTCCATGCAGACTCCCACCTTCCTCTATAAGTGACCAAGCCAGGGAAATGCCATCAAATAAACACGCCAGGGAACTCAGCCTCGTCTTCTTCTCAACATTGCCTGCACATTAATTTTTTTAGGTATGCAAGCTAGGCTAAATTAGTGAAAGTGCTAATAGTTACTTACATGTCTCCTACAGGAATGACGATAGTCTTGTCCTCCTCTCGGGTTGGTTGTGGCAGCAGGTTCACTGGTCCTTGCAATCAAAAATATTGTGTTGTAGTGCTGCCCTCCGCCTCAGGATACACACCCTCCTCACCCCCTTCCTCACTAGGATGGTACTCATCATCCACATGATCAGCACGAGAGGGCTGTGGGGTAGAGGAGCTTGATCTGGTAGAGGTTGACCCCAGGTTGCCTCCCCTGGTGTTGTGCCTGCCCCTCTGCCTCCTCTAGGGGCTGTACCTGTCCCTCTGCCTTGTTGACATGGGGCTGCCACTGTGGAATACAGACACCTGCCTCTGCTTGATGAGTATGCTACCCTCGTGATGCCCCTCATTGTTTAGTGTCCTGAAATGAAATTAAATATTAACAGATTTGCAGCTGGCATACCACTAAACTATAGTGTGTAAAGTACTATAGTCATAATGGGAACAAAGGTGAATGTGACCCTGCATTCTTTGATAAAAATATAAAAATACTTATACTGGAACAGGAACTGTCACCCTGAGCAGGATAGTCACCCTAAAACACAACAACCCAATTTGCAATCATCAAATTATGAAACATATTATGGCAATATACTTTCTCCCTGCGTCAGATCACAGTTCAACCTCATCTTTACCATTCAGGGGACTTAGGCCAGACAACACGAAACTGTACATGTTTGCGTAAACATTATGGAATTCATGTGGCTAAACAACTTGGCTTGAAACTGAAAATGTTACAAATCTATCATCTTGTATACATTATCAAAATCATAGGAAAGTTAATATCTCAACAGTCGACATAACAGATAAAACAACTAGCCATCAAACTGAAAATCTAAATAGTGACATATCACTGTACATGTAATACAATTAGGATTCTACGTAATGGTATATTCAAAAGAGGGTGAATCCCAAGCCGCAGCAAGTATCGAGGTGGTCAAAAGTGGAACTGAATCTTAAATAATTTGCATGAAATTAACTGTTACTAATTAATATAGCGTAATCAAGTAAGTGTCTAGAAAGTTGCACATTTCAAAAAAAAAAAAAAGAATACATACATCAAATAGATGGAAGACGTGCAATAAGATGATGCATAGAGGTAGTTGTCTACATGGGATCCTCTCCAGATGGGCCGTCTACAAAACCATCATCACTATCACATGGAGTTGACTCGACCCCATCCTCTTCGGTGCCATCAATGTCTAAGCGTGTAACATTCCAAATTTCACCGTTGTAAAAAATATATTATAAATTCAAATTGTTGGATTTCATTTGGAGTTTTTGCATTTACTTAAATTACAAATTCTAAAATTCAATTCCAAATTCCATAGTCTCAATTCAAATCTCAAATCAAATTCCAAAATCAAATCAATTCTTGGCCAATTTAGAATTAAAATTCTCATTTTGAATTCATCTCTCCTTAAATTCAAACCTTAGCCGAAATTCAAATTTCTATTTGAATTTTATCTGAAACGTAAATCTCATAATTTCATGTAAATTTTTATTATTAGACAAAAAAATATTTCCTTTCCCCTTTCCCCTTTTTCCTTTTTCTTTCTCTTCTTTCTTTTCCTCTGTTGCTTGTTCTGTTTTGGCCGACTGCTACTCTGGTCACCGGTGCCAGGCCACCTTGTGCCTGAGCACACTTGCGCACGTGCCTGCTCGCACCCATGCATGCCCGTGCATCCCAGCCAGTGCCTGTGTTTGGTGCCGCCCAAGCTGCACCTGCACCTGCGCGTGCCCGTGCCACGCTCCGGCCTTTGCCGCGCTGTGCGCGCCATGCGCCACGCCACATTCCCGAGCGTCGCCCATGTATTTTGGCCGCATCGTTCATGTCATCATGTCGTCTCCATCATATCACCATGATTTTTCTGTTTCCCATCCATTCAATAGTGTTGTCTCATGCAAATTACGAAACCGACACTTTGATGTCGTCGTCAATTGCTCGCGTTCCCGTCAATTCAACTTTTGCTCGTGCCTATAAATGGGAGCATCGTCACCGCTAGCAAATCTTTCCACTTCCCTCAAAGTCTCACTACCAACCGAGCTCCGACAACAACGAATTTCCCATTTTCCTAAACGTCGGCCATTTCACCCAATTTGTGTTCCCATCAATCCGGTGAGTTTCTTGATGTCCTAACCACGTTATGTTGTGTTCCCGAGCATGGTGATCATTTCCCCTCAATCAATTTCATCTTTCTTGCAGTATGTCGTTGGAATTTTATCGTTTTCCTCTTCTAGGCCGAAATCATCTCCATCGATCGATCTCCTCCTCTGGTGAGTTTTCAGTCGATTGGACTGTGTCACCACACGTTCCCAGTCATTTTCTACCTATCCCTAGCCTAATTTTCGTCTCTCCATCGCCGTGGAGCACCACCACCATCCCCGCCTCCATTGAGCCATCGGTCGCCGTCGCGCCACCACCTCGGCCCTTCCCCAGCCTACCCAAGCAGTCCAACATGTTCCCCAGGCCGCTGCACAACCCGTGTGCACTCAGACTCTGCTGCCACACCACCACATCACTAGTGCCATCCTGCCCCTGTGCGCTACCTCTGTCGCCGGAGCTGCCGCCGCCGCCTCCGTGCCACTCCGGTCGTGTCGCCACCACCCGAAGGGCCCTCACCCCACTGGAGCTCCATTTTGGTCATCACCATCTGTCTCCTCGCCGCCGACTATCGGCACCACCGCACGCTAGTGCCTCCGTCCCTTTCATTTGTCATGCTCTCATTCTTTCCTTCTTTTATATCTTTGTTTCTCTGGCCAATGGGTCCCATTAGTCATTGTGTTGCATATCCAGAAACAATGGATTTCAGAATATTCCCTCCTTTTAATTTTATCATTTCATGTGAAATGCAAATTTTCGGGTGTTGTTTTCCTTCATACGAACTCCGATTCCGTCGATTCTTGTTCTTAACTTCGTCTAAATTCAATATCTTCCGTCCAGTACTTATTTTATAATTTTATTTTGATTTATTGTATTTATCTTGTTTCATTTCGTGCGTATAGAATCTGATGTCACTGAAGCAAGTTTCGACCAACCGGACGCAGTAACCTCAACATTCGACGAAGGCAAGTCTCCTTTGACCATATTGTGCCTATATTTTCCAAAATATGTTTTAAGGTTCAAAATAAATGTGCATTGCTATTTACATAAAATTATAAGTTCAAATCCTAGGTTGTTAGTTATTCCTAACTTGATATTGTCGTTATTTGATGTTGATTATATATGATCCTTTGTCGCTCTAGTACATAAAATCCTTAGTAATGAATACATTGTTGCCACATAATGGAAATAAAATATTGTGGAATTTGATGAATACAATGAATGACATTTTTTATGGATTATATAGATTTTGATAAGAAATACAAAGTTTAACCTAGTGGAACCAATTATATCATGGAAATGTCTAAATATGAAGCACTGATTTGATTATCTGGGATCAAAAGGAGTGATTGGATTTAAACTAAATTTTAGTTGAATTATATTGATTATAGTAAGTGATTGTTGGAAAATTAGTATTGGGAAATTGATCCAATAAAGATGGCAATTAAAAGAATAAAAAGATGGATTTTCATAATAATTCATGATGATCATTTTGGTAAATTAGTTGAATCTTGTAGAATGCGTAAACTTTCTGGAATTTGTTGGATCATAGAAATATATCAATGTTGGATTATGCAATATATTATTGTTGGATTATTGGAATACATCATTGTTGGATCGTAGAAATGTATCATTGTTGGATTATGCAATATATCATTGTGGGATTATTGGAATATATCATTATCAGATTTCATCATTGTTGGATCATAGAAATATATCATTGTTTGATTATGCAATATATCATTGTTGGATTATTGGAATACATCATTTTCAGATTACATCATTGTTGGGTAATGGGAATATATCATTGTTAGATTATAGGAATATATCTTTCTTGGATTATTGGATTATATCACTGTTGGATTACAATAATATATTATTATGGGATTATGGAGATACATTATTGTTGGATTAAAAAATACATTATCGATTGATTAGTGTAAAATGGTAGAACTGCTTAGACAAGCTATATCGGACATGTTTATCCTATGGGTGGGAATTATTAATACCATTTTTGCAGACTAGTTTGAGAAATGTATGGCAATAGGTATTGCCGTTAGTTTTCAAAATAAAATAAAATGGTGAAAATTTGTTTAGACTTTGGTGGATGGTAAGTTCAGGCAGGTGCAGCTAGAGCACGAGAACTTGTATTGTGTTAAGTTTCGCCCAGGTCTTATTAAGGACCGACGCTTGTGACTATCCAAACTGAGCAATTCCGTACAACCACAATATCCTAAACGGAAGGATCAGAGCCAACAAATTTACCATTTTCTAGCATTACACCCATAGGCTGTAGTTGTTTGGTGTTCCTGTTTGGGATTGTGGAGATGATGGTAATTGACGTCCATGTCTGTCGGGGCTTACTCTAGGCAATGGTAACAGACGTCTCTGTCCGGGCAGGTTATCCCCATAACGGTGAGCTCCGGATCGATGGTAAATGACGTCCATAACTTGGGGTTAGGCTCATCGGGCGAGTTGGTGTTAGAGCGTGGTATTGTAAAGGTCTTGTGGTAATCGCTTAGTCACACGCCTAAGGAAGCGTGTTATGGCCAATATTATAAGTTGATTATCTCATGTGAGTCAAGCTGTACAATCTATGCAGAGTGTAAAACTATTCGAAGAGCCATGCCCACGGTCAAGGGCTGACAAGGTGCATTTTCACATGGTAGATTTTGATTTTAATTTCAAAAGAGTAATTTTGGGAACCCGGGAGCAGTTGAGATTCTCGTGTAGTTTTTCTAGCAGCTAGATCCAGTTGGGCAGCTAGAGCTCTATTTTTTGAATCTTGGTGGCTAGAGCCTTGATACTAGTGGTTGGTACTGTAACATTTAACATGCACCCTGGCTATTCGAAAGCCAAAATGTTACCTAAAAGATCTAACATACGACCATAATTCAGAAGTATTTTAAACAATAACTCATCTAAAGGCATTAAGGGATCAACATACAATAGAACAAATGCAAGAATAAAGACTAAATCCAAATGAGTATAATAAGGGGGTGATCATGGGCCACAAGCAGTACTTAAATAAACATATCATGGAGAAAAATATCAACCACTTCTAACTTTATTTATTACAGTTCATCAATTGACGAAAGGGAGACATAACCAAGACTTATTATAGAAAATGAAGTATGGTGAACTGAGTGATTAGTGTGTGTCTACTCCATCCCAATAGAGCCATCATCAACGATCACGTAAAATAAATAAACAAAGCAAGAATGAGTTCGAGACTCAACACGTACAGTAAATAATTGAGCCAGCCAACAGACGTTACAGAGTATGAACATAACACTGAATGTATAAATGAATGGATGAAATGTATGGATGTATTGAAAGGAATGGACTGCACACATGTCATACCGGTATAGCTAGTGACACACCCGTCGGTGTTCACTTAAGCCCGCATTTAACCAAATACGGGGATCCAAATCCCGTATGAAGAACGTTTCATACGGGTGTCCAACTCTACCCACATTGAAATGGTGGGTCTTACGTGTCCATACTGGAATTGATGGGTCTTTATAATCCACTCCCGTGGATGGAACATGACAAGAGGTGCATGTTATGAAATATGAATAATGAATGAGAATAACTCTAATCATGGCAATAACACATTTGAAAGGAATATAAACATGAAGTGTAATCATGGTTCATACAAATAACAGTAAAAATAGAACCACTCATCATTCATCTATAAAGAATTATAAGGTACTTGCCTTCCGCGTTGTGACGCGATAGGAGGTAACGAAGGTGCTCCTAAATTCGACGCCTCGCTGCCTACATAAGTATGTACTTGAAATAAGAACGACATGGTATAAAATGCTACCAGTAACGCTCTACAACACATTCCCGAACACCCTAGAGTTAACTAGTAGTATTAATATGAAAACGGGCGACTCAATCGTCAGAACGAGTCTGGACAGCAGCACGGAAAAATTCATATTTATTAATCTGGGACTCGGAACGAGGTGAGGCTAGATCATATGAAAACTTAACGAACCTATCTACAAAATTCTAGTTGACAAGATCACCTAATTCAGCCAAACTAAATTGCTAAACAGTGGATGAAAATACAAGATGGGTTCTGTCTAGATGAAAGGAACAACAGTAAAAATATATCATAACTTTTAATCTACAGCTCCGATTGGAGTGTTCTTTATCAATCTGGAAAGATTATAAAATTTTCTACAATAACCTAGTTGGGGTAAAAGCCGTGAATATGCCATTAACTTGTTCATATTTTAAAAGACAACTAGACAGTTCATTCTCGTTAGGCAGTCAGGACAGCGTGGAAAAATTATATCATAACTTTTGAACCGTAAATCAGAATCTTGTGATCTTGCCGGCTATGGAAAGCTGATAACATTGTCTACAAATCTCTAGGAGGTGGAAACCTCCAATTCGGCCTCTAAGGACCCGAAATAGGCCGCGCAACCTACTGGATAGAACTGAATGTCTACAGCAGCAATTCGATCCAATCAATCTAGTCGAATTAAGCAACATCAAACAGCGGAGAGAGCATTGTGTTACCCTTGTAGAACCTTAGGGAGACGCTGGTTGATCCCCAAGAAGAAGATCCCTCTCCTCCTCCTTTCTCCCCTCATCTCCCTCCACCTCTCCTTTGCGAAAACCGGCGGTAGGAGGAGCAGCACCACGGCAGGGAGGGGTGGCACCACAAGCAAGGAGCGGCGCCAGTGCAGCAGGGGCAGCGCCAAGGTGGGGAGGGTGGCGGCTTGGGGGGAGTGGGGGAGAGAGGGGTGAAGCTAGGGTTTAGGGGAGGGAAACCCCCCCTCAAGGCCGGCCCCTCTCGGGCTACGGCCCAAGCCCAGGTTGCTAAAAATACGCGGAACCCCGATGAAAAGGATTATTCTGGATTTTTGTTTCACTCCTCTCCCGAGACTCCTTCCGATAAGCCGATTCAATTTCGGGATATTACAGGTAGCTAGAACCTCCAGTAGTGATATAATTTGTTTAATTAATGAAACTACCTTTTGTAAATTGTGCTTTATGAAAACTGTTGAAACTTAAAATATTGCATATGCATTTTTCTCAACACTTGCGGAGTACTTTTTGTACTCATATGCTATACTCAAAATAAATCTCGAAGCCTTCAAAGTTGCCGAGGAGGATTACAACTTCTACGCGTGTGGCTACCACGAAGGACACCGGAATACTAGGTTGTGAGCCCCCGTCGATTGCTTGTGAGTATATGGATGGGCCATCACTTGGAGTTATCTTCTCCCGCTATAGTTTTTTCGAGTTGTTTAGCCTTAAAAGGCGATAATTGTAAGCTTCCACCGTAAGGTCATTACTCTTTCATCAATATTATACAATAGTTTGATGTTTGCAAGATATGTGTTGATATTCAATAATGTAACTATGTGTACTAGCTACTGATCTAGCGACTAGTGTAGATATACACAGAGGGTTCTGCATTCAGAAATATGGGTCCCGACAAATCTGGGTTTTATGTATTAGTTCATCTTTACTTAGCAAATATTATGTACAAGGGGGACCAAGTTAATAGGGAAGTTACTTTTTGATAGAACCAAGTTGAAAATTTTGGTTTGCCATTCCCAGCACCCTTCCTAAGAAGGGTCTCAATTTATTTTTCGGATGGATATCGATGTTGCTTTCACTCATTCCCAACGAATTCCCTTTAGGCAACAAGAAAAGTAGTTTAAAACACTCATGCATCAATTCTCCGAAAAAAAAGTTGTTGGCTACCTAACATAATCATCCACTTCGGAGAGGTGGTAAAGACATACAACATCGTAGTAAGCCACTCATCACGCGATAATACATTGGGACTACCACCGCTTGAAGTGTCACCTCTTCCAGTGAAGAGGCTAAGTTGGTAATCATTTTGAGGGATGCCAATATTGTTTCATGAGGTTCGATTTGCACCGTGCGAACATTGTCAGCAAAGTATATTGATTTGAAAAGGACATTTCCTCAAGTATGTATGCTTTCGCTATGGACGCCTCCACACAAGCTCGATTTTTAGCTTTGTCTCGTAGTTCCTTTTGTTCCCTCTCAATTGGATACATCCACCGGTTTTGCGCGAAAACAAAAATCATATATGTCACACAAATAGAGATCAATCGACCATACTACATGTCCAAAATTTAACTACATTAATAGTTTAACAAACAAATTTAAATACATCGCACTATAACAGATGCTAGTTAAGCAACTAGTAACTAGTAAGTAGCAAGTACATATCAGGGCTAGTTAACTAGCAAATAGCAAGTCACAACTCTCACACCTCACATGGTCCAAAATTCAATTAGCCAGAGCAAGTACATCACTAGTAGCACAACAAGTACCCAAGTAGTAACTACTAACTAGTAAGTGTTAAGTAAGTAAGTAGCAGGTCGTTGGCCGCATAAAAGACTTGTCTAGCAGCAGCTAGCAACGAGCCATATAAAGAGAGGCACCAAACATTAAACTCATGACATTCACCATCCATAAAAGAAGCCTGGTTTTTGGTTAATACAGGCATACAACTTAGATGCATCTTGAACTACCAATGTCAAGAAAATTATACTAAACGAGCACAAAATTTAGCCATATATTTATCGGGATGAAATTTAATAAATTAACTTGAAAGGCTTTGTAGTGCAGTGCACAGAAAAGGTCTAGCTCTCTACACTACAAAGTTCAGACTTAACTCTAAGTAAGAGGATATCAAGTCACATTCTTATAGAAACAACGTGTTGTGCTCACAAGATTGTGTCACCAAAAGCCATTGTTGTCTCCTTATGTTATATTGGGTTGAGGCAATGTAGATTGGTGTTGATAACCTTAATAATGGACAGGAAGAGTAATGATGCCACAATGGTCGAAACGAAGAATACTGATTTGGTAAGTAACCATTCTGTTGTTAGACAAGAAGCTTAAAGGAGTGTTGTTCAGTGAGGGAAGGCAGCAGAGAAGTTTTTATGAAGAAATGGATGACCCTTTTATGTGAGATAAGCAGTGTTTATTTAGTGCTCCAATAGGAAACGGTTGCATGAGTGCACCAATAACACACCTACCCCGAAATAGTTCATCATTCATCACTACCATTCCTTTTCTCCTTTCACAGAAACATGACTCAGTTCATAGAAACCGACCAAGTGATTCATATTGCGTGTAGAAATGGGTCATATGATTCTTCAGATCTAGGGAAGGGGGCACAGATCTAGGGAATGGGGCACAAATCTATGGATTTATTTGATATACACACCTAGTTTGCATACTGTATAAATTAATTATACACATATATAGGGTATGGGTTGTAGGATAGGTTTTACCTGAGGTCGCCGACATCAGTAACTGTGGCAGCGTCTGTGGATGAGGAGGAGGATGGAGGCGTTGGCTGCCGCGGCAGTAGCAGACAAGGAGGATGCGACGAGAAGAGGCGGTCGACGATGTTGTCGGGTATAGAGGCAGCAGACAACGATGTAGGCGGCGGAAGAGGGACAAGACTTCAACGTCGTGTGAGGCACTGTAGACGAGGGTCATATGATTCTTCAAATCTAGGAAAGGGGCACAGATCTAGGGAATGGGGCACAAATCTATGGATTTATTTGATATACACACCTAGTTTGCATACTACATAAATTAATTATACACATATATAGGGAATGGGTTGTAGGATAGGTTTTACCTGAGGTCGCCAGCATCGGTAACTGCGGCAGCGTCGGTGGATGAGGAGGAGGATGGAGGCGTTGGCTGCTGCGACAGCGGCAGATGAGGGGTATGCGACGGAAGAGGAGGACGACGGTGTTGTTGTGTATAGAGGCAGCAAACGACAACGCGGACGATGGAAGAGGGATGGGACGTCGATGTCGGGTGCGGCGGCGGTAGACGAGGAGGCCGGTGGTGCCGGGTGTTGCGGTGGTGCTGATTTGAGTGGCTCTGCTACGGCTGGGGCATTGTTGGATGAGATGGCGGCGAAGGCGGTGGAGGAAGGGGCACGGTGGGGTCAGGTGTGGAGACGAGAGACAAGGAGGAGGCACCTATTTGAGTGGGTGAGACGGATGTAGAGGCAGTGGAGGAGAGGGAAACGGCGGCGGCAGAGGTGGTGGATCGGCGAGGGAGAAGGAAGGGGAGGACCAGGGAAGCGACGCCAGTGGCGGTGGATCTGCGGCACTGGAGGAGGGGAGACAGCGGGTCAGGTGTGGCGGCAGGAGATGAGGAGGCGCTGATTTGAGTGGATGAGACGGCTGCGGAGGTAGTGGAGGAGGGGGAGACGGCAGAGGCGATGGATCGGCAAGGGAGAAGGAGGAGGAGGACGGGGAGGCGGCGCCTGTAGCGCTGGATCTGAGCGGTGGAGGAGAAGGCTGCTGTGGAGGCGGAGGAGGAGAGGAGAGTGGGGATTGGGGAATGGGGAATGACTACGAGAGTTCGAGTGAGTAGGGTTAGCACTTGGACCGTCGGACGCGCATCGAAAAAATGCACGCGGTTGGGGAAAAAATTGGCGCCGCTACTAATTACTTTGCTCCGAGTGCTATTTGTCTCATGAATGTAGGCAACACATATGCACTCGGGACTCTAATTCACCCGTTCAAACCGCGTCGATATCCCGTTTTCAAGTGGACGAATGTTGACTCCCATCTGCTTCTCCCGAGTGTACAATAAAACACTCGAAAAAGTCATTTTTTACCGAGTGCTGACTTCCCGTCCCGAATGCCCTATGAAACACTCATTCAAGACATTCAGTAAACATATAGGCACTTAGAAAATAAGCAGTGTCTGATAGTGAAGTTGGAGAACTTGTTGATGCTTTAGGTCAGACGAATGACGGCAGAGCCAAGTCGAAAAGAGGAATAAAAAAGATGGGCGATGTGCACGAGAAGATGACCATGCTGCTTGCTATGCTGAGTTGCTGACCTTTGTCCAGGATTGAAGTAGAGGTGCAACTAGTAGATGTAGAACTTAACCAGGTGGGAATGCACTAATTGTATGTCAACGTGTAAGTCCTCTGATTTATGAAATTTGCAAGTTATTTTCATGGCTATTAATTGTGTATATGAATAACTCTGTGAATACATGATGCTCCAGATAATTTGCAACAAAGCTTGCTACTTGCTGGACTGAAATAATGCTCCGCAAAATGGCAACTAGTTCAACCGAAATGCACTCTGATTCACGCAAGTAACAAGCAGCATAGCCATCCAAACTGGAATCAAGCATAGCATCACCTCAAATCCAGGTTCTAACAATCTGACAACCAGCAAGCAAAGTATAAAGACACTGAGGTTGAAAAGGGGTTCTTCCTACCAATCTGCCATAAAGTCTGACAGCACATATCAATCTAAAACAGAGGTTCAGTTATTCAAAATACAGACAATTTCAGTAGTGCCAAAGGCCCAAAACACATTAAGGCTCACTACAATCACACCAAGTATTACATTACTAGGCTGCACCAATGCATCACAGAACATGGCTTTATTGCTGCTTTCATCTAGGTACTGATCTTTTTCCTCTGGAGACATGGAGGTGAGCCCTCTTGCGTAGACTTGTGTGTCCTGGCAAAAGGGGCAGAACTAACTTCTGCTGCTGTTTCCCTCCTGCTACTCCACAAGCTATCTCGGGATCAAGTTCATGTGAATGTGAATGTGAATGTTGATGTTTAAAAGTGCAACTTGCAACGATCGATGCAAATTGCACGTTCCATAGTTGCTTAATTGACTTTACTTGAGGATTCTCTCTTTCGGCTGAAAATTTTGCTACGTTTGCTTTTGCACTTTTCACGGGTCTATATTCTCTAGTCATCTTCTTGTTGCTTCTCTTAAATTTCAATACGACAGCTTAAGTTTTGCCGTCAGTAATTTCCTTTCAGAGGTGCCTGTCAATGGGTAGCTGAACAACATTGTTGTACTATACTGTTGTTACTTATCTGAATAGCTCGAAGTTGCTTCAAATTAACAGCCATGCTTGGGTTGGCAGTTGGCACACAGCCAAACACTACTTTATGGTTCAGAGGCATCAATTAATCACTAAAATCAAAACAACAGTGCGTAGTCAGCATCATTTACGTCTAATCTTCTAGCTTCTACTCTAGAAATTTTATCAGAAGAATATTCTTACCATTTTATATCCTAACCTTTTCTTTTGAGTTGTCCTAATTAACTAGGATACCTTGTCCAGCTTTCAGATTACCTATTTTTCTGACTTCCGAGAAATGGGCACCGTTGCTATCGCCATTGATGACCGTTGAAATACACTTTGAAATTACGATTTTCTACCGGCTGGGATGGCTAAAATTTTTGTAAACCTCCTCGGAAATATCTTGTAGGACCCTGGATTTTTCCATCCGGATTCCTTTGTGAAAGCACTGTACTATTCTCTGGATCAATAGATAGCACTTCACAGGCACATTGCTGAATCAAATCATACATGACGTAGAATCATTCCATTCATTAATTTACACATCAGAGTTTACATAGACAACTTCGGGTCAATTTTTACAGTAAAGGCCGAACAGGCCAAATGAATACATTACAAAAGATAGCAGACGCAACAACGGAAGCAAAGAGGTGAAGGCACATCTCTCCACAGACAAGTGACTGGGGAACCCGTGTACGCCCGATGTTATCCGAAAACCTCGAACAATATAGGAGGCACACAAGAACCGACAGAGTCAGCTGGACTGGGGTGAGACTAGAACAGCGAATGACTAAACTACACTTCAACGATTCCTGGGTCTTCAGACTTCTGGATACTCGTTGCAGTCGAAAGCTCCAGGGTTCCTGTTTCTGAGGGTTTGGGGGAAAGAGCGAGGATGAGCACAACTACCATACTCGCGAGCCAACACGACAGATGCAATAGTATACATGCAAGGTTTAACAAGAATAGCTCAGATTCTTTTATTTGCGTAAAGCAACATTTATAATTACAAATATTAGAAAATCCTATCACTTAGCATTTTAACCAAATTGCATTTTTAAAGGGATTAATTGTGCAATAATTAATAACAACAGAGGCTACCTCTACCTTCATGCTTATTTTTGTTGGTGGTCATGCCCGCCTATTACCAACGCTGGGTAAGAATACCTAGGGAAAATCCAAATCAAGGGCTAGGTGAGCACCGCACATTTTTGAATCCATCCACAAAAGTTTTTGAAATAGAACTATATCTTGTAAGTTCCTACGCCCACCCGTGACTGTGGGCACGGCTGTTCCAACAGTTTTTATTCTCTGCAGAGATTGTACATCTTTACCTATAAGAGATAATCATCTTGATATGTACACACATTTCCTTAGACATGTGAATCAACGGGAGATTATCACAAGGCCTTTACAAGGCATCCCTCGGTATTTGCCACACCCGCTAAGGTTTCACCTAAGTAGGGTTTCGTTCACGTGGGACCCGACAACCATTTACCCAAACCCCCTCTTGCGCCATGCGACTTACGCCTAGGGTCCCGCAAGTCACATACCCCAACCCGTAGCCTCGTGGGCTCACGGTGAAGGGGAGTCCCCCAATGGTGCAGCTCGTACTGGTGGATACCGATTAGTTAGCCAGATCGACACCATTATAGACTTGTGGTTGTACTGTTTTACAATTGGAGGACATCATAGGATTAAGTCCTTAAGATTATCTGGGCGGTTCATACCATATACCAACCATTCTCGTGCTCGACGGCACCCACCATTCCTTTCATCCGCCCAGATGGGGTATTAGCAAGTTTTTAGGGTTTTGGAGAAGTATAAAACAAATTATCCAACCAGTCCAGTCATTCTCTCCAATGACGCCCAAAACAATTGTTATGATTTAAAGAATGATGATTTGGGGTAGTGATACCCCGGTACTTAAACAAGTCTAGAATGGCGTTTAAGTACTACCTATAACTAGTAGGTTACCATATATTAACTAGGGTGACAAGGATTTTGGAAGTTCAATTATCAAAGGCATGGTATAATAGTTATTTAATCATCAAATAGGCATTTAACTACCTTAGAGTGTTTGACATACATTTGCATAGAAAATTAAGCATGCAATTTGATATTTAAAAAGTACATAATTTGCTTAGAATGTAGGATCAACATGATCAAAGTGTTGACTCGCCTGGGCTATTTTACCGTGGCCTTGATCTTACTCAAATCCTGCTTGAATAGGGGTTCGAAATATTGGTCGGCGTTTTTGCTTGGATCTTGATGCTGCTCGAGTCGTTGATTTTTCTGGACTTCAATTTATAATTACGCAACAACGATCGAAGAACCAAATAAATCTAAAGAACTCAAAAAACCAATAAAACACAAGAGCCTCAGAAATACTGCGGAGGATGAGCTTGAGAGAAGGGATTGAGCGACATGGGGATGTTTGACAGAGTCAAACGACCAATTGAGCGGAAGGAGGTATGGCAGAGAAATTCTGTCGGGAGGGAGGATACAAAGGATGGTAAGGTCGAAGGGCTTTTGCAGGGATACTCTACTGCGGATTTGGAAGATAGCAAGACTATACTTCTACAGGTGACAAACAACTTAACTACAAGCTCTACACCAAATTTAAATATAAGAGCAACACATAACTCAAATGACAGTTCAACACCAATCTCAGTTGCCAGATGAAACACAACGATTCAATTGCTAGCTACTCGGCCTACTACTACAACCTGCTGCCACATCAAAACACAGATTATCATCAATTGTTAGCTCTATTGCCAAACAACACTAATACTCAAATTACTACTAAAAGTCACTACTCTGGAGGAGAAATTAAACCCACAATCAACAATCACTGATCCACTGATGAAGCACTAACCAACAACTATCAATTGATTTAGTAAAACAATAAGATACTACTGCTACCGGTAACTGGAGATCATTGCTAATCAATTTACTGATCTGGAGAGCTATAAGCTATAGACACAAACAACGATCAATATACTGCCAATGATATCCACTGCCACCAAAGCTTACTGCTACAACAAAATACAAGCTTTCAATTGCCAGACCAAACAACTATTGTCCTAAAGCACCAATTCACAATTTGCTAGATCAATATAAAGCCTATTGCTGAATAACACTCAAAGCGACAACTGCTAATGATCACTGCTCCCTTGACAACACACTGAACTGGAGAAGTATTAATCGCCGACAACAATCACAACAATTCACGGCCATCAAATGATCAAAGAGCTGATGAGAAATCAACACAGACATCAATCAATACTGCCAGCAATACTGATATTGCCACTAAGATTTCAAATCCAGATTAGAACATAGATGAATCAAAATGCTAGTTACAAATTACTGCACTCACTGCCAAGCTGATGTTCATTGCTACCTCCTTACAATCAAGTTCTGGTGAAGCAATACACAACAATCAACAATTCAATTAGCTGCCAAAACACTTATACTGATGATCAGTAAACACATAGACAATAATCAACAAACAAAGAACTGATGAGGCAAACAATCACATGCACTACTGCTGATCAAACTGTTGTTGTTGCACTGGGAGGGGCTCGGCCACAGAGGCAGAGAGGAGCTGAGAGGGATAGAGAGCACAGAGAGGGAGCAGAGTAGGGGGAGCTCGGGTGACGGATGCCGGCGGCGATTGCCGGCCAGGGAGATGGCGGGGATGCCCAAAATGGGGTACCAGAGGGGAGGGGATGCCGAGGGAGGTAGCGTTGGGGCCGGAGCGGCAGCGAGGTGAAGCTGGTGGCGGCCGGGAGGGACGGCACTAGGGCCAACTGGTGGTGATGACAACTGGAGAGAGGGGAGAAGATATGGGGTGTGCACGAGCATCAGAGAGATGCGGAGAGGCTTACCGAGGGTTTGGTGGGCACGAAGGTGGTCAGTGACGGAGCCGAGGGCGGCGGCGGGGAAGGTGAACGGCGGCAGCGGTCCTTGGTGGCCGGGAGCTACAGCCGGCTGCTGGGGTGGTACGGGGGCACCGAGAGGGTGCTCCAGGTGCTGGCGGTTGGCTTGAGGCGGCGATGGGGGCGGCCGGCGGTAGAGAGGGGGCCTTCGGCCGGGAGGGAGAAGGAAGGATCGGTGCTATTTGGAGCACTTACCTGGGAGAGGGAGGAGTGAAGCGGGGAGCCTAGGGGGAGCCGGGGCTATTTATAGCCGGAGGGGAAGGGAGCTGCTGGGGCGATGACGTCGGGAGGAGGTGGTGGCATGGGCCATGGCGGCAGTTGGCGCGCAGACCAGGGAGGACGACGGGACAACTCGGCGCAGGCGCTGACTAAGGATGCGGCATGGCTCGTACCGGGGTGCTTTGCCGATTGGGCCAGGCGGAGTCGTGCCGTGAGGACAGAGGGGATGACAGTATGGGCGACAGAGTGGACGCAGCAGTGGAGGTGATGGCTGGTGGGGGCGGCGCGGCATGGGAGGTGGGGGCGAGCGCAGGAGATGGTGCTACAGGCGGGGCAGGTGGAGGTGGGGCGGCGCTTGGGGAAGACGGGCCGGGCCAAGCCGGAGGAGAGGGAGGGGGAAGAAGGAGTCGACGCACACGGAGGAGGAGGGGAGCCGAGGGCGGGAGAGAGAGATTGGGGAAGGAGGCGAAACGGCCAAGGAAGAGGGGATAAGGGAGAGGGACGGGTGATGCGGTGACGGAAGAGAGATGGGGGAGAGGGGCGAGTCGAGCCGTGGACCGAGGAAAAGAGAAGGTGGGTCGGAGGGAAAGGAGCGCCGCGGGGAGGGGCCGGCCGGGGAAGTCGGCCCGGGAGTGAGAGGAGAAAGGAAAAGGGAGGGGAGAAAAATTAAGTGGGCTGAACAAAAATGGGTTGGCCCAAATAAAATAAAGGGATGCAAGATTTTGGGAGGGTCCAAAATCTAAAATAGGTGAATTTTAATTGAATTTTGATTTTGGGATTTGAAGGAGGTTTGAAACACAAACCCGAGCTTAGAGGAAGCTTGTAGTTTTTGGAAATTCAAGCGATGCTTTGAAAAACGGCGAAAACTGAAAACCAATGGTGGGTACTATTTACCGTCAGAAAACGGAATGTCACATATCTCTATTCTACTCTCCTCCGCCGCCTCCTTGTAAGCCTCCCCCTTCTCTTCTTTCTCCGGCTGATTCTCCTTCTCCCTTCTCTCTCTCTCTCCCCTCTAGCTCGTGTCTCTCCTTTTTGGTTGTCAGGACACGAAACAATACTACCCGCTGGGAGCACAAAGACATAAGAGGCCGCATGCATCGGTCGGAGGAGACCACTCAACTCAGTTCAGTGCGCGCCGCCGAAATCGTCCCACTGGCAGAATAACTGGAGTTAGGGTGAACGGAATCGACAGGAGAGCAAGACAGCCAAAGTGGGCTCTTCGGCTAGGCTGGGCATTCAAAAGGGCCCCAAAAATTGGCCGATATTGTGCATTACCATGCCCCACCGATAACTTCAAAAATCGCCGGTAACCGTCAAAATTTTGGTGATGATGTTTTCACTGGCTGGCACTCGGTACTGTAAATGTCTAATATTCGAGTAAATAGCTTGTGGTTTGTTTCTCTGTTCACTCATCCATCGTAGTATCCTAAGACCATCCTAGAAAGCATTTCCTAGAGGAAACAAACAACTTAGCGACAAGCAAACTTGCTTGCAGTTAACCAGTTAATAGTACCCTGTGATAGGGAAAACATTACCGGTAAGAAAATTTTATTGGACGGTAGCGATAACACCTGTTTTCGCTGGTTACCAGATATTTGGTGAAATTTTGGATGAAATTTTTTAATTGCAATTTGAATTTTTCATATGTAAACACATAATTTATCTAAATTTTGATTTTAAATTTAGATGTAAATTAAATAAATCCGAAATTTGGTTGTTGTAGTTTGGTGAAGCCATCTATATCATGCATCGATCATTGGATTGCTTCCTGGACTAGAGAGCAGCATTCCATTTAACTAGCTATTGGTAATATCTTCTTCAGAAGTCCAAGCTTCTATATTACCGACCTACGTAAAGGAGCAATTTGCTCTCTATAAATAGCAAAGCCTTACTACTTCATGCCGCATCTCACATCTAGGTACCGATCGATCATCTAGCTATAAACTTTTAATTACATTAGCTCCATCCCGTCGCAATCAAGTTAGCTTGCAATAGCTTGCAATGGCTTCTGCTGCCGCACTGAAGATGGCTGCCATCTGCATGCTGGTCATGTGCGTCGGATCGCAGATGGTAGTCCATGCGTCACCGGACCAGGACGCTGCTGCCGGTGCGCTGCTGCAGGAGCTCATGGAGCACGAGCTCGCCGAGAAGCTGGGCCTTAATGCCGACAACGTCGGTGACAGCTGCTCGCCGGCATGCCAGAACTGCTTGATCGCCTGCGCGATCAAGTGCGTCCTGACACCTAATCCGACTGCCTGCTTCGCGGACTGCATAGTGAAGGACACCTGCTTCACCAAGACGGTGGTTGCGTAAGAAGAACATGAGCTTTGCCTCGCCCTTTATATGCTATCCTGTTGGCTCGTGTGTGCACTGTACTGTACGTACGTGTTGTTCCGTGTTACAGCAATAACCTCAGAGACAGGCCCCATGGCTGGCCTTCCGGAGGAGGTGCTCAGTTCCCTTTCAGTTGTCATCGACTGTGACAACTGAGCAATGTATTATGTGTTCATCTGTGTAAGCTGTCTGAGGCATGGCTAAATTATATACTCCTTCCGTTTCCGTAATATAAGTCCAAAATTCATCATATACACAGATAAAAAAGTACTAAATATATAAAAAGTTAACGTCGTTGGACCATACATGTCCCTATTAAATAGTATAATACAACCTCTCATCTATTTAATGAGATGTATATAGTGGAAATATTATGAAAACCTCTGCAATGGATTTATATTGTGGGGCGACACTTCCCATGAACAGGGACTTATATTGTGGACAGAGAGAGTATAGACACACATCCAAGGTTATCAAAATCATGATTCTGAATAGGATAGAAGACACTCCGGTAGGATCGTATTTTAGAATTGAATTGTAGAATCTAATGTCATATCTGCTTCTACAAAAAATACAAAAAAATTTCAATGTGTCGTATATTCCAAGAGTGAAATAAGTGTTTATTTGGTTATTTGCACTACTACGGAACACGTCATCACAGACGGTTCGGAACCGTCATCACAGACGGTTTCCGAACCGTCTATATTTGTTCGTCTGTGATACTAATATCACAGACGGTTTTTTGTTGAAACCGTCTGTGAAGGCTAGTATCACAGACAGTCCCAATTAAAAACCGTCTGTGATAAGTAGATATCACACACGGTTATGTTTAAGAACTGTCTGTGATACTAGAAATATCACAGACGGTTTTTTGTTGAAACCGTCTGTGGTAGTGAGTCATCCAAACTACATTTTTACTGTTTTTTGGCCAGCCTCAGGAATTGCTAGCCATGCCCTCTGAAAACAAGCATGTACAAAAACAGATACATCACATATAATCAATTGTTGACAACTCAAAGTGATCATTGCTCAAAATAAATTACAAAAGATCGAATTTGTTGAAGTATTGTCGCTATAGTTACAATTGGATTACAATTGAGTCAATTCTTTGCGTGAAACTCTGGGTCGGCGATGGCGTGAAACTCTCCTTTGTTAACTATTTCTGACATGATAAAGGCGCATAGCTTCCCTCGAACGTCCGCGATCTCGTGCGCAACGAGTCCATGTAAATCTATTTTCAAGCCCTGTCGCTAGGTCAAGAAAAATGGTAAGCGTATATATTTAAATTTACAATTAGAAAATAATTATTTCGAGATTGACAAACCTCGGGATTCTTCATCTTAGCACTCATGATTTTCTCCATATGATGGCAAACGTAGAATGCACATAGCTCATCATTTTTTTGCTGGTGGCACTGCAAAAATAGAATTACATATATACGTATAGTCAGTTGAAGACATATTATTATGAAGTATGATATAGGATTATTGTGTTGTAGCGTCTGCATCGAAATTCCGTCCTGTGTGTTAGTTGGGCGCTGGATCCATTGTATTTTCCTTGTTGGCTAACATAGGAGATGAACGAACTACATGATTGAAGAAAGTTATCCTCGGGCATTTCAAACGAAGGAAGACTACAATAGAGATATGTATGGAGGAAATGAGCATACTTGTCGAGTATTCCTTGCAGAATGCTGAAGTCGTGATTGTTTGGGAGTAGCGAATCAAGATATATCATATAGTTCCTCCTGGGTATAATGACTAAAAGGATCCAGTGGTACCTACTCATGTATGTTGCTATAGTCATTAAACCTAAGTACAAATAAAATTTGTATAGCAAATAGTGAAGCACTTACCCTTGGTTGTAGGGCACCAGTATGTAGTTCTTGCGGGTCTGAAGAAGCAATGTCGCCGTTATGTAGTTCTCGACGAAGGTCGGGTCTGCTTTGATGGTTTGCATAGATACCACGTGTGGGTCGAGGAAACCCACCGGTTCTCGCCCTTCCTGGGCATTTTTCATCATGTATCTATACATAAGCAATGAGTTGCGATATTTATCGGAATTACGTGAATGTAGAACTTGATTGTACACACTTACAGTGTCCAACATCGTAGAAGTAAGGCGTCGAGGGCTTCGAGGTTGAATAAGTCGTTGAAGCCCACGACGAAGTTGCCCGTCCCGTTGAAGAAATGCTCATCCTTGTATGCGACGGTGATTCCAGTATCGCACCCCTTCTTTTCGGTCTTCCGCAGGTACCAGGCATGCAAAGACTGACAAGCAAATCCAGCGCGGGCTAATTGTGCGTTAGGGCACAACGGTTTTCCGATGGAGTACTTCCCGGACTTCTGGGACTTGGGAGGCGACTTAACGTTCGTCGATTTCGATTTGGCCTTAACGATTGGCAGCGTCTTCCTGCGAGACGACTCGGGAACCGATACGGTAGCACGCTTTTCTTGTTCCTTCGGCGTCTTCTCCACGGGAACCAATGAGGTGGCCTTCTGAGGCGAGATATGAGGTGGAGTCATGGAGGGTCCCGTTGAAGAGGAATGGTCCTGTCGAGATTGCTGCACTGCTGGGTCCAGGACGATGTCCGTCTTGGGCCACTGGATAAAACTGTGCACAGCATCCCCTAGTGTTGTTATCTCTTCGTTCGGGCGAATCTCTAGTGGGACGGCCATGAAATGTTCATGTACCATGTCCACCTCCACCCTAGCGTAACCATGCGCCACCTGGACACCGTGCTGCACTGCCCCTTCCTGGTATGGATGCACCATCCCCTGCCCAGCCTCAATAGGAATGGACCCAACTAACCTCAGTTGGAGCATGCAGGCCGTCGGCTCCTACAAAACGATACGCAATTAGCTAAGGTGTCCTATAGGTCTATCTTTGGTGCATTCCATAGATGTACATTACCTTAATACCGTCTATCGGTAATTGGTCGTCGTCACGTTCAAAATTATGCGTGGACGCGACACTACTCCGATGTCGAGGAGGACTGGTTCCCGCAATAACGGGGGCGGCTTGCGACTGGTTGCGGAGTACTTGCTTCAGTTGATCCTGCAAACTTGCTATCTGTCCTTGAAATTGTTGTTTTAGCTGTTCCAACCCATCGTCGTACTCGGCCTTAGATCTCTTCCTACTTCTATACATGTAGTAGTCGTATGCGAATCCATGTAGCCAAGGTACGTTAACCCCCTTGCCTCGCGTGCGACCCGGGTGCTCCTTGTTTCCTAGGGCCGTAGATAGTATATCCTTCTCCCTGTGTGCTTGGAAGGAGCCTTCGGAACTTTGGGCAATCAATTCACGCTGCAAGAGGTCATCATGTTATTATAGACACTATGAAGTTATGGACTTATAAACAACTAGGTAGTTCGACATATTTACCACACGTTGGGTCACTTCCTGGTCCGCCGGGTTTGTGAAAGAGACGCTGCCATCAGACGAGACTTTTGCCCTCGCTTTTAACCAGCTTAGGGAACGCGGGTCTGTGATATCAGGAAATAGATTCTCCTCCTCCGCCTCCCATTGCGGTGCCGTCTGTCGTCTTCATAGCCACAAAGGCGTCCCATGTTTCCCGCGTCAAGAATGGAAACTTCGTGAAGGGCGTCTCACTCTTGTTCACGTACTGCGTGACAAGAATGCTCTTGAAGGTCCTCCACGCGTGACCCATCGAGAGCAACGCATGCCGTTGCACGCGTGCCATGTGTGCTTCTGGGATAGTGAACTTGTCTTTAAGGTCTTCCCACAGCACGCCTCTCTGCTCATCTGTTAGAGACTTCCACTTTGGTGTTGTGATAGGGACCCGTTCCCTTGCAAATATCCCGCAGATGGTCCGGAATCTCGCCGCTTCTCTCGGGGTACTCAGAGGGACCCCAAGGTCACTGACCTCCGTGATGGTCAGTCGGCCCGCAGGAAATTTCGATATTCCTCTGCCATCTCGCTTACATATCTGCGGCGTCGGTGACGGCGGCGAAGACGGCGCCTCTGCCATCTCGCTTACTTGCTATCTATATAAGTTACATACGCTCAACATGTGCAATATTAGCAAATATTCATAATTAATTCCAGCATAAATATGAAACAATCAAGCATTAATCCTATTGTAATTAGCACAGAATTGCAAAAGATTGATGATAGTTTGTGCTCTCAGAAGGAGAGTTGCAAAAGAACAAGTCTTTGCCATCTCAATCCTATTGTCTGTACTCTTCATGAAATGAATATGATAATATAAATTCAAACTATGAGCTCTAAATAATACTTTGCTTAACTGTCAAATGATCTGAACTGTTACCGAAAACAGAATCAGAATAACTAGCTTTCAACCGAAAGTAACCAATTAACAGTATATCAAATTGACAGTAGCAAGTAATACAATCACATTCAATCTCAGTATAAGACAGAGTTTATCACAGAGCATGTCAAGAGGCAATTGAATCAACAACACAAGATACCAATTGACTTCTGTGTCCTGGCAAAAGGGGCAGAACAAACTTCTGCTGCTGTTTCCCTCCTGCTACTCCACAAGCTATCTCAGGATCAAGTTCAGCTCCTACTACTCCACAAGCTATCTCAGGATCAAGTTCATGTGAATGTGAATGTTGATGTTTAAAAGTGCAACTTGCAACGATCGATGCAAATTGCACGTTGCATAGTTGCTTAATTGACTTTACTTGAGGATTCTCTCTTTCGGCTGAAAATTTTGCTACGTTTGATTTTGCACTTTTCACGCATCTATATTCTATAGTCATGTTCTTGTTGCTTCTCTTAAATTTTAATACGACAGCTTAAGTTTTCCGTCAGTAATATCCTTTCAGGGGTGCCTGTCAATGGGTAGTTGAACAACATTGTTGTACTATACTATTGTTACTTATCTGAATAGCTCGAAGTTGCTTAAAATTAACAGCCATGCTTGGGCTGGCAGTTGGCACACAGCCACACACTACTTTATGGTTCAGATGCATCAATTAATCACTAAAATCAAAACAACAGTGCGTAGTCAGCATCATTTACGTCTGTTCTTCTAGCTTCTACTCTAGAAATTTTATCAGAAGAATATTCTTATCATTTTATATCCTAACCTTTTCTTTTGAGTTGTCCTAATTAACTAGGATACCTTGTCCTGCTTTCAGATTTCCTATTTCTTCTTTACTTCCGAGAAATGGGTACCGTTGCTATCGCCAATGATGACTGTTGAATTACACTTCGAAATTACGAATTTCTATTGGTTGGGATGGCCCAAAAGATGGCTAAAATTTTTGTAAGCCGCCTCCGAAATCTCTCTATTCTACTCTCCTCCACCGCCGCCTTCTTGTAAACCTCTCCCCCTCCCCTTCTCTTTCCGGCTGATTCCCCTTCTCCCTTCTCTCGCTCTCTCTCTCTCCACATGCATCTGCTATGCTGGGCATTCAAATGGGTCCAAAAAAAATTGGCTGATATTGTGCATTATTGGCCCCACCGATAACTCTGAAAATCGCGGTAACCGCCGAAATTTTGACGATAACATTTTCACTGGTGGACACTCGGTACTGTAAATATGTAATATTCCGAGTAAGTAGCTTCACTACCGGAAAAACGTCCTTTGCCCAGAGCCGCTATTTTTGCCGAGAGCAAAAACGCGGGCTCTCGGCAAAGAAGCCGTTTGCCGAGCGCGGCTCTCGGCAAACCCGGGCCGTCGGGAACTGATAAGATTGCCGTGGGCCTGCATCTCGGCAAACAATAACGCTCGGCGAAGTGGGCCATTTTGCCGAGAGCCCCGCTCGGCAAAAAATGCCCGTCGGCAAAATGGACCTTTGCCGTGGGCCGCGCTCTCGGCAAAATCAGGCTCTCGGCAAAACATTGCCGTGGGCCCATAGCCGTGACCTGCCCTGACGGCGTCACCGCTTTGCCGAGAGCCCCACCGTTACGGCTCTCGGCAAAATTGTTTGCCGAGCGCCGCTTTCGGCAAATATTTGCCGAGAGCCCCTCCCAGGCTCTCGGCAAATGTGGTTTCTATATTTCATGTGCATGTGTTTCTCTTCTCCTAACTCTCTT